>JBBBDQ010001215.1:2632500-3060000 GCA_037127315.1 Ascarosepion bandense
TGTGGCTTCCCTGTGTCTCTTCTACAAATACTTTCATGGCTTCTGCCCAGATGAACTGGCATCCCCCCATACATGTATTTGCCCGAGCCACAAGATTAGCAACTAGGTCCCACCCGTTTACTGTTAAACCAATAAATTGTAAATGCAAATTCTACTCCAGCAGCTTCTCTTGCACTTACCGCCTGTGGAATTAATTTCCATTTACTTGCTTCCCTGACAGCTACAATCTCCAAGAATTTAAATGTAAAGTCAGTAGTCATCTCCTATCTCACTAACTTGCATCTTCTCTCTCATCAGTATTCTCATCCTTCTCCTACCCCTTTCCTGACACCCCCATAACCTGTCACTCTTTCTCATAACTTACCTCCTATGTAACCCCCTGCTCAACAGTGGCAGTAAAATAGCTTGCTTGGGACAACATGATTACAAAAAAAGAAAAACCTAGGATCAGCAGAAATGTGATTCTACAGAAAGATATTGAAAATTCCATGGACAGAACAAGTAACAAGAAAGTATTTAAAAGAAACTTGCAACAGAAAGAACACTTCTACTCAAAAATAGGGAAAAGACACATGAGGAATGAGGGCTTGGAAAATTTAACCCTCAGAGAACATTAAGGGCAATCTGCTTACCTGACAAAACAGAGGAGGTAGGGCATAGCAAAAAAGAAAAAACAATTAAGAGCCACACAAGAGAGAAAGCTATGTGGAGCTATGATCACACAGAATGATCTTGACTGGAGTAAATTAACCGTTGTTAATAGAATACAAATTTAAACAAATTGCATTAATTGGAATTTTGGGGTTTGCAATCCGAATTTGAAAATAAAAAATAGATATAAATAAAAAACATTTTTTTTTCAAATAAAACGGTCAATTGCAAAAATTAGTTACTGGAATAACCAAATAACTAACCAGCCTTGATATGCGGTTTAAGGTTAAAAATTCACAATCTTGTATATACCATGTCCCTTCAGAATGTTTGCAATCAAGGCTCTCCACAATTTCCTGTCCTTTGTAGCTTTTAAATTGTCTGTTTTCTCCTACACTGTGTTCTGCCATCCATTTCCTCAAGATTACCAGATAAGTTATGCATGGTTTGTCCCTGTCCTACTTATCTTCAATCTGCTTTGTAGCAAATTTTCCAAACTATTGTGCTCTAGAAATTTCAAATGTCTCCTTCTGAAGCTAAGTATAAATGGTCCTATTTGTTTTCATTTTCTCTAAAACTGGATTTGCTCACGTGTTCAGACGATGATATACTCAGCATCCTTCTGTAGAACTATATTTCTATTGTTTCAAGTCTCTTCTCCATCTGTGAGGAGATGGCCCAGCATTCACTGCTATTTAGGAAGACTTATCATATAATCGTTCATTTGTCTTTTACAGTGAAATTTTCTTGTTTCTTAATACTTTATATAACTTACAATACAGAGAACATTTCAAGATTTTTTTTTTAATCATTTCACCCCAAGTAAGGCAAAACACCATTAATGCACAGGAGGAGGAAGGGGCACAGGAAGTGAAACTGAAAGAGAAGACTGAGAATAGGGAGGAATGAGAAAATAACAAAAGATGAAGGAGGTTCAAGAAGATTGTGATTGACATTGCATTTAAATTTTTAGAGATTGTAGTCATCAAGGAAGCTCTACAGGAGTTCTACAGGCAGGAAGTATAAAAAAAACAACAACAAAAGAAACTGTTGCAATAGATGTGGCAGTTGCATTTAGGAGTTCAAAGCCACTGTGACACAAGGGGTTACTGTGTGTGAAAGAATTAGAAACAAAAAATTATTAATGAGCAGGAAAAGAAAAGAGTAATCAGGAAGACAGTAGATAGTGATTGACATTGCATTTAAATTTTTGGAGATTAAAGTTGGCTGGAAAGCATGGATTCAGAAGGGAAAAGTGAGAGAAAAGAAACCATTAACATAACATTTACAGCAAAATCTAGCCATCTCAACCATAAATAGATGAAATCAAAATGCCACTTAAGTGCCATACATGATACACAGTTGGGTGATCATGTCTTGTAAGAGACATGATTGACTAGATGAGAGATTTTCCTGAAGTAGGTTTCTATTACTTTCTGCAGCAGACTGGTTACTGACTCAATCTGTCCTGGAGGGAAGAAATGGATCAATACTTTTTCCAAGGGTATTTGTGCGTAAATGAATGCAATGAATTCAACTGGAATTCAAACTCAGCTCTCCAAATTCTCATTCTGAGCCAGTATCCACTACACCACAATGCAAAATATATTTTTCTATAAAGTTAGTAGAACAGGACTTAGATACTTTATTCTTTAGAAAAGTCCTTGGTCAAACCTACTTCACAAAAGTAAAAAAATATTTTGCGAATTAAATTCATTTGGAGAAAAGGGTTAATCCAAGAACATTTCAGCAGCCCTTTGGATATTTCGCCAACACCATATTCTGTACTTCTACATTTACCAAAAGAGCTTTGTGTGTGTGTGTGTGTGTGTGAATTTTGCTCTCAGAGAGGAAAAGAAAAAGTGATTGAAACTAATGTAATAAAATAAAAGACAGGATAAATTAGAGAACATAAATAGCAAAAGGGAGAAAATAAAAGTAAACCAGTTGCAAAATGAAAAAGTGAATAAAAAAGACAAAAATAGAGAAAAAAGAACAGATAAAGAAGATCTAACGAACTGGTTCAGATGCCAAATTGCATTATCATTTGGTTTTATATCTTTATAAGATCACCTGCCAGCAATTGTAATCAAAATTAACAGCAAAAAATGAATCTTCAGAATATATTCTGAGTGGAAAATACAAAACTATGTCCTTTCAAACAGAAGAGTTTAAATAATTGCCTGAAAGTAATGAAAAATTTACATTCAACTAGAAACAGAATACTTCATTTTTGATACACTTTTACTGACAGAAAAATGAATTTCAATAAATGTATTATTTCTGAGATAGAAAAAAAAAACATTAAATATACTCTGGCAAGAATTGGAAAAAAAAAAAAAAAAAAAACATGCTAAAATTTTTCTGTATAGATAAAATAAAAAAATGCTGAACTTATTCTGGCAAGATAAAAAATAAAATAAATAAAAATGCAAGATAATTTCTTTGGCAAAATAATAAAAAAAGTAAAAAAAATGATAAATTTACTCTGGCAAAGTAAAAAAAACAAAAAAAACTATTCTGGCAAGAAAAAGAAAAAAAATACATTATGAAAATAATGTTAAGTTCTTTGCCCAACTAATTTTTCAAAAACTAACCAAATATGAGAATCCATATTGGAATTTCTTCCTAATAATGCTGAAATTTTTTCTGCACCCTAATCATATGACTAACAGAAAAGTGATGTTAAAGCACAAACAATAATTTTTGTTAAATGTTTAAATAACAAGCAAGCCAAATAATTTTTGTGACATACTCGTAATATCAGGAGAACGCAGTTATATTAAAAAAAAATTAAAAAAAGGTCAGAGAGAGAGAGAGAGAGAAACAAAGTAAAAACATTTCCTGCCAACACTTAATTATTTATATAAATAGATACTGCATATAAATTTCTATCAGTTCATTCTTTAGCAACAGCCTTTCTTCATTCCTATGACAACGACTACAGCTGTACAATTAATACCGACTATTCAGTGTGGGAATCAAACCAATGGTATGAACACAATGTCACCTGAAAGCTACAATATATTATGTTTGTTCACCATTGCTTTTCGACTGTTTCATACTGACAACTTTACAGCTGAGCTTAAGGAGTCACTAAGACCCAGCTGTTGCAATGCAATGAAGCAGACAAGCTAAAACAGTTACATGGATTTTTTTTTCTCATCCCACTTCAAATAACTGAAGTGGGGGGACACTATCTGTTTAAGCTTAAATGCAACAACTTCTTCAAACAAGTACCAAGGTTTCTCTTGCAATTTTCAATTAAATAGTTTATTTAGTCTTTCATTTATCTATTTCTGTTGCAAAGGAACCCAGTGAACAACAATAAAACATTAAGTCCTTCATATTGCACAAAATATTATATTCAAATAGCTAAAAAAAATATTTGTCTATATTTCTAAGATGATTTTACATTATTCAGACTATTTTTCTTATCTTTGTTGCCATTTATACGACATTTCAGCCATTATACGCTCTAGCCTTCTTCAGGTGAGTTTGGTTTGAAATTTCTAGCACCTTAAGAAGGCTGAAGCATACAATGGCTTGAAACATTGTACAAATAGCAACAAAGATGAAGAAAATAAGCCCGAATAATGTAAATAGAGCTAAAAAGTAATTTTGCTTTTTCCTTTAAACTGTCACTCATTTCTCCTTGAAATTATAAATTTTCAAGGTAATATTAAACTGAGAAAATAATGTGTGTGTGTGTGTGTGTGTGTGTGTGTGTGTGTGTGTGTGTGTATATATATATATATATATATATATATATATATATATAAAATCCTCTCATAATTGGATTTGCTTTTCTCTTCCTTAGTTCACACAACCATTACACCCTACCAATACCTCATAAATTTTAAATATCCCTTATTTCCTGTTTAGGATGCAGTTTCCGGTTTTCTCTTTTCCAATCTTCTCGCTTTTCTTTTCTTTTTTTTTTTTCAATTGGACTAGATAGATTAAACTATTGCCCGGTTCACACTCAACCCACGTCTATTGAACAGGTGAAGAGGCTCATCCCTTGTTTCCTGTTTAAGGATGCGATCTCCAGTTTTCTCTTTTCCAATCTCTTCAATCTTATGTAGCCCCCTGCACATCAGTGGCGTTACCACCTTGCTCGGGGTGATATGATAAAAAAAAAAAAACTATTGTGTTGATCACATGAAAAGATTTAAAGACACTGTTTCAGTAATAAAAAAAGAATAAGAGATAGAAGTCTTAACACCTCAAATAATATTTCA
The DNA here is from genome assembly GCA_037127315.1 of Ascarosepion bandense. Lineage (NCBI taxonomy): Eukaryota > Metazoa > Mollusca > Cephalopoda > Sepiida > Sepiidae > Ascarosepion > Ascarosepion bandense. Next base: position 2,637,396 of record JBBBDQ010001215.1, read on the forward strand.
ATGTGAGAAGATAAAAGATATCACAGATAGGAAATGTTTAATGGCTGTTTCATTGAAATAGAAAAAGCTGTTAATTTTAAATTTTTTCATTTGTACCTTCTTACTTCTTAAAATAAGAACTAGTTTTCATATTCATGATTGTTATTGCAATATTTTGTTAAAGTTGTTAAGTTCAAATATTTAACAATATGAGAGGGGAATTTCTATGGGCATTTTACTGTAGAACTCACCATGGGCTTAATCATTAACCGAAGAAACAAGATTTAGAAGATTTCAACTAGAAAAACCTTCAAATTCTACAAGTTAAAACTAGTATTCACAATTTCCATTTATTAACTATTTTAATAAATTTTGGTGAATGTCATGGCTTTAAGACAAGAGAGATTCAATTACACTGATTTGCAAAGAACAAATACTGCTCACATATCAAATACCCTTTGTAAACAATTGTAAAAGGAAAGTGTTTTGGGGAAACACACCTATTCCTCAGATAATGGACTCTCCCTCCTATATTAATAAGAGTTAACAGGAAGTTCTTAGAAGTTCTTGGGAAGTTTATAGCAGTTCTTTAGAGTTCTATTGGAGTTCAGTAGAACTACTAGACAGTTGATATTAGTCAGGAGTTAGCCGAATACTAAGGAGTCAGCTTTCAGTGGAAGATTACCAAGTTCCTAACATTTTGGGTGCATGAAGTCAATTAGCAACCAACATAGCATGATTATAACCTTCAGTGCAAAAACAACAGGAAGATAGAAATGTTTAATGAAATAGAAAAAGCTGTTAATTTTAAATCTGTTCATTTGTACCTCCTTACTTCTTAAAATAAGAACCAGTCTTCATATTTATGATTGTTATTGCAATATTTTGTTAAAGTAGTTAAGCTCAAATATTTAATGATGCAGTAGGGTAATTTCTATGAATGTTTATTGTTATAGAACTCACTATAAGCTTATTCAATCATTAACTGAAGAATTAAGATTCATCAGAAATTTCAAATAGGAAAGATGTCTAATGAGATTTCTGTAATCAAATTTTAACCATGAAGTGGGGTGTCTCCCCACCCCCCAAACATGCACACAACCTCTGTATTCTAAAGGTTGGATTTCTGTCAGGGTTTTCCTTGGTGACCACATGTTCGTAAATTAACAAGTTCCATCTAGTCGAGTTTGAGAGTTCAAAATTTTCTTTCTCCTAGAATGGTAGGCAACTAAGGCTGAAAAGACCAGTCTGCTCTATTATTAATCTATAGGTGGAAGGGAGAGAGAAGAGATGGATTCATGCCTTCTCTAAGGGTATTTCCACAAAAGTGAATGCAACAAACTCAACAGGAATTTTAATTTTCTTTTCAATATTTAATTTATCAATATTTCTCTATTTGTTCCTTTATATATATAAAAACACAGAATTATTTCACTTTTGCACACCAACTGAACACTATGGGGAAATAGTAGACTTTAAAAACAGTAGCTACTCATGCATTTACACATCATTCATTCATTAATGAATCTGAACACTCTTGGCTACTGGTATACGTTTACATTGTGTATATAACATGCTACAGTCCACCTTCCTCCTCCACCACCAAGCACCATAGCTTAGAGGTAGAATTGCCAACTGATGGCAGTTCGGTCGGGTTTCAATCTTGGCTAGAAGTAATCTGATGTCTAACTGTACTGATGAGCTGTGACACAGGACTGTCTGCAGATGACTATATATATATTTTATTATAAATGTATAATAAAAACAGTTTACTGCAACACAAGACCCGTTGTGTTTCATTACTATCTTATTAGCACCTTGTCAGGCACTATGTTTTTATTATACACTTATAATAAAAACATTACCATATATAATGCTCTACTAAGTATCAAACACTCTTAATAAAGCAAATCACTACAAACAGCAAACTGCCAACCCATTAGTTTGTACTACTTCTAAGATTATTATATATATATATATATATATATATATATATATATATATATATATATATATATATTATCAAAATTACTTTAATCCAAAACGGAAAAGTAGTAAATCCCAAGAAACTGATCCTAATTAATATTAAAAATTTTAATATTAAAAAATGATAAAGGAGGAGAGCTCAATGTAATTAAAATTACAGAGCTAATGTAAATTTTTGTAACATAAATTTCTCAAATCTTAACCGTCTTTTTATTTTTAATTTTTTCACTATTTTTATTCTTATTTTTATTTCCATTTTGAAAAGATTGGACGTTGCTGAGGAGATGTAGAATCTCTCTTAGGAATTTTATGTCGAAATGTTCATTCAACATTTTTGAGTTTTGAAAATTTATTTTACTTTTTATTTATAGATATATATATATAAATATATATATCTTAACTTGGCCATTATTTCATTTTCTTATGTGAGTTTGGCCTATCTTAAGTAGAGTATTAATTGTAGGAGGTTAGTTTTAGAGAGAGACACACACACATATATACACTTGGAAAATTAATCAAGAAATTAGAACAAAAGCCTTACTCATGAAGGCTTCAGAGAATCATAATTATATCACGCAACAAAAAGTTTTCAACAAGCACAAATTACAAACATGCGGCTGGCATTTGTAAAAATAAAACAATATTAACTTATATTATTATATATTTATAGTTTAAAAAAAATAAGAAAGCAACTAATTTCTGAGGAACTTTATCAACCCTATCTTGAAAATATTTTATGTACAACAGTACAAGCACAGAACCTATTTCTTTCCAAGTCACTTAATGTACAATCAATTTTACAAATAATATAGCTTTTGCTCAATTTTATAATCAATTTTCTATTTCCTGAACAAACTAAGAACAAGTGTCATTAACTTAATATTCTGAGATTTGTTAAACTATGATTTCAATATCATTACAAAAACTGCTGCCTGGCTAATAAAAATTAAATGTAAAATTTGAATTTTTAAACGGGGGAAAATATGTATATGTGAATTTAATTTAGCATGCTCTAACTTACAAAAAAAGAAAAACAAATGTTAAAAATCATTCAAACCAAGTTTCAGTGTAATCCATTTAAAGATGGTCTTTTTCCAAAATGTTTCAATTACTATTCCATCCAAAATGTAGATAAAAGTGTACTTACCTGAAATAAAGAAAAAAAAAAGATTTAGTTTATAATTACAAAATTTTTGTAAATAAGCATTGATAAAGCGTGTCATAATTATAGTGTGTGTGTGTGTGTATATATATATATACACACAGAGAGAGAGAGAGATTTTTTTTATGTCTTATTTGTATTCATTATCAAAAAATTATTTATGAACAAGAAAACACAATCCTAAAGTCAGAATAACAAAAATAATCAAAGGCTTAAAAGAAAAAAAATTACTGCCATTGATAATATAAATATCTATATAGTAACACCACCAGAAGTTATATCTATCTGACATTCTATAATAGAAGGAAAAACAAAAAAACATGCTTCACCAACTTTTTTTCATTTTTCTCTAGCTTTATTACTTCTCCACTTCCTCTCCATTGTTCCCCCTCCCTCAATTCTGTTGATGTGGAAATAGAAAGGCAATTGAGATCCATATTACATAGCACTTTTCACAAATGACATTGATTAGAGGCAGATGTGCTTGAAAACAACACAGATTCCAGGCAGAACTGATCTACTCTTGGTAGAAGTGTGATTCATATATAATCCCAGTCATATTTGACAGGTACTATGCTAGTTCAAGAGAGGGTGCAGGATGAAAAGCTGACAATTTAATTGAAAGAAAATATTTTTGTGTAAAAAGAAATATATTGAATTCAATTATCCTGACAGCTTCAATCAAGGTTAGGTAAAAAAAGATACCAAATGTCTGTGAGTAAAATAAGGGCAAAAAACATGAAAGAAAAATTATGCTGATTGTCACCATGTATATGAACTAGTATAAAAAAGGTAAAAATAAAACAAACCAAAATAATATATAAAATGTATAGCCAAAGTTGGATGCTTATCATAAGGCCATTAAGTGCATTTCTGATTATGCAACAACTGCTAACTCATTCTAGTATACAATACAGGAAAGTAAAAAGAAAAACAAAAAATCCAACTTTTTAATAATGCCTTTTTTACTCATGGAAAAAAAAAAATATATATATATATATATATATATATATATATATATATATATATATATATATATATTCACAATTTTTTTTTTTTTTCACTTTTTAAAAAGCACAAAATGCACAAATTTTAAAACTCATTACAAGGAATGCTGAAAAATTCTCAGTTTGGCACTTAAATTTGATCAAGTAACCAATTTTTTTTTTTTTTGCTGAGAGAACTTTTCAGCAACAGAATTTTTAGTGTTAATAAAATTTGCATATACTCAACAATTAAATCCTAATAAATTTCAAATAAATTCCTAAGATGAGAAATCAATCAAGGTCATTTTCAATTCCACTACTCAACCAATATTCTGAAACTTCATACTTTAAAGCAGTCTTCAAACAACATTCAATATAAAAAAATAAAACTTACAAAGTCTTTGAGGCAGTTCATTTGCAAAAAGCAAAAATCTGATGAATGAACATAAAACTACTATGACATCCAATCAATATTTCAAACTGATAAACAACTAAATTTACAATGAAATTATTGTCAATAAAAGGCAGTCATGAAATAAACATCCAAGTTCTTACAGATGGTCAATACGACTTGTACAAGTTGTCCATATTCATCAGATGAAACAGTATCATCCAGACACAAATTGAATAAGCAATGAAACTTAACATATATTGCACAAAAAATGGAATGTAAACATATCATAGCACATCAATGTTATTTCATAACAATAGAATTGAGTAAGAAACCATACTGCAATGGCATACAGTAATGTGTTATCCCATTGGATGTAAACAGACTAGAATATTTCAGGAGTTCCTAGACATTTACTGATGCTTAACTAGTCAGGTTCGGTAACGAATATCAGTACAGGAAGTGGAATATGTGAGCCAGGTTCAAAACCTGGGCTAGTCTTGCATTCCCTTTTACACTAAGGCACTAAGAGAAGGCATGAACCATTCTCTCCTCACTCTAGTTATGAGGTAATTAGTAGGATAGACTCTAACCTTGAGAGTCAACCAGTCTAAGACAAGGAAAACTATGAATTCCAAGCTTTAGAGAAGGCAACAGAAAACCAATCTACTATGCTTCCCAAAAATACATAGCAATTCAGAGATAATAAAAAATAAAAATAAAATAAAAAAAAAATAAAATAAAAAAAATAAAAAAATGGGAATCTGGAGTCATGATCACCATGTCATTAAAAAAAAAAAAATAATCTAATCTAAACTTATTTATAAATGGAACTTTGTGTGTGTGTCCCTGTTACCTATAGACTCCGAAATGGCTGAACCGATTTTCTTGAAAATTTACAGTTGTACTATAAGCATCTGCAAGTGTTCTTAGCTAGGTTTTGTGTCAAGGTACCCCCAATAAATACTGAAAATCGATAATTGAAAAAAAAAATCGGGTTATAGGAGTGGCCCGATTTTAATCAAATTTGATACACTCAAAGACATAAACGATATTCAGAAATTTCAAGGTTACAGTTCTTACAATAGTGCAGAAAATCAATATGTATATATATATATAGATAGATAGATAGATAGATTGATAGATTGATAGATAGATAAGGCAAGATGTTTGTGAGTGTGTTTATCTGTCTGTATGTCCTTTATACAAATCCACAATTTTTATCCGATTCTCACCAAACTTCACACAAATATTCTTTAGGCTGAGTCTGAGCTCCAGGATCATGTATTAGTTTTAAAGCTTTCATTACACCCAAGCAACGCCAGGCTATACTGCTAGTAATAAATAAATAAAGAGCAGAAAATGGAAAGTTCAGAGGGATAAACAACATAATAGGTATATCAGATCCTTGGCACAAATGGCCCAGAACATCATCTGATCTACTCCTTTTTGTGGATTAATACAAATGATAGCAAACACAAGCACACATATTTATAAGCATTTCCAAAGGAATATGAGTTACAATAATCAACTGGTTGATAATAAATTTAATTACTTTCAATAAAGATTGGAAAAAAAATAATGGAAAACTTAAATTTAACTTAGATTCTAAAGCCAAGATCAAATATTTATTATAAACAAGGATAACTGAATATGAAAACTGAATAATCGGTAATTTGCCCTATAGCTGGAGTAAACAAAGGATAGATTCATGCCTTTCCCAAGGGCATTAGTGTAAAGTGAACATTAAGAGCCTCAACCAGAATTCGTCAGTTCAGTATTTTCCACACTAGTAGCCATCACACACAAATATTACTTAAATTATCACTTAAAAACCGGATTAAAAAAAAGGGGGGGGGTTGTTTTTCACTTAAACCAATAAGTCATAATCTTTAAAAACCTTGTAACATTAGATTTTGATTTTATAGTTTTATAAGTCACCTTCTTTCCAGCCATGTTTTCTTTAATTCACCTAAATGTGACAATATCAAAGCAGAATAAAATTCAAGAAATATACATTTTGTAGAAGAGTTTTTTTTTTGTTTTTTTTTAATCATATCACCCCAAGCAAGGCGAAAACGCCACTGATGCGCAGGGGGCTACGTAAGAGTGAAAAGATTGGAAGAAAGAAAAACAGGAAACCACATCCTAAACAAAAAACAAGGGATGAGCCTCTTCACCTATTCAATAGATGTGGGTGGAGTATGAACCGGGCGATAGTTTAGTCTATCTACTCCAATTGCAAGGAATTCTTAAGAGTTTGCTTTATTTCGGTACTCCACGAATTGAAACTGATTCTACAAACACCTCAAAAATGTGAAGAATGTAACGGTTACCAAAATGAGAAATAATTAACTAAGCTAGTTCCAACTATACTTTTTATGCACTAATGCTCTTGACAAAGGCATGAATCAATTCCTCCCTCTGCATTCTCATCATAAAAATATGATAAAATGTCTCATCATTGGCATGACACAATAGTCAATGAAAAATAAAATGAGTGAATGAACACTTTGGAAAACCTCTTTCCCATAACTACTACACATGTCTTAGCAGTAGCAGCAATAATGCTGTTGTCAATAGTCAACTTAAACATGGGTTCAATCAATCATAAAAACACAAACCCATGCACAACTATTTTTGTTAGTTAAAGCCAACCTTTAGAGAAATAAGGTGGGTGGGGAATTCATCAGAAAGTAAGAAAAATAAATGCACTAGCAGAAAACAATCAAAATGAAGTAGTAGTAAAAATCAACAATGTTAAACTTCCAACAATGTCTTTTCCACCTATTGTCACCTCTGATTGAATTATTATACATAAGCTCTTATTCTGACCAACTTTCAAGTCAGAATTAACTGTTATGATTTGTGCCCATAGGCACACCTTTCAATAGTTAAGTCCTCAATGATTAATGCTTTAGTCGTGTGTTAAGCAAGATCAGATTCATTCTATCAATTATAAATTTATCCACACACAGTGAGTCAAGGGTATAGCAACATAAAAATAAAAAGGACCAATTCCTTTATGGATATAACAAGCTTTTAACAAAAATCAAGTTAGAACACTTAAAAATTTAATTATCTTTATGATTTGAAATCATTTATCATATTCACTTTCTGAAAAGATTTCATAGATTTAGATTATATGATATTTCCTCTAGAACAAAAATATAAAAACATAAAAATAAAAATAAAATAAAATAAAATAAAATAAAATTAAAAAAAATAAAATTAAAAAAAAAAAAGAATTATCAAAAATGTTCATGTTATAGACAAAAGTAAAAGATCAACCCACAAATATAAAATGGCTTTCAAGAGAAAGGAGGAAAAAAGTCTAATACAGAATAAATAACAATCATTTCCATGAATAACATTTCTATGAAATATTCTCAAATTATGCACACTTGTAATATGGCAGAAATAATTGCTATGATTTATTTACCCTTTGTTGCTACCAAACCTTTAGTTTGAAAAATAAGAATTTTGCAAAAAAGAAAAAAAAAAAAATTACAAACTGACTTTTTTTTTCATTTTTTTTTTTAAGAAATAAAAATGCACATATTATTCTGAGTAGTGGACTGTTATGTAATATCAGTCCTCCTATAAGGCAGTGAATGCTGGACAACTGTACAGATAAAGAAAACATTGAACAGAAATGTGGTTCTACAGATGGATACTGAGAATCCCATGGACTGAACAGGTGACAAATGACAAAAATTTTACAGAAAATGGAAACAACAAGAACACTTATTTGGGGAGGGGGGAGTTCATATTTCTAGGGAGAGCTTGGAAAATTTGACACTCACAGAAGACAAGAGGGATATAGGAAATCAGTATATAACCTAACTAACAAGCTTGTGTAAATGGATGACAGAACAGGGTTTAGAAGAGACAAAATTAACTAAGAGCTATGAAAGACAGGAAATTGTGGAGAGCAATTACTACCAACATTGTGAAGGGGCATGACAGAGAGAAAAAAATTTATTACCAAGCAGGGATACAATAAAAAAATTCATTGCCCCTAAAGGTATCTCTCACACTATGTTACCAAAAGTTATGGTATAGGTGTATAGGTGTTTATTATTATCCAAGTCTTTTTCTGGATAAGTAAAATGCATAAACTGGACGTGATACGAGAACTTTGCATACAAATTTGCATACATATATAGGGGGCACCAGTAAGCTAAGTTCATCAGTGTCCCCTATATATGAATTTACTCGAGCCACAAGATTAGCAACTAGGTCTCACCCTTTTACTGTGAAACCAATAAATTGTAAATGCAAATTCTACTCCAGCAGCTTCTTTTCACGCACTTCCCACTTGTGGAATTCCCTTCTGTTTACTTGCTTCCCCAGCTACAATCCCCAAGAATTTAAATGTAAAATCAATAGTCATCTATCTCATTAACTTGCATTCTCTCTCTCATATGCTCCTTTCTCCATCCACTCCACTCTTATCAGTATTCTCATCATTCTCTTACTCACTTCCTGACACCCCCTATAACCTGTCACTCTTTTGCATAACTTTCCTCCTATGTAACCTCCTGCAAAACAGTGGCAATAAAATGCCTTGCTTGCGGCAATATGATTATAAAAAAAGAATATTTGAAGTCAATAGTCATCTATCTCACTAACCTGCATCCTCTCTCTGATGCTCCTTTCTCTGTCCACTCCACTCTCATCAGTATTCTCATAGTTCTCTTACCCACTTTCTTGACACCACCTATAACTTGTCGCTCTTTCTCATAACTTTCTTCCTACGTAACCCCCTGCAAAACAGTGGCAATAAAATCCATTGCTTGGGGCGATATATGATTATTAAAAAAAAAAAAGAAAAAAAAAGAAAAACAAAATACAGCGAAGAATCTGTAATGTTGTAATGTGATCGATACCAACTTAGCTGACCGCCTACAGTCACTCTCACCAGTGTGAGGTGGCTTCCCTGTGCCTCTTCTATAAGTACTTTCACAGATTCTGCTCAGATGAACTTAAATCACTGGTGCCCCCTACGTGTGAATTTGCACAAGATACTAGATTGGCAACTAGGTCCCACCCCTTTACAGTGAAACCGACGAAATGTAACCGCAATTTCTACTCCAACAACTTCTTTTCTTGCACTTCCCGCCTGTGGAATTCTCTTCCGTATGATTGCTTCCCCAACAGCTACAACCTCCAGGAGTTTAAATGTAAGCTCAATAGACACCTCCTAACACGCTAACTTGCACCCATTCCCTCCAACACTCTCCCTCTCCCTATGTACCTCCTAACTCATCTATCACCCTCCCTCTGACATTTCCTATACCCAATCACTCTATGTAACCCCCTGCGCTGTAGTGGCAGTGGACTGCCTTGCTTGGGGTGATATGATAAAAAAAAATATATATATATATATTATTAAAGTGACTGGAAGTATTACAAGTCTGATATCACTGCAAAATTTCATGTCTGATTATGAAGGTCATTTTGAATGGGCATGCCTCTTCATCCTACAGCATGAATGCCGGTGTCCCCCAGGGCTCTATCCTGGGCCCAACGCTCTTATTTTCATCAACAACCTCACAGATGAGATTAAGTCCCAAGTAGGAAGATGACACCACAATATACTCCCACATCAGTAAGAAACCTGGCATGGCGGACAGACATAATCTCGCTGCTGACCTTGGACGGGATCTACACTCTGTGGTGAACTGGGGCAAGAAGTGGCTTGTCAACTTCAGTTCGTCTAAGACCAAGCTGTTGTCTGTCAACCATTACAGGCAACCTCTCCTGCCTCCCATAAGCATGGACCAAGCGACCCTCCCTGAGTGCAATACACTGCACCTCCTCAGCCTTACCCTCTCTTCTGATCTCAAATGGAACCGCTACATCGAATCCATAGCTAAATACACTGGTAAGAAGGTTGGGTTACTGTGTCGATCCAGGATGTTTTTTTCCGCCTGAATCCATCCTGCATATATACAAGTCTACCATTCAACTGAGCATGGAGTACTGCTGCCATTTATGGTCAGACACCCCTGCCGTTCACCTCAGTGTTCTCGACAGGCTCCAAAGGAGAGTCAGTAACATGATAGGTACTGACTTGGCGGCTTGACTACAGCCACTTCCCCACCGACAAAATGTGGCCTCCCTTTGTCTGTTCTATAAATACTTTCATAGCTTCTGCTCAGACGAACTAAAGTCTCTTGTGCCTCCTTAACAGGTGTTTACTCGTGCAACCAGATTGGCAACTGGGTCCCACCCATTCACAGTTAGGTTAGCCAAATGCAGACAACAATTCTACTCCTGCAGCTTCTTCTCTCACACTTCCCGCTTGTGGAACTCGCTCCCTTATTCTTGCTTTCCTGATGGCTACAACCTCCAGAAATTTAAATGCAATGTCAATACTCATCTACTAACCACTCGACCCTAGCCCTTCCCTTTCTCTCCACCTTTGAATCTGTCAACACACGTGTATTCTCATATTTCTATTGCTCCTTTCTAATTGGTTTGTACTCCTCTTCTCTCTCTTCTAATTAATCTTCTTTCAGTTATGTAACCCCCCGCACATCAGTGGCATTTCCGCCTTGCTCGGGGTGAAATGATAAAAAAAAAATTTTTGAAAAAAAAGTTAAAAAAAAAAAAAAAAAAAAAAAAGTACATAGCTTCTTAATTTTGAGTAACTTTTGCATGCTTACTTTTCAGTATCATAATGCAATCAGGTCTGTATCTCCCTTCATACTAAGTAAATGTAATTACTGCAACATGCACTATAATCCTGAATGACCACTGATACTATTCCTGGAAGTAAATTGTCTAATATTTAATTTCTTTGAGAAAAAAAAAAAAGAAAATTGATTTTTTTTTTTTAGCTAAGAAGCTAATTTCTTCTGCTCACTACTGTATGTTGATCAATTGATTTTAGTAATGATTTAGTGACACAAATTTTACTAATTAACCCATAGCAGGTGGAAATGGAGAATAAGTGAATTTGTATCTTTCCCAAGGATATTTGCATGTAAGTGAATATAACAAACACAACTCATATTAGAACTCCACTCTCTGATTAACAATTCTGAACCATTATCCATTACACCACCTACACATCCAACCTTACTGCAGTTAGTATTCCCAAGTGGTCCCCCATCTTTGTACTGATCAGTTTTGAAGTTGCTTAACTTCAGTGATCTTTTGGAAGCTATTGTGAATATTACTAGGTTCTTTTTATTGCTTGGTGTTCTTCAATATAGTTAAATTTTCTCCCCTGTCCCCCAAAAAAAACTTCTTTTCCAACTACATTTTATTTTCTGTCTGTGCAATCAAGCTAGTAAACTCCAGAAAGTTGATTGCTAGGCAGTAAATTATCCTTGTTATTGTAATGTTTTTTTAAATTTAGGTCAGATGTAAAAATAAAACCCGCTGATTTTTAAATTCTTTCTTGTTACAAATCTCAAATAGCAACTGAAGGAAGCTTAGAAATTTTTAGGAATGACATAGGAATTTTCTATTTGGCAATGGATGTTCTGATCATTATCCAGGTTTTGTGCAAGTTTATTAGATATTTTTTTAATTCGGTTTCAGTATGTCAGCTTTATAAACAGTTATCTATAAGAAATTGAATTTCTGATATATTTTTTGTGAAGAGATTATCTATGCTTTGGCTAAAAAATTTTTTAATTGCCTTCAGTAATTTCAGGATTGATATCACTGTGCTTTTATTTGTACATTCGTGATTGAGTCTTTATAATAAATTTTAATTTCATCATTTCCAGTTTTTATTATTAGTAATCAAGGAAAGCAAAAAAGATGTGTTTCTGCTAAATTGAATTTTCTTGCAAGTTTTTTTTTTTAATCATTTCATCCCATACAAAGCAATACAGCTACAAAAACACAAGGGATTACTGATTGGTAAAGGAGAGAGATCAATAAAAGAACAAAAATTAAGACAGAAGTCTCAAGCCTCTTCATCATTCAATGCCATACAAGAGGATTGATATTGCAGTTCAGTACTCTTCTTTGTTTCTTGCAAAATTTTCCTGTTTCTTAATACTTTGCTCAGATTTCAGAAGGCAACTTTTGCTATTCTAATTAGTGCCATTTTAAAACAGACATTTGTTATTTTAGTTTTTTTGCTAAAAATCACTCATTTTATTGTTCAGGTTTTTTTTTGGGGGGGGGGGGGTCTATATAGAATCCATAGCTAAGAAAGTTGATTCTCTGCGTAGAGCCAGGAAGTTTTTCCTGTCTGAAAATCTTGCACATATATAAATCTACCATCCACCCGTGCATTGAATACTGATGCCATATCTGGTTGGGGGCACCTGCCATTCACCTAGGTGTCCTTGAGAAAATCCAACAGAGAATCTGTCATGTGATCAATCCCGACTTGGAAGCTCAGATACAGTCACTTTCTTACCGGCACAATATGGCTTCCCTGTGTTTCTTCTAAAAATACTTTCACGGCTTTTGCTCAGATGAATTTAGCTCACTGCTGCCTCCTATATATAAATTTACTCGAGCCACAAGATTAGCAACTAGGTCCTACCCTTTTAATGTGAAACAAATAAGATGTAAATGCAAATTCTACTCCATTAGCTTCTTTTCTCGCACTTCCCGCCTGTGGAATTCCATTCCATTTACTTGCTTCCCCGACAGCTACAATCTGCAAGAATTTAAATGTAATGTCAATAGTCATCTATTTCACTCACATGTATCCTCTCTCATATGCTCCCTTCTCCATCCACTCCACTCTGATCAGTATTCTCATCCTTCTCTTACCCACTTTCTGACACCCCTTATAACCCATCACTCTTTAGCATAAGTTTCCTCTTATGTAACCCCCTGTAAAACAGTGGTAGTAAAATGCCTTGCTTGGGTTGGAAAAAAAAATACATTATCCAAATCAAAATATTTTATCTTCAGTACAACACCCATATAAGAAGTTCTTGTTCCAGGGACATGGTCAAAGTATTCTGATTAGAATAAACTTATGATACTTACTAAGAATGGGTTATAGGGTTGATTTTTGTAGTTAATGAAATTTCAACTCCAGAGTGTTCTATCATATCACAAAGGCTTATAACCCATTTTGAAAATCTTTTATACAGCTACATACATCTATACACACTTGTGTACATACATATATAATTATCTGAAGTTATTATTTTGTCATATAGTACAACTTTTCATAAGAATATCAGTTATGAGAATCTTGTGATAGCATTTGCAATATGATTCAGTTCTGTTAAAAAAAAAACTTTTCAAAAGGTCATCTCAATGATTTCTTAGAAGAGACCATATAAAATACAAGTGTTTGTATAAACAAGGTTCATTAGTTTAAATATGAAAAAAAAATATCTTAAAGAAATAATTGCCTTGGCAAAAAATTTTTTTTAAAAATACTATTGAACCTAAGACAAATTTTAAATGACTGGCTTTATATCAATTGGTATGGAAGTAAACACTTCACAGGTCTAAGTGATTACACACTTTAAAATAAAGAAACAACAAGTGAATAAAACATCTTACAAACAGTGACTAAACAGACGCTACAAGCTAATGACTGTTCTTTTAATTAACAAGTCCTAATGACATTAAAGCTTACTTAATGGTTCTACTGATTAGTGTAAAGTTGATGGCTGTCATTGCAATCCAATGAAGTTATACTTAAATATTATCAGAATTACTGAACAAATACCAGATTATTCTAAATGTGTGTGTGTGTGTGTGTGTGTGTGTGTGTGTGTATATATATATATATATATATATATATATATATAAGGGTTCATATATGAAATCCCAAAGTCAAGATGCTGAAGGTAACAATCAACTAAGTGATAAATTATATATATTAATAAATATACATCTGTAGCACAACTCAAATGAATTTGGTTCATAATAAGCACTAATGATTGCATAGTGCATGAAACAGTCCTTCTATAGATGTAGGATATGTATATTTATTAATGTGTGTGTGTATATTTTAAATTATTTATATATTATATATGCGCAGTACTTATTTGAAAGCACTCAATATTAGTGATAGAGCTAGCATATTCAGTTAGATAGATGTGAGTTTGTCAAAAGTGTGAAACCTGGGGTCACAATCCCAAAAGAGTGAAACCCAGGGTCACAAACTCACACCTATCTAACTGAATATATTTATTAATATATACTTTATAGCACTGTCATATTACACTGAGCACCATTTTATTAATACTAAAAAACAAAAAAAATAATGTGTGTGTGTATATACTGGAAAGTTCCAGAAATTTACAAAACGGATTAACAACCAACATATTTAATTTATTTGTTTGAACATTATTTTTAATAGATACATGTATTTAAGTAGATATTCTGTTTTTAATTAAAGAGTATATTTATATGCATAATTCTATAAGCCTGAATATTTTAAGAAATTTTATGAAAATAGGTGTCATTCAGCAGGTTTTGAACCTGTGACCTCTAACAATATATTAGTTGGGTTGTGCATTTAAATCCTGCCAAATGACACATTTTCATAACAAAATTTCTCAAAAAAAAAATACTCAGGCCAGCAGAGTTATACATATCAATATAAGGTTTAATTAAAAACAGAATATCTACTCAAATACGAGTACCTATTAAAAATAATGTTCATATATATATATATATATATATATATATATGATATTTATATAAAATAATCTGTATAAAAATCTGAAATTATTTTGATTTAAAATTTGTTCATTCTTTTTGAGAACATGTGAGAAAATATAAGTGATATTTGTGCACAAAAACATATATATATGTGTGTGTGTGTGTGTGTGTAAGTTTCATTAAAAAGAATTACAGCATCATGTCAGTTGTTTTTAATGAAACATGCATAAAAAAGATTGCTACCTATATATATATAGGTAGCAATCTTTTTTTATGCACGTTTCATATATATCTATATATATTTATTTGCCTCCACATCAATGTTAATTCATTCATTCTTAAAATCTTTATCCTCATCAACCCCAAGTTATAAGTCTTCTCTGCTACAAACTCGTAACCAACAGTAACCTTTTCCTTTACAGTCCTGTAGCATCTCTTCCCTACAAATATACAAGGAGGTACTAAAGAGTTCACTGTCTAACCTACTTCCAAAAATCTGACCAAGTGATAGTGTGTGTATGTATGTATGTATATATATATATATATATATATATATATACACACAACCAAATTTTACAAATGAAGGCATTTACCAAAAATAGTAGTCATTACTACAAACAGGCAATAAGTAAACCAAACAGAAAGCAACTTGAGATAAAAATACTATATATTTGTAAACATTATCATTGACAGCTAAAAATCTGAAGCCAAAGAAGTTTCTGCTCCAATTGTAAAAATTGTATCTAACAAGGTAAGTTAGCCAATAGATGAATAAAAGCAAGATCTGTGGCCAACCAGAAAATTTTTTTTCACCCCCAAAAATCATTTGACCAAAGCTATAAATTTTCTGGGTTGGGCAGAATTGTTCTGCACCCCTTAACATAAGAACAATAAGATTATAATCATTCACTTAGAATTTGTTAATGCAGTCATTTAAGAAAACAAATTTATGTATTGTATAAAATAAAACAATGTGACATGGTATATTTAAATCATGCAGTTTTAGATCTTATACTTAGTAATGATATATTCCTGCAAGGCAACAAAGCCACAAAGATGCATGGGATTACTGAGTGTTAGAGAATACACTCCTGATCAAAAATTTAAGACCACTTAAAAATCTTTAAAAAGAAATTTTTTTTTACAGATAGATTTTAAACTCCTACCACTTAAGGTTACCAATACTACAATCTAAAAGGTTATGGAAACAAAAAGCTACATTCCAAACATTTTATTTAGAAATTTACATTTTTATAAAATGAGGCGATTTACGCATGATCAAAATTATAAGACCAGAGTTATAAATTGTTAGATCTATGGTAATTCCAATGTTTTTAGTTCAGTTAGAGATTAGCAATCACTGCGTAAAGGTGTTACCATGCCTAAAGCAAGCAAACTTAGCAAAGTTGAGCGTTCTCAAATTCTAGAATTCCATAAGCAAGGTTTGTCACAGCGGGCGATCGCAGCTAAGGTAAATCACAGTAAAACTGATTTGCAACTTTCTAAAGAACAGTGAGAATTATGGAAAAGCAAAATCCTCTGGTAGGCCCCAAAAAATTTCTCCTACATTGAAATAGAGAATAAGATGGGTTGTTACGAAAGACGGGGGACTTTCTTCTAGTCAAATTAAGGCAGTCACAGATACTGATTGCAGTCCCGTAACCATCAGACGACACTTACGACAAAAAGGCATGGTAAATAAAAAGCGTAAACAAATTCCTCAGCTGCTTCCATGTCACAAGGTGGACTACTTAAATTTTGTTTGTGAATACCAAACATGGGACGTTGAGAAGTGGAAGAAAGTCTTGTTTTCTGATGAGAAAAAATTCAATCTAGATAGTCCTGATGGCTTCCAACAATATTGGTATAACAAAAACATGCCTCCTGAAATTTTCTCCACACGTCATAGTGGTAGAGAGTCCCTAATGGTATGGAGTGCCTTTTCTTACAGAGGGACGATGGAGCTCCAGGTGGTGCAGGGTTGTCAAACAGCGGCTGGTTATGTTAGCATACTACAAAAGCATCATTGATGATGGAGGGCCATAGTTTGTGTGAGGATGGATGACAAGAGATGTTTATCGAAATAACAAACAATATTCAACAAAAAATGAACTTCATGAAGCCATTTTCAGAAGCTGGAGCAACATCCCCTGCACCTTAATGGAAACACTTATTTCTAGCATGCCCGACAGAATTTTTGAAGTCATCAAAAGCAGTGGAGGTAGAACTCATTAAATTAAATTTAGTTGTTGAATGTTTTCATACACTTTTTGTACAATTTCATAGAATTTTTGTCTCTGGTCTTATAATTTTGATCATGTGTAAATCGCCTCATTTTATAAAAATGTAAATTTCTAAATAAAATGTTTGGAATATAGTTTTTTGTTTCCATAACCTTTTAGATTGTAGTATTGGTAACCTTAAGTGGGAGGAGTTTAAAATCTATCCGTAAAAAAAAAATCTTTCTTTTTAAAGATTTTTAAGTGGTCTTAAAATGTTGATCAGGAGCGTTTAAGAAAATAATTAAGGATTGAGAACAGGAATGAAGATTAAATTTTTGAACATCAAAATTGACTAAAAGTTGAGAAGCTGAAGGAGAATTCCACAAGCAAGAAATGCGAGAAAAAAAGTGTTTGCACAGAACTTGCAGTTACATCCAGCCATTTCAACTGTAACAAATTTCCTTGTACAGAAAACAACCAATGCAACTTCAAAATTAAATATGCCTAACATTTATTTTTCACAGTACAGGTAACCCAGACAGTACAGACCATCTTTCCAATCATAAAATCTATAATCAGCCTGAGTAGATAAATTATAATGAAATGCAATTTTAAATGTAAATACTGATTGTTCTCATTTTATCAACTAATGTGTAGCAACCTAGACTCAAAAATATGCTACTCTTAACAGCATAAATTTAGTTACTTCCCTATTTAAATTCTATTTGAGAAAGAAAGCTATTGTCTTCTCAAGTCAGATTATCACAATATTTGGTAAACGCTCGTTTTAGGTGCCGATGGCTTTCCTCCTTCAAATTTATCCAAAATAACATTTCTGTGCAAATGTATATGATGAACTCAAATCAACAATTAGTTATTGAAGAAACTTACCTTTTTTGCTTTGAAAGTCCATAAAAAAAAAAAACTATATATCGCACTTTTTCTCTCCCATAACTCTCACGAAGTCATGTAATTAATTGCAGAATGATGTTCTACGTAAGCAGCAATTTTCTGTTGAATTTTGGTCAATTTTCTTCCTTTACTGAAACTTCCGGCGATGTACTTCCTGTTATGAAAGTAATAAGCGTTGAAATACAATAGCGCATTACTTTCATTAAATGACTTCATGAGAGTTACGGGAGAGAAAAAGTGCAAGATATAGTTAGTTTTTTTATGGACATCTAGTTCACACTCCACCCACATCTATTGAACAGGTTAAGAGGCCCATACCTTGTTCCCTGTTTAGGATGTGGTTTCTGGCTTTCTCTTTTCCAATGTTTTCACTATTACGTAGGCCCCTGCACATCAGTGGCGTTACTGCCTTGCTCGGGGTGATATGATTAAAAATATATATATATATATATATATATAAATAAAAAAAGGAAAGTTTCTTCAATAACTTTTGAGTTCAGCATATACATTTGCACAGAGATAAATCTATTTTGGATAAATTTGAAGGGAAAAAGCGTCAGGACTTACAACGTAAATTTACCAAATATTCTATACATTATGATTTTCCAAGTATTAAGAGCGCATACAAATAAACTTAAACAACAAAAAAAATCAAATAAGCTTCTTTTCTATTGCCAATGTTCACTGACATTATAATCCAACAAGTAACAGTGCCCCAGAAATCAAAATGAATTTGCTAAGATGAATACAGACAGTAAAAGTGCAATTAGAACAGGGAACATCAAATTATACTGATGTTAATATAGAAATCCGCTGAATGAAATGTTTGGCTGGCATCCATTGCAGCATTTTATTCAGGCATGAGAATATAAATAAGAGCTTCATTCTAAAACAAGAGAGACTGAATATAACTAATATAAAGAAATTACCTATGTTAACTGAACCAATTCACAAAAATCAAAGAAGTGTACATGTATGGTAGTAGTAGTTATAGTAATCAATAATAGAGATATAGGATTTCTCAGTCCAGACAGATCCTGTCATTAAAGCACAAAGACCTGACCTTATTGTTATACATAAGGAGAGCAGCAATTGTCAAATTATTGATTTTGCTAATCATACAAAACATGACTCCAAAAAAACTGAAAAAAAAAAAAACAGGATCTAGCTTGGGAGTTGAAAAAAAGCTATGGAATATCACTGTTGAGCCAATTCCTGTCGTAAAGGGGACACTTGGAAAACTACCTAGAAAAATGATAGCTCACTTAGGGAAAATTGGAACTGAGGCTAAGATTGTAGAGATCAAGAAAAATTTACTGTGAGGATTCTATGAAAAGTTCTTAAGTTCTAAGGAGCCTTCACATCATACCTCAAGGAAAGTATTTCCATTGACAGAAACTATAACAGGTCATGTAAGCATAAAAGGATGTAAAATAAAACTCTCAGCTAGACCAAATTCTAAAAATAATCAAGACTTAGTGTTTTTTTTCTTCAATGGATTCTTGGTTAGTATATTACTAGATTTATTAAAATATGGATGAGTACTAGATTAAGATTAATTTTTGAAATTATACTAAACTTAAAATGAATAAGCAACAATTAAACTTGTTTATTTTTAAAACTAAAAATTATGGCAGTTAACCTCGAAATTATACAAATAATACATACTGGAAAGTGAGTGTATAAATTAAATGTTCCCTCTTCTGTCAAACCACCATAACTTGTCAGTAACAAGACATTAAGGTACCTAGTCATGAATATTCAGCTCTTTCTCAAGAGTACAGCACAAAGTAAACACAAGCAGTTTTTTAAAAGAAAAAAAGACAATAAAATAACTATAACAGTATAACTCGGATATAAGAGAGACTGATATAAGAGAGGTTTTTCTCTGGTCCCAAATTAGAGCCTGTGGTAATGTATATAAAATAGACCAAACCCGGATATAAGATAACTTTAATACAGCCCTGACACCTCTCTTATATCCGGGTTACACTGTATATCTTTTGTCTATTTTAACAGACAAGTTTTTGTAATACATACAAGAAAATATTCTTTTCAAGGTTTATAATTCTCACAAATGTTTATACTATCTTTTTAAATATAAATCTGAAGACATTCTACATTATTGCTTGTTTCCATAGCCAAACCGATAGAGGAGCACTTTGGTTCAAAATGTGATTTTCTCCAATGAATAAAAAGGGGTGCAGGTTTGATTCTTGCCTGAAAGATAATTTTTTTTTTAGTAACGCTTCTCAATTTAGGCCGATTGTTAATAATTTCACTGTTTAAGAAAAAAAAATGGGGATAGCAAACAGGGATAAATTTACGTGTACCCAGTAAAAATAACATAGTAACAAGAAATGTTGGATACAAATCCTTTAAAAAATTTGGTGTTTATATTTCTGGTAATGAAAAAGAGAAACATTTCTAGCTATTGGTATGGCTTAGACAATTTTTTTGATAATTTAATAAGAAAAAAAAGGGATATTTTAACATTATTCATAATTTAAATAACTAAATCTAATTAAATTATATGGCAAGCATTATTCTGTAGTGTAATGTGTGTGTGTGTGTGTGTGTGTGTGTGTGTGTGTGTATGTATGTATGTATATATATATATATATATATTTTATAGTGGGGGGATAAAAAAATTTTCTAGAAGCTTTAGAAACATTTTAAAAATGTATATAAATATATACAAAAACATAGAAGTAGTGGGGAGCAAGTATAAGACAAAGAAAAATTTAAATTACTCACCATAAAGTGGTGGCTTGACAGTAAGTAATTTTCATTTATATTTCTTAACTACTTAGTTTTATATTTTTGTATACTTTTAAAATGTATGTTTTTGAAGTTTTTATATAAAATACCAGTTTTATTTTATAGAAGATGAGTGGTATCTTGGTTTTTGATTTCACTCGTTAAAAGTGAAAACAATATGCAGAGTTACCATTAAATTTTATCTCATGTAGACAACCATGATGATTGTTTTGCTTCAGAATTGAACCAAGGATGTCAATTTTTTTTTTTTTTTTTATAACACAGAAGTTAACCAGAGTACTAAAAGACAGGAAAATCTCATTGGAAACAAAAATAGTGCTGGACTGCTATGTGATATCTGTCCATCTATATGGCAATGAATGTTGGACGATCTCTTCAAGGATGAAGGAGAGGTTAGAGTTAGCAGAAATATAGTTTACAAAAGGATCCCGTGGATACTAGGGTCCGAGCAAGTGAACAACAACAAGGTGTTGGAGAGGATGCAAATGAAAAGGAAACATACTTAACATCAAGAAGAGACAAATGAGATTTGTGGGACACAATGAGGAAGGAGGGTTTGGAGAATCTGATACTCACAGGATGAATAGGAGGAAGAGAGACAGAGGAAAGCAGCGTTAGATATAGTTGATGGGTTTGAACAAATGAATGGCATAATGGGGTTTGGGAGAAATACCAAGAGGAAAAATTAAGAGCAACAAGGGACAGAGGCAAATGGAAATCCATGATTGCCAACTTATTTGGATTATTGTCCTCATCTTTGTTGCCATTTGTACGATGTTTTGGCCATTGTACACTCCAGCCATCTTCAGATGCTAGGAATTTCGAACCAAACCCTTTATTACAATAACTGGTGTATATAATTCTCATTCTTTGTATGAAGCTTCTTTTGGTAGTCATGTGTTATCTCAGAGGGAGATAACTCAGGACTACTAAAAGAGGCTTTACACAAGGAATGAGAATGATATACCCCAGTGATCGTAATAAGGGGTTCAGTTCAAAAAATCCTTGCACCTGAAGAAGACTAGAATATACAACAGCCGAAACGTCATACAAATGGTAAAGATGAGGACAATAGTCCGAATAATGTAAATAGTGTAAATACTACCTCATCTCAGATATATATAATAATAATTGTGTGTGTGCACACATTTATTTTATAATAAACATACACACTTAAAGAGAGCAATACAAGATTAGTGGTAATACATATCAATATTTTTTTCCCTCCCTGTATTATATAAACAAAATCAAATTGTATAACTTTCTGGTCTAACAGAGTAGGAAGTCTTAATGGAAATTCAAGTGAAATCAAAAGAAGGCTGAGAAATGTTAATAGAGACTTCTCTAACCCATTTTGTACTTCAAGAAGTAAACATTTTGGACATAAAATTACAGATCCTTATCACTCCCAAGTAGTACGAGTGAGTATTTCCTATGTATGTTGAGGTTGTTGCCTCACTGTCATAGCAGGATTTACTACCAAAGAGCAGTTACTTGTCCTTGGACTCCCTGCATCACAAGAGAGGAAAAAACAAGATACATCTCAAATAGTTGGTTAATTTAGTGATATTAGTACATAATGCCCAAATTTAAAGAGATATGTGCATGGTGAAAGCATTTCAAAATAAGTTCCAGAAAACAAAGTCAAATGGCAAATTATTAAATAATAGCTCAAAAGAGTAAAAACATAAATAGAAAATATCTAATAATTTCAAGATGATCAAATAAACATTTAAAAAGAAAAGTTTGAAAGTAGAAAAGAAAACTTTAAATTAAAAGTCACATCCACCAGTGTGTGTGTGTGTGTGTGTGCGCGCACACATTTATTTTAATAAATGTTTATTACATACTCCACTCTTAAAATCATTTTGTAAGCATTTTGGGAGTATAAAACAAACTGTATAAAACAAAATAAGAAAATTTTATAACTTTTTTCCCCTCCGACAGGAGTTGTATGAAATTATACAATTTGATAGAGATATCTTCTCATATAATGAAATTCAGTTTCATAATTTTTCTTCTTTTTAACAAATAAACAGAATTTACCAATTTGCATTTTAATGTTTTTTTTTTAATATTAGTGCATGGAGAAATGCAAAGTCAGAGATATTTAAACTGAATTAGAAAAATAATTGAAGTCATACATGGAATCATTTCACCCTTCCATTCTTATAGAAATGAACTCAAACAGATTGTGACATAAGAGATAAAGAGGTAGTGCAGATGTGACAGTAGTAAAACACTAATGTTTTGTTTGGTGAAAAAAATAAAATAATAATAATAAAAAGCATGGTTTCTGGAATGGCAACCACTAAGTTTGTCTGGGCAATAGTAACAAGGATATACAAGGAATATATGCATTCTACATACAGCAACATATGAAATCTGCAAATCGGTTGATCGAAAAATAGTACCACCAGAGACTGACAAGAATAGTTACTGCTCACTAAAATGAAAAAAAAAAAATCCATCAAATGACATCCCAATTCAATGCTGTTGCCACTCAACCCATCAGTGCTTTTCTTGAGGTTTTATATTAGAACACTATTTTTAGCACCAAAACAGTGATTATTACACTTTACCTGGAGCAAAGTACATCACCGTTAGACACTGGAAAACTGGCACACCTGATCAGATACGTCAGGTTTGTAGCTCTTTTGAGCAGCCAATGTGAAGCAGACTGGATGAACTTATAGATACAAACAGGGTGTTATGCAAACTGCTGGTGGCTCTAATTGTTGGAGTTTGCAAGAACCACTAGTGAAACTAAAGTCAGTTTTGACATGAATGATACATACAAACCTTGTTGCAAACCATTTGCATCCCTTTATGCTTGCCATGTTTCCAAGCTAACTTCCAGGTACTCTATTGACCTCTGTGATCACTAGATTTAAACCCCATTGAACATGTATGGCATATATTGCAGACAAAAAAAAAAACTGTTTCAGAAAGCTCTTCAGTTATTCAAATGAAAGATACTGCTCATTATTAAAGGACTGTCTAATTTGTGGCCACTTCAGCTTAGAACTGTAAATTAATCCTTGATTAAAAAAATAAAAAATTGGACAGTTTGACCAAGTAGACATTCACTCCATGTTAAACCATTTTGTTTTTAAGTTATGGTTATTAAAAAACTACAAGTCTTTATTATGAACAAGCAGAGTAAACATTTCAAGTGAAATCTGTTAATTATATCTCACATCTATTTCATTCATTCATAATTTTATTTACTTCTAAAGTACGTCTTGACTATATGAAAGGGTGCTGAAAATATCTCAGCCAATCCTACAACCTTAAATTTTGCAGAGTTCAAAAGCATCTCCAACAAATAATCTTCCCCCACTGCAACTCCTTTCTCACAGACAAAATAATGCAAGACTCACTGCTCTATTGCTATTTTCATGATGAGTGTTCACATGAACAACACTCCTTGGTCATAACTTTTAGAGCTAAGACTCCCCATGTCACACACATTGCAGCAGACCACCCTTATTCCCTTCATATTTCCCCAGTGAGATCTAATTTCCGCTCAAGTAGCTTCTTCCTATGAGCCACTACCTTGTGAAACAGACTCCCAAGAGGCTGCTTCCCCAATCTTAACCTGTTCAAGTCTTGGATTAACCATTATCTTGTGCACATATCTGAATAAAATGTACTTTTCACTCCATAACCCTCTACTTCAAGTAGGCCCCAAGGACTTGTACATGATGAACACCATTGTAAAAATAAATAAAAAATAAAAAAAGAATAAAAAATAACCTCCAAATATTGGATTTTTCTGGAGGTAGGACTTCTTGGTTAAACTGAGAAATTTCCAGCACCCTTTCATGAAAACAGACTCAAATAGCTTACGGCCAATTTGGGCTCAATAATTTATTTAGGTTTTTAAAAAAACTATTTTAAGAAATGATAACTTTGTAAAATATTTACACATCTGAAGTACCAAATTTACTCTTCAAAGACCAGAATTTACCACATTTATCCCTTTTCATGTCACAAATTATAATCTATGCTAATTTTTAACATGGCAATAAGAGAGCTAATTGTTTATTCATCAGTAGAAAGATTAAAATAAATGAAGTTTTCAAATTAAACTTTTTTGTTTTATCAGCTTAAATATTTATAGCTTATTAAGCCAGAACATTTTGGATTTTTTTAAATTTTATTTGTAAGTGATTATAATATTAACTTTTAAGAATAACAATGATTTTTTCATATACAAGTCCAACTACTTAACCCATAGGATGGTATGGGGAGATGGATTCATACCTTTCCTAAGAGCTTGAATTTTTTAAATGCAATGTCAATCATCATCATGTCTTTACTTCTTGTTCTTTAATTGTCCTCTCTCCTTAATAGTATATTTTTTCTCATTCTCTAACACTCAGTAACCCCTTGCATCTTAGTAGTTTTATTGATTTGCTTGAGATAAAAGGATAAAAAAAAGTATTTGAAAAGGAAACACACTCAAAATCTTATAACAGGATGTTGCATTTAAAAAGAAAGCTTGTATGTATTTTTTTTTTTTTAATCATTTCACCCCGAGCAAGGCAGAAATGCCACTGATGTGCAGGGGGCTACATAACTGTAAAAAGATTAATTAAAAAAGAGTGATGACTACAATCTAGTTAGAAAGGAACAATAGAAAGCTGAGAAAGCAGGTGCAATGACAGATACATAGGTGGAGAGAAAGGGAAGGTTATAGGGGGTGGGGAGAGAGCTAGAGTCCAGTGATTAGTAGATGAGTATTGACTTTGCATTTAAATTTCTGGAGGTTGTAGCAGTCAGGAAAGCAAGGATATAGGAGCGAGTTCTACAGGCGGGAAGTGCGAGAGAAGAAGCTGCAGGAATAGAATTGTTGTCTACATTTGGCTAATCTGACTGTGAATGGGTGGGACCCAGTTGCCAGTCTGGTTGCATGAGTAAACACCTGTTGAGGAGGCACCAGTGACTTAAGTTCATCCGAGCAGAAGCCATGAAAGTATTTATAGAACAGACAAAGGGAGGCCACATTTCAACGGTGGGGAAGTGGCTGCAGTCGAGCCACCAGATCAGTACCTATTGAATGCTTGACACAACAGAAATGTAGTTCAACAGAAGGATGCTGAAAATTCCATGGACAAAGTTAGCCAACAAGAAAATCTTAAAGAAAATGGTAACAACAATATTAGGACCTTGAATAAGTTCTCGCTGTTTTTCAACAGATTATGTTCCCAGAACTGCATGCATATAGTCTCAGATGGTAACTCATCTATAAAGAAGTACTATAAACAAGCTTGAAATTCAGTAGATGTCATTTCACCAAAGTGTAAACAACTGTTTTTCATAGATTTTGTGCCAAAGAATGTATTTGCAGGGAATTTTACTGTACTACTTTATTCAAAAGAAATTTACAGCTGAAACACAAAAATTTCCTGTTGAGACTTATGGCAATCATGCTCTGTTGGAAACAACATGCAGATGTTGGTTTAAATGTTTCATAAATAATGATTTTGAAGTTGAAGATAAAGAACACTCTGGCACACTGAAAAAGTTTAAAAACAAAGAATTGGAGGCATTACTTCATAAAGATTCATGCCAGGCACAAGCTGAACTTGCAGAACCATTATGAGTTGAACACACAACAGTTTCAAAACATTTCAAAGCAGTTTCAACATTGGGTGCCATATGAGTTGAAGCTGAGAGTCATCGAACGTCTTGTCACATGTGAACAGCTACTTCAACAGCAGAAAAGGAAAGGGCTTTTTTTTTGCATCATATCATGACTGGTGATGAAAGTGGATACACTATAATAACCTTAAGCATCATGGGATAAGTCCGACCATGCATCAACATTGACAGCAAAGCTGAATATATATGGTTTAAAGTTTCTGCTCTGCATTTGGTGGGATCTGCTAGGTGTAGTTTATTTATGAGCTTCTTAAACTTACTTAAACCATCACAGGAGATTGCTATAGATTATAATTGATGCATTGCAGCCAAACATTGAAGAAAAGATGGCTGCTATACAAGCAGAGAAATGGCAAAGTGATTTTGCAACATGACAACACTAGGCCATATGTTGCAAAACAGGTAAAAACCTACTTGGAAATGCTTAAATGGGACATCCTACCACACTCACCATATTCACAAGACATTGCCCTATCCAATTCTCACTTGTTCTGGTCAATAGTACATGGCATGGCAAGACAGCACTTTCATTCTTATGAAGATTTCAAAAATGGTTTAACTCATGATTAGCCTCAAAAGAAGTGTTGTTTTTCTGACATAGAATTCAAATGCTGCCAGAAAGATAGAAAAAGTAATGGCTAGCAATGAACAATAATTTCAGTAACACCTATCATCCTCCTTCTGACATTTCCTATATCTAACCACTCTTTCTCATTACCTTCCCCTATGTAACCCCCTGTGCAATAGTGGCAGTGGAATGCCTTGCTTGGGGTGAAATGATTAAAAAAATAAATAAATAAAAATGTTTTGTACTAATTTTTGTAAATAAAACATTACTTTTCATGGAAAATCAGCAAGGACTTATTTAAGGTCCTAATAGACACTTACATTCAGAATCAGAAAGAGACTTTTGTGGACACAATGAAGAATGAGAACTTTAGTCTTGCTGGGTATATCTAGGGCAAACAAAACAGAAGGCAGCAGGGTCAACTTCTTCTATGTGTCTTGTCCTTTACGGACAAAGGCAATCATGGCCTTCCATGTCTCCCTATCCCCAGGTGGCTCTTAGCACACTTTGTTACACCACAAGACCACCCCCACATAGCCATCCACTTGCTCAGGCCTGTCAAGTATGTTACATGCTGCTTTCCCCTTTTTCTCTTTCCCTCTATCTGGCCTGTTAGTATCAGATTCTCCAAGCCCTCCTTCCTCATTGCATGTCCCAGGAACTTTAGCTGTCTTTTCCTGATACCCAGTATTAATTTCCTTTTCATTGCCATCCTTTCCAAAACCTCATCATTGTTCACATGCTCGATCCATGATGTTCACAGCATCCATCTGTAGAACCATATTTCAGTTACTTCAAGATTTTTCTTCATCTTCAATGAGATTGCCCAGCATTCACTGCCATATTGAAGAACTGACATCACATAGCAATGTAGTACTCTTCTTTGTTTCTAGCAAAATTTCTGTCTCATTCTACTCAGCTTCTGGAATGCGTTCTTCACCATGCCAATTCACCTTCAGATTTCTGTGAGAAGAATTCCCAAGCATTTAAATTTTTCTGTCTGCTTGATTTTAGTATCCCCCACCTGTATTTGGCATTTTGGGTTGCTCTTTTTGCTGATGACTATGCATTTAGTTTTCTTGCACTTTATTTGTAGACCTTTTTCACTTTCTTCAGCTACCTTCTGTAGAAGATCTTGTAGCTTCCTTCCACGTCTGCTATCAGCACTGTATCACCTGTGTATGCTATGTTGTTCAGCTCGTGGCCTCTGATGACAAATCCTGGCATAACTTCTAGAGTCCTCAGAATAGTCTCGCTGTACAAGTTGAATAGATCCAGTGAAAAGACACCTCTCTGTCTTACATTCCTTTCTATCTTTGTATATCTACTGTATGGCAGCAAACCACCTGCATATGGACAGAAAACAAATTTAGCAGGGTCAGCTAACTAATGCAATTGTCTAAATAGATAACAATTGCAGTGGAGGAGCAAGAGGTTTGGCAAAGAGAAAAGCAGTGTTATGAACCCACAAGGAAAAGAAAGCTGTGGAGGACCATAATAGTCCACATTTTGAAGAAATATAAGAAAGAATCATCATTCTCATCTCCTAAACTGTTGAATCAGACAAAGTAGTAAAAATGTCTGATGTTGGCATGTTTGAAGGACTTGAGTCAGCCATTGAGACAACAGTTCTTTTGACAGAAGTGCAATGCAGAACAGGTCATGACAGTAACAAGAAACCTTTTTCTTTTTTTTCTTTTTTGAGGAGCACAGGACAAATTGCTCTTGCAGACAGGATGAGGAAATGAGAACTAGAAAAATTGGTCGTGTCACTGGATAATAAGAGCAGGGAGGAAGACAAAGAGAATGAGGTTTAGATGTTTATTTCAATCCCACCCTACTCTTTCAAACCAAGAAGGCAGGAGAGTCAAATGAAATTTAAAAAAAAATTTGGTAGCACCTAAGTTTCCAGATATTACTACTATACATGAGATTAAGTTATTATCAAAATGTGCTGGCAGAGTCGGCACATAACTAAACTATCATTCATAAAAGAAAAACAGTAGATGTCAAAGTTTATCTACTAAAAGGTGGTTCTTTAAATAGCTGCTCCACAATTAAAAATAAGACTTGATATTTCAGCCATATATCATTGAGTTGTGATAAAGTTTAGCACCAACGTTACCTCCACCCAGTAGTTTTACTTATAAAGTGTATTTTGGCAAGCAGGGTTTTTTTTTTATCGTAAAGTGCTCAACATCAGTGTGGAGATAGAGTGTTCATAAGCAAAAAGATTTTATCACTTTAACCTAGCAGGTTCATGCTGACAACGTTCTCATGAGAATTTGAAGAGAGCATAAACCTGCTCAGCTAAAGTGACAAACTCTTTGTGCTTATTATATATTTCAGCAGCAATTCCTCTTTTATGCAAGTTTTATTAAAAACGACTGACAAGTTACTGTGTTTAAGTTTTTATACAACTTTTCATGTGATTAAATCATTTTTTCTCTTCAGGACATAAATTATATAAAAATTGTCTGAATGTTTTATATATCTAAGTGTTTGTAGCTATGCTTTTAAAACATTATCAAGGATGATTTTTATTTTACTTTTAACTGAATTTATGGATTGTTTTATGTCTCTCTCTCTCTCTATATATATATATATATAGAGAGAGAGAGTTATAATTTTCAAACACAGTCAGCACATTGTGACCATGTTCATAGTTGATACCATTGATACAAAACTGTAACATTCGTTGATAATACAAATATAATAGCATCATCCACAAGTAAAAAGGCTAAAAATAATGGAAGCATTATTTATAAAAAAGAAAAACTTAGCACTCAATAACAACTATGAACATGGTCACAATGCACTGACTGTTTGTAAAATAAAAAAAATAAAAATGTTCACATAACTCTAGATACATACAAATAAAAAAATCTACACATTCAGTTAAAAATAAAAATCATCCTCTATAATTGCTAAAAAAATAATTGAAAGTGTTCATACGTACAGAACAGAACATTTGGACAGTTTCTTTTGTTTTTTTTTAATAGACTATGTCCAGAAAAGAAACTTATACAAAAACAAGAAATATTGAATAAAATGCTCAACTGCAATACCTTGTCAGTCAAGTTTAATGAAACTTGTATAAAACAAGAACCGCTTTCCTAATTCTCAATTTTACATATATATATATATATATTTTTTTTTTTCTTGACACACACAAAGAATTGATACCACAGAAAGCCTAACAGATGACCAACAGAAAACTTTAAAAACTAACCAAATAAAACAATAAAAAAATTATAAAATAAAAAATATAACCTAGGTTACCAAGACAGAAACATTATGCTTCCCAGTATGTGTGTTTGTGTATATATATTCTCTTTTGGAATTTACCTGGATTACATACCAAGTGTACTATGTTATATATATATATATATATATATATGCTATATCAGACTAATGGTGGGTAACTGAATGACAAAATGTCAATGTTCTATGTAATACATTTCATCCTTCAAAAGGAATTCAGAATAAAATACTGTCCTTATTGAGGGAATTAGAGATATGTGGTAGGGTGGGGATGGAAACAAATATATAACAAAATATTGGTTATAATTATACATCAAGTGGAAATGCACACTTTCTCACATATATAATTCCACCAATTATTTTAGCCTGATGAAGTCTTTAAAAATGAAATCTTGTACACTTTTTTTTTCTATTTAGTCATTCAATTATAGACACAAACCATGTCTTGATCGTGTTTGAGCATGAAATAGACTGTCACCTCTGGGTGTTGACTTCAATGCCCACTTTTATATTTACTGACGCTCTATCTCTGATAGTGAGCACTTTAACCCATAAATATTGCATACCTTAAAACTATATCATATAATTCTAGAGGACAAAATGCATTACTGAAAACTTTTTTCACTTTATCATACTTTCCTCTAAAATTGTTTATATATATATATATATATATATATATATATATATATATATATATCAATTTTCCTGTATATAAACAATGAAAAAAATTAAAAAGCTTATATCCAAGACATTGACAAAAAATTACTCTCCCTAAATGTTTTATGTATTGGTGGTTTCAGCAAAACCCATAATTCCTACTTCACTATGCAATATTTACCTTTTCATGTAATTTTTCTAGGGGCTATGTTCAAAATTGACAGATATCAAGTAAATTTTATAGTCATAATAACTAGTTTCAATCAATTGATAATGATAAAGTGTAAGCTTTTAAACTGGAAATTTCAATAATCATAAATTCTGATAGAACCAAAATAAAAAGGTGAAGCAAAACAGCTTACCAAATTACTCAATATTTGCTATTACGAGCATAACACCTGGTCATTTGCATATACAATCTAACCCAGAAAATCAATAGGCTAAAATCAAGAACCTATCCCAGATTATAATCAATAACCTCAGATTTCAGATATATCTTTGTATCAGATGTGTATGTCTGTGTGTGTGTGTCTCTCTCTATAAATACATTAAATATATATATATATATATATATTTATACACACACACACATGAAAATTCTCATCTAAAAGAGACTGAATATTGCTTACAAGATGAGAAAGCAACAGCAGCAGCTACTTACTGGAATCTGACCAAGTCATGTTCTGGGCACAACCAAAGTTCTTGCCAAACAATCTGTGGTGATTATCTTTGGTGGCTTATCAGGATTTATTGCCCCCAGGAAGAATAAAAGATCAGGAATGTTTATATGAATTTCATATACAAAAAATATAATTTTTGAGAAAAAAAATAGCTGTCCTCATTCTGAATACAAATGAAAGAAGAAAACAAAAAGTGAACTCTTTAATTCTGGTTCAATGTTGCTATGGAGATAGGCTAATTATATATTTTGATATAAACAATGCAGTATGAAAGTTATTCACCTACCCAAATGACCAAAAATCAGTTTGTATTTTTTTGTCTTTTTTTTTTTAAAGACCTCCTAAGCCAGACAAAAAACTTTTCTGCTCCAAGTTGTATATATAAAACAATTCTTTCCTAATACAAAGTCAGCCAAACCTTGCTGAAATCCAACTTCTGACCTGTTTTTTTTTTTTTCTAATATAGGGGTAAATGCTTATTTATAAACGAGTGAGCACATGCCATCAAAAATGATGGCAAAATATTTATATCAATGTACCTAATATTGAGTATCTTTATATTAAGACATAAGAAAGAGAAAATATACAAACTGAGACAGGAGGGAAATTTATATATATATAACGCACACACACACACAAATAAATACACAACAATTTTTATTATATAGAGAAAATATATATTCTTCACTACCCGACATAATTATTGCAAAAAAATATAAAATAATAAGGCAATGTTAAAAAACAAACACATAGCAAGAGTTTTATAACTATTAGTAAAGAGAATGAACTGAGTTAATGCTGTCTTGCTATTGTTGCTCTCTCCATGAGTATGACAAGAGAATTTTTTTATATATATTAGTTATGAATTGTACATTGCAACACAAATTTGTATGTTTAAAGATAGATTCTCTTTATCAGGTAAGATTTGAGATTGGTTGAACAACTAACATCAAACATTGCCTGATGAAGAGAATCTATCTCTCTTATATATATATATATATATATATATATAATTCCAAGTGAAGAGGACTCAAGGTTTTTTTTTATATTTTGAGTGCTCTGGCATTTATTTTATTATAAACAGTGCTCAATATAATGAGTATTATAGAGCTTAATATAATATAATTATATGGTTATGTCAATTTTACATTGCGACATGGAATCTCCATTCTGATTAGCCACACACACACACAAAAAAACACCCACATACATTCACAGTAAGCCAAAAGTATTTGTCATTTAAATGTAAATCGTCTGCACAACCACACCAACATTGCCTGATGATGAGAATTGATCTCGAAACAGAAATTTCCATGTCGCAATGTAAAATTGACATATATATACATATCTTATAATAGATGTCTTACATTTACAGCTATCACACTTGAATCCAATTTATAAGACAGTTATAATTAGTAAATGGTCAAGATTACAAAATTTGAAAGTGAAATTGCAGCAAAGGCTTTAACAGCAGCAGTAAAAAGCTGAGCTTCCCTGAGTGCAGTCAAGTGTCACAAGCAGTAACAGGTTGAAAGCTCAGAGTTCTTCACCCAGAACTGTCTGACATGTTCCAAGTGAAATAAAGCATTGCTTTGGGAATTTGGGGACAGTGAGAGGTCAATTTCTGGGCCAGACAGTGTGTCAAAGTAGACACTGGAAATGAAGTGAGCAATAACTGAACAGTATGAAATAAGAACTAACAAGATATCCCTGGACATGGGCAACACGATAAGAACAATCTGCCCTATAGTTTAAATAAATGGTTCAGCTAAAGTTTCCTGAAAGGAACTTGAAACAACAAGAATCTGATAAAAGGGTGGATGATATAACAGTTGTAAAATGAAGACAACAAGGATAGGGCCAATAGTTTGCATGTAAATAATTACAACCATTTGTGCTATACAAAAACCAGTTTGAAACCGGATAATTACAAAGTACAGCAAGATAGAAAACTTAATTGGTTTTCAGTTATAAACTTTTTTTTCAATAAATATATGCCGGAATAACTATGTGAATTTTTTTTTTCTTTTTTTTTACAGAGGTGACTTTTCCAAAATTTACACAATGGTAATATCTATTCATAGAACTGGTGACATTCCTTTCAATATAGCTATTTTCCTTTTGATTAAATGTAAAACTGATTTACTTTAATTTAGATCTTGTTGGTAGAAAAAGTCCTGAATGAAACTTCCAGAAGCTTTGACAATTGTGAACATTCTCATCATGTATACACAAAATCTGCAATACTAATGGAATTAAATATAAAGTGTAAAAAAAACAAAAAAATTCTGCACAGACAGACACACACACACACACTCTAAAATTCAAATTTTCTTAAGTAAAATCGATTCATGAAAAGATAATTAGTCATGATTTCAATAAAACACTTGGGGGGGGGGGGGGGGTCACATGACTACAAATTTGAAAACTGAAGCTGAAACCAAAAATGAAAAACCAGAGAAGTATTTTAAATTTGATTTTCAAATTTTATAAATCTTAAAACTGGGCAGGAAAACCTCTGAAAAAACAACAAAATTCAGAAAATACAAACTTAAAGACTAAAGAATATTATCTTTTAGGTTGATAAAAATAAATCTATTTCTGGTATACATTTAATATAATTCTCCACTAATTTCAGCCTTCTTGAAATACGGGTTTGACAAGTTTATGAATGAGAAAAACCTTTCTTTCCTACCCAAACTCCTCTGCAAGTCTTTTATGTATCAATAGCATAAAGATTTCACACAAACACAGTTAAGTGCTAACATTAATAATAGAATTGCAGAGGCGACATTTGTAGGGGTTGGGAGGTTTTATCAATTGAGGTCAGGCTTGATATCGAAATACAAGGTTAAGTTTTTTTTAAAACGAAATTTATTTCTGCATAATTAATATTTTAAAAAAAAATAAATAAATAAATAAAACTTGAAAAGTAATTTTTTTTTTAGATCCCAGTCCTAAATATACAAGAAATAAAAATGGTGAAATATATGAAGATGTTTAAACAGACAGACAAATAGCCTTAAAAAAAAAAAAAAAAAAAAAAAACTTACATAAAAGGTATCAATTGGAGAATTTTTCTTAATGCTCACTTCAAATAAGATAAACCTTTAAAATAAAACGGTTTCCTAATAACAGTTGTAATCACACTACAGGTGGATGACTCATTTTGTAACATTTTACAGGTGTAGCATTTATTATGCTGTCTGTAAACCTGTGACTAAATAAAACAAGGTCAGGTGTTCTATGTGCAACATATCTAGAATGTACAGTTACTCATCAAGTCTAAGATCATTTGTAGATTTGTATAAAATATACTTTTGGAGAAATTTCTAAAAGAAGCAAATCGCCATATTTCAAGTTCCTAATTCGACAGTCAAGCCTACCAATGCTACTCCAAACTTTAAACAAAAATTCTTTCTCTTGAAAATGGTTTCTGGGTCCCATGAGAACCTTCAAATGGCTGTCACATTGCAGAACTGTTAGTCTTTCACAGCAATCTCAAATGATTATCTTCAGTCTAGATCAATGTCACCAACATATGAAAATACTAAGGAATCCGATCTCTAACAGGACATTACAAGTGACGATGAGAGAAAAAGTTAACTTGGCTCACCATATTTACACAAACATGTTAACAATAAAATAAAGAAAGCTATCAAAAGCTATACTTTGATACTTCTTGAAAATAGGTTAAGAGAAAGTTTACCCTCTGATCATTTTTATTTGACAAGTATAATTTTATTATTACAGATTCCCAAAATAAAGATTTAGAAAAAAATTTTTTTAAAAAGATACAAGTATGAGACTGGAGTAAAAAGTTACTGATGACATCTTTTTCTATCATACTTGGGAAAACTTATTACTTGTATAAATAGTCAGCATTAGTACACAGTTTACAAGTCTCGAGAGAAATAAAAACACTGATTTATAAATTGATTTGTATTTTTATCACTTACCATTTTGCAGGTTATTTAAAGCCATAAAAAATTTTCGAATTCGAAGAACTTTTAGGAGATAATGATTTACTAATACTACTATTTAACCTATAGCTGGGGATAGAAGAGGTTAATTCATACCTTTCTTAAGAGCATTTGTACATAAGTGAACAGCCTTTGAGATTTCACTCAGACAATTAAAAACTTAATTGGGCGATTAAAGTTTATTGCTTTACTTTTAAAAATCAACCAATGAAACATGTTGTTCAAGTATAGAAAAACCCAACCCAATTTTTACAACCCAAAAATATGCCATTGAAAATTCACAAGTTACTTAGAATGACATTTGAACTCTTTGGTCTCACTTTTATCGTCCTGGTCAGTGTAAACATTCATTTAATTAACGCTTTCACAGTGGAGCCAAAATGGCTCGGTTGCTCAGATTGCTTACAAAAAGTAAAAATGAACATTTGAAAGAAAGAAAAAAAATATGCGTACTTCTTTCAACCATGCACTGAAAAACAAATTATACAAGTAATTTTTTTAATAGAAAATTGTCGAGAAAATCAG
Source organism: Ascarosepion bandense (assembly GCA_037127315.1). Lineage (NCBI taxonomy): Eukaryota > Metazoa > Mollusca > Cephalopoda > Sepiida > Sepiidae > Ascarosepion > Ascarosepion bandense. The sequence goes on from JBBBDQ010001215.1 coordinate 2,673,776, forward strand.
ATTTTTTTTTTTTTTAATTATCGTCTATGAGATGGAGGTTGTAGTTAAGCAGAAGAAAGAAACTACAAATTTAAGGTACCTCCACTCAATTGCCAAAGAAAAAAAAAAGAAAAACATATGTTAAAAGGGCTCAAACTTAATACAAAGTTTTATCATCAAACTGTTTATGCTATTATAAAGACAAAAGATCAAATTTTGTTGCTATTTTGTTTAATTTTTAAATCCTTTCTAACACATTCAAAATTTTAACTAAAATTTTAGTTTTTGTTTTCCGTCAGTGATTCATGCTACATTTATGTAAGGCGACTATTAAGAAAATGGAGTCAGTCAAGTAAAATTATTTGGGGACAAGTAAATTTTCCCCTCGGCCTTGACCGCCAATCGAGTGATATCTTTTTCAAATCAAAAAATCTGCAATGAATATAATAAACCTTACTAAAATTGAAAATTGACTTTCCAATTTCTCGCCATTAACCATCATGCAACCCATGTATCCAAGCTTACAGCATTTGATATTCTGAAATGGTCAACCATCTAGGTAGTGAATATGCCCAACATTGTTTAACTTCAGTCATCAAGCGAGAACCTTGAAAACACATGGAAAATGCTTTCCTGTGAAGATACAGAAATGAACACTGGTCATTTTAGTCAGTTAAGTGCCATACGTGATACTTGCTTTCGGTGATCATGTCTTGAAAGAGACATGACCAACTGGGCGGAAGTTTATCCCACAATAGGTTGCCATTGCTTTCTGTGGTAGACTGGTTGCCATGCAAAGGCTATAGAACTCAATCTGTCCTGTTATTTGACTCATAGCTAGAGGGGAAGAGATGTATTATTAAGTAGTAATTAGTGGGGATCAGTTTATTACTTTTTAACAATATAAAACCGATCCCCCACTTTATGACCAGTAGAAACTTTAATCATGTTTTAACTATCAGTCAGTTAAGTGCCATACGTTATATACACTCTTTCAAGACATGAGTGACTGGGCAGAAGATTATCCCACAGTAGATTGCCATTACTTTCTGCAGTAGACTGGTTGCCAACCAGGGCTATAGAACCCAATCTGTCCTGCTATTTAACTCATAGCTGGGGAGATAAGAGATGAATTAATACCCGTTCCCAAGGGCATTTGCATGTAAGTGAATGCAGTGAATTCAACTGAAATTTTAACTTGGATCTGGTCCCCCCCCCCACTTTCCAGAATGATCAAAATTGATGTTCTGATTTAATGTTGCTTTTCTTGTTTGACAAAATGCTTTATTTTAACCATTTAGGATTCAATCTACCCTGTTCTCAATGTTCAACTCGCTGTAACCTGCCTCAAGTATATTAATACATGATGAAAGCATTTCAAATGAGGCAGGAAGTTGTGCAAACAATGAAAGTTAGAGATTTGATATTTACAGGGTGGGTTTCAGTGTGTTGATTGCTAAAGGGTTAAACTTAATTTGGAATTTTTTTTTTTTTTGGTACAGACGAAAATTTGTAATTGTTCATCAATTAGATGGAAGGATCTGGATCCAGACAAGTCATTTGGAAGTTATTAGAAATATTTGTTAAGTTTTGAGAGAACAGTATTATGTGAATATGTATTTGCAGATAGTAATTCAGAATCTTTTATACATAAAAAAATAAATGAATGTGTATCATTGGCTTGGGAAGAGTTGGATTGCAAATGCAGGACATACTTTGTATTATGTTGATTTATTTTTTCTTAAAAATAATTATTTTATTCATATAAATTCATAGCATCAGAATTTTTTCCTATCTTTCTATCATTTTACATCATAAACCTTTCGGCTAAATTGTGTATCACTCTTCTGGTTTTGGTTCCATTCATTCATTTAAGGAATGTTTTGTTGGCTCAACTGACCAGTATTAAATGAAACTAAACAAGTGATAGATTTGAAAGTGGGCAGATCTGGAGTCACATATAGAGGAATTTCCCATTCTTGTTTTAAAACAGTCATATCTCTTACGAGACATGATCAACCAAACATGTATCACATACGGCACTTAACTGGCTGACTGACTGAAAGGAGAGAAGAACTGACAAAGCTTCTGTATATTTATATCAAGCAGTAAAAAAGCAGAGAGATAAGTAGAAGAAAAAAGCTGAAAATAAACATCTCCAATGAGCAGGTTACCTATTCACTTCCAATACAGATAAAAATGGACAAGAGCATTTGCATGAATCTAACAAAAAGCTAATTAACCTTAGAAAGAAAAAAGTGTTTGCAGCATTTATGGATGTTAACAATGTTGACAATACCAAGTCTTCATATTGCCATATAGACAATGGCAATCAGTCCATTGATCATACAGATATAAATTAAAAAATCTGCCATGGAAAAATTAGTTATGAAGTTTGAGAAACCACATACACTAAAACTATAGAGACAAGAGAAACATAAAATAAACAAATATCAGTCAGTTAAGTGCCATATGTGATACACACTTTGGGCGATCATGTCTCTTTCGAGACATGACTGACTGGGCAGAAGATTATCTCTCAGTAGGTTGCCATTGCTTTCTGCAGTCGACTGGCCGTCAGCCAAGGCTATAGAACCGAATCTGTCCTATTATTTAACCCATAACTGGAGGGAAGAGATGGATTAATACCTTTCCCAAGAGTACTTGGGTGTAAGTGAATGCAAGGAATTCAACTGGAATTTGAACTCGGCACCCCGATTTGTTGTTACGAGTTGACATCCACTGCACCACAATGCACACCCACATAAACAAATATATGTCTGGAAAAAAAAAAATCCAATAGAATTTGATATATAGGATGAGGCAAAGGTTATGCACTGGCTACTGAGATCACCAGACCTCCCACCCTTGGATTTTATCTGCGGAGCCATCTGAAATCAGTTGTGTATCAGACACCCAAGAAATATTGACAAACTTTGAGAAATAATTAAAAATGAATGCAGTAAAATAACAGAAGAAACTCTCCAACATGTTAATGAATCATTCATGAACAAAAATTGAAATGTGTTTTGAAAAAGGCGGAGGACATTCTGAACAGCACATATAACAATGAAATAACTAGTAAATAAAATTTTCATGTGTAATTACACTTTTAATGAATTATCCTTATGCACATGACTTCTGCCTCACTTTGTATAATATATGAAACCGGAAGGCTTTAATGTTATATATGCACTCATAAAGATATATAGTAAAACTTTAATAAATATTTAAGGGAAAAGTAAACAAAATCCTATAAAAAGAAAAGGCAGTAATTTAGCTTGAAGACATTTATAGGCAATGGAGATAAAACAGAAATCTTCCACAACCTTTTCATCTATGATTGTTTTGTGCTTTTATTTCTATATTCATCATTTTTCTGTTTGATATTTTTAAAGCTTAGAAACCAAGGCAACAGTCTGCAGGGCATGGTGGTCGGTTTATATAAAAACTTTTATCAAAGTCAGGAATATCACTAGGCTAATATTTTCAGTATGTTATTCAAAATTCAAAGATATTTCCAAGGATTATTCTCGCTGATAGTTGGTACATGTCTTAGTTCTGTTGCCAAATAGTTCCAGGTCATTATTCAAAGTTCTTTCCCAATGAAAAAAAACTTGGAGTGTTTTCTTTTTTTTGTTTGTTTGTTTTTTATATTGTTGCACACTTTCTTCTAGTGAGTGCAGAACCAGGGATCGAACCGCAGACCGTTGGATTTCAATTCAACGCTCTCCCAGCTGGCTTCTTGCTACGCCTCTTCCTCTTCCTACTCCACTTTCCTCCTTCCACCTTTTCACTGCGTCTCTCTGCGTCAGCTTCTCGCCAAGAAATTGACGCTACTACCTCCCAGTGAACTTGGTCGGTCAGTTTTATAATCCATTTCTCTACCCATAATCCATTTCCTCAGTCTATAAAAATTCCACTCGAGGGCCTCCTCTCTTTTTTCCTTTAGACTGAGCTGAAGGTGGATTATTAAGACAGCGGTGAGTATTATTATTATTTTCTTTCTTTGGAACAGATTACTGCTTTGCACGCCAGACACAAACGAACTCTTTTTCCAGGGCCGCCGCTAGTCGCCCTTTCATGTTCACATATATATATTAAATCAACTATTTTCAAACCTTGAGACATGAAGTAATTAGCAATAAGGAGGTTCAGATTAAAAAAAAAAAGTCATAAGCAAGATAATTCCAAGAGTCAAGAATCAAGCTCACAAATTCAACATCAGAAAATACAGGTGCACATAAATCACAAGAGTAAAATATTCACATTTTATTGAGCAATGGAATGTCACACTCAATTATTACAAAATTAATTTCTAATCCCAATTCTAAACCGACTTTCAACTGAAGGAAAATTTTAATCATATAAAAATTGAGTAAACAAATATTTCTCTTAAAGATGACTTATGGCCATATCATGCAGAAACATTGGTTCATGTACAATCACTGGAGTTAAACATCAAGCCTTGTCAGAACCTAGATGGGTAAAAAGGTTGGGGATATGAGGCGCAGTAGCTTCGATGTGCATGTGGCGTAATAGATAATGGCTCGGAATTGTTCATTCGAAAGCAGAGTTTCAATTCCACCTGGGTTCATTACATTCACTTACGTGCAAATACATATGGAAATGATAAGAATCCACCTCTTTCTCTCAACCAGCTGTAAGTTAATTAGTAAGACTTGTATCATTGAATTGTTATTTCAAAAACAAATCTTACAATCTAAAAACAATTTCTGGCTTTAAATAACCTGCAAAGGAATCCTTAGCCATAAAAAAGGCATCACTTTAAGATTGATAATACCATCAAATAATTTTAATTATCAATGTAATAAATAAAAACCTAACCGGATCCTTGTAGCTGATCTTTCTTCTGATCTAGCTCTAACAACTCAATAGGAAAGGAAAAACTGGCTGGTCACATTTGATACCTCAAAAATCCAACTAGTAATATTTCATAATCATCCAACAGAGCCTCTGAATATTTGTCTATCTCAATGAACAGATGCTCTATTAATGAGGGTCCTTGTTTTGAACTCCTATTTGGATTTAAGCTCACCTAAACCTCATGTTCGTTGTGGTGTATTGGATATCAGCTCAGAACAAGAAATCAGGAAGCCGAGTTCGAATTTCAACTGAATTCATTGTCTTCACTTCTATGCAAATACCCTTGGGAAAGGTATTAATCCATCTATTCCTTCCAGTTATGGGTTAAATAACAGGACAGATTGGGTTATATAGCCTTGGCTGGCAACCAGTCTACCGCAGAAAGCAATGGCAACCTACTGCGGGATAATCTTCTGCCCCGTCAGTCATGTCTCTTTCAAGACATGATCGCCCAAGCGTGTATCACGTATGGCACTTAACTGACTGAAACCTCAAGTGAAACTCATACAATGCTGGAAAATTTTAAAAAAAAAAAAAAAAAAAAAAAAATGGTCAGTTCCCTGTACTCCTCCAGTAAATACCTGACAGGTTGAAAATAGAGTACAGCTGTCATATCTGGGCTGGAGCTGCCCAGTTTTGATAGAATCCAAAAGTGTCTACAGACTCATGGGCTATTAATTATTTTCCATTCTACAAGTATTTCCCCACTGATAAAACTCGCTACTCTGTTGGTATTTACATGGAAAATGTTCAAACCCACTACATTTTCAGTTCCATCAACCTTCACAGCTAACCCACACTATGTGCACTGAGGTGAACCATCCTAAGTCCTTTCATATTCCTTTAATTTCACTCAAACAGTTTCTTTTCATAAACCACTATTTTATAGAACCAAAAGGATTCTTACCCAATCTCTACAATTATATCCTGTTCAACTCTAAGGTTAACCATTATCTTTCCCACATATCGCTGTAAACTGCATGTCTCACCACTTACACAAAAAAATTGTTCAGTAACTTTCTACCTCCAGTAAATCTTTGGCCTTGTATAGGGTGGACATTAGTATAAAAATAGAAGTATATTTCTTATTAGATCAATGAATTATATTTTTATATCTTAACACTGTGACTTATTTAAAACCAAAACATTTTTTGAATTTTAAAAATTATTTTGCAAATCCATATTGCATTACTGATTTTTTGAAAATAATGATTTTTTTTCCTTGATACAAGTTCTATTTGATTTATAGCTAAGGTAGGAGATGTATTCCTACCTTTCCCAAGGTTATTTGCACATAAGTAAATATGATAAACCCAACTGGAATTTGAACTTTGGTATCTGATTTCTCATTCTGTGCCACTATCCATAACACCACCCACACATCCACCACTTCTCATAAGGGAGAAATCAAGAAATTAGGTTGATAGATGAAGGATTGTTTTAGAGTTCATCAAATCATTTGCAAATGATTTGGTGAACTCTATAACAATCCTTGATAACAGGGAAAATATTTTTCCATTCTGAAATTTCATTAAATCCTTGCACTTGTAGCCGATTTGCTACTTGTTTCAGGAGCCATAAGCATTTTATAAAAAAATTGGCAATGTTTCACCTTTCTGTCAGAAAAAAAAAATCTGTAAAAACATTGGCTTGTCAAAAAGTTATTCCCTTGACACTACTATTATTGTATACACTTTTGAATCCTTTGGCAATGCTTATTTACAAGATTATCAAAATATGTGAACCCAGTACAAGGTGATATTTATTCTGTTATTTTCCTTTTATAAAGATTCATTTTTTTACCATTTTATAAAGAAATAAATTTGGAAAGAAATCTTTTTGCTCAAAAATTGTTGTGAAGTACAACATAAAAGATTGTGCGTTGTATGTAAGAACAAATCTCGGTCCTTTAGGTTCTATGTACTGGTGGGGACTTTGTATTATCACATAGTAACGCAGAGTAAACTTGCCAGGTCGCTGACTAGTATTTTCTCTCTGACTATTCGCTACACTGTTATTTATATTAGGAGAGATAGTCCACTATCCCTAGACAGGTGAGTTCACCATAACAAAAATTTAAAATGACAGATTATCAAAAACAACAACAATGCAATATTTGCAGTAAAAATTACAGAAATTCTGTAATTATACACAAGGAAAAACTTGTTCACTTAATGAATAGTGAGATACATACTCAAAATAGTGAACATTTATAATCTAACCTAAAATCTGAAATTAAAGGAGTGCTTGGTTCAGAGGAGGGGATGCTCTCAATTTATTTTACTGAATTTAGGTGACATGAGCAAATAAAAGTAATGTCTGGAAAATTATGTTTTTTTTGTTTGTTTTTTTTTCCAAAAAATACTTATAATTACAGTTACTTGTCGTTATGGGCTTAATTTCTTGTTCGCAGATTTTTACAAATTTATAACGATAATATCACTAGGTTACAGAGAGTGAAAGAAAATAGAAAAACAACTTTAGTGAGGTGAAGTGAAGGAAAGGACAAAGTAACAAGACTCAGAAAGACAAATGGCAATTGGATGCATTTAAATTTTTGAAGAGTGTAGTTGGCAGGGAAGCAAAAAATCAGAAGGGAGTTCCATGGGCAAGAAAAACTATTAGAATAGAATTTATGGTTGCATCTAGTTAGTTCAATAGTGAAACCTAATTGCCAATCTAGTATTACACTTAAATTCATGCATTTGAGGCACTCAGGAGAACAGTTCATCAAAACAATCACCATGAAGAAAATATTTGTATTTTCACCTAGATAAAGGAAAACCACATCACAACAGTGAGAAAGTGACTGAAGTTGAAATAACAGACAGTAATAGTGATGTCAAAGGAATAACCATCATTTTGTCACACTGCTGTTTTTTTTGCAGAGATAATGGTTTAGAAAATCTAAATAACCATTTCATTAATTTCTGCAGTAAATGATTAGCAGCATGAATTAAGCAGATGAAAAGAAATGAACATTCAATTCTATTGATGTCACTCAATGAAATATAAAACTGATAGGAACTGAATTTGGTTTCTGGCTAAAAATAAAAAAGGAAAATAAATTCATGAAAAGAAAATAGCATGAAACCAAAAGTGATGACAAAACGACACTATAAACAGACAAAAAGACTGTGCAACAGCAGAGGAGAGCATTTGTCATAATTCTGCATCATTCTTTTCAGGAGAACCTTCAGCAAGGTCATTACAGGAAGAAAATATGTGGTATACTTAAATATTTTAATAAAATAGAACAGAAAACGTATTTCTATAGCATCAAAAGAACCTTGTCAAATAACGTGCTTCAAGTATGCATAGATATAATGAACAAGTGTGGGGGTTTATTGCTATCTAAGGTTTCCTACCTCATTATGAATATACAAACATGTTTGAACATTTATTTGGTCAGGTATAAAGACCTCTTTAAACTTGCTAAGTGTCAATTTGCTGTGTGGTGGCATCGAGTAATAACTTTCATTGATCATGAGCATCACATCTGAAGGACATCAATTAGTTAAGTGCCATACGTGAAACACGCTTGGGCGATCATGTCTCGAAATTGACATGACTGACTGGGCAGAAGATTATCCCACAGTAGGTTGCCATTGCTTTCTGCAGTAGACTGGTTGCCGACCAAGGCTATAGAACCCAATCTGTCCTGCTATTTAACCCATAACTGGAAGGAAGAGATGGATTAATACCTTTCCCAAAGGTATTTACGCGTAAGTGAATACAATGGATTCAACTGTAATTTGAACTCGGCTCCCTGGCTTCTCATTCCGAGCCGATATTCACTGTACCACAATGCACATCCACATCTGAAGGACATAGAAAGCCATAATCACTGATGAAATTTGTGACTGTAGATCTTGGGTTCATGATTATGAACCTGAAAACAAGACAATCTTAAGAATATCATCCAGATTCTCCAACATTAAGGATATTGAAAAAATGGTTCCACTCTAACTTTAAGGACATTTAAAAACAGGTCAACATAAAAAGTTTCATTCTCAAAATTCTTCAAGACACAGTGAACACCATTGAATGGTGTTGTGCCAATACACTATTCAATAGTGTTGTGTTAATATAGTATTGTGAAAATATATGAGCACTAATTACATTCACAAAATAAAACCGAAGCTTTTTTTCTCATTAGAACTACATTGGCTCCCTTAGATTTCTGATCATTCCTAAAATTAAAAAGAGGCAGTGAAAGAGGAACATTGTTCAGCCAATGGTGAAATTGTGCCAGAAACTTTCTTCATGGATAGAATGAAGTAGAGAGAACATTGAGAAAAATGTGTAAAATTGATTATGTTGAAAAATAATCCTCATAATTTTGAAGATAAATAAATTTCCTTCATTTTGATACCAGTTTCCCTATTTTGCCTGCCCTAAAACTTTTATAGTATTGGAAACCTTGTTTATCATTCATCTACAATTCTTGTACTGAAAAGTTCTCAGCCCTACCCACTTGCCAAAACATTGTTTTCGTAGTACCTTCTTATTTGACAGCTTTTCTTAATGTCTTTGTATTAACATAGCTAATTCAAACTACCAAATAAATTTGATTAAACCATCTCCTTCGAAACCAATGAACTTTTATCTTTTAAAGAAAGTATTACAAAAGTGAAATTAAATGAATTTCATAGCAGACATCTGTGAATTTCAAGGATGAAACATTTTATGAGAAGCTTTGCATACTGGACTAAAATGAATCAAGAAGTGGTAAAATCCTGCAGAGGTTGTTCTCTAACATCAAAATTACCTACCACAAAAATACAACTATGGCTAAAGACAGATAGGTTTCACAGGTCCAATAAATGAATCATTATCTTGTGGTAGTGGATAGCTTTATTAAGTGGTCTGAATTTTTCTAAGTGCTATAATCAACTTTGGTAAAAATGAATTTTTTTTACACAAACTGTTTGCAAGATATAGCATTCCAGATACCATAGTCTCGGATAACATTCAATCTGTCCTGTTACTTAACCCATAACTGGAAGGAATAGACAGATTAATACCTTTCCCAAGGGTATTTGCGCGTAAGTGAATGCAATGAATTCAGCTGGAATTCGAACTCGGCTCCCCGATTTCTCATTCCAAGCCGACATCCAATACACCACAACACACATCCTTACATTACACAATTCAATACTCATGAATTCAAAAAGTTTTGTAAAATGTTCTCCAGTGCACATGCTAAGACCTCACCGTATCACCCAAGGTCAAACAGACAAGCTGAACAGTTGATGAGTATTTTCAAGAGACCTTTCAAAAAAGTAATTCATGAAAAAGTGGATGAAGAAGCACTAGAAAAGTTTTTGAGACTTTGCTGTATAACGCCAAATCCCAATAGACCTTCAGGCATGTGTCACCAGTTGAATTAATGTTTGCAAGAAAAATAAAATCAGTGTTTGACAAGTTGTTACCCAGTCAAAAAATAATAGCATAACAAAAAGGATACTAGATTTTTCAAGATAGGTGAAAAAAAAAAGTGTTTTTCAGAGTGTATAAAGATGGAAAATACATGTGGGAAGACAGTGTAATAATATCACAAATCTGAAAAATCATATACATGGTAAAAGGAAAAAAAAAACAAAAATTTAGTGAAGAAAGACTCGAAACAATAGAAGAACCTACAAAAGTACTGTATGATGTTTTTGATGTTCCAGTACCAAAACCTTGTTGAACATACAAGGATGATTTCCAAAAAAAGGAAACAGAAAAACTGGAAATTGGTACTAAACAGAAAAGACACAAAGTCTCATTGGAGTCAGTCTTCAGAATATTTCTTACAGACGTCATGGTGAGTGCCTAAGCAAGACGTTATAACCAATAGAAACCAAGTTATAATAGTGGTAATGAGGATTCAAAACTTATGTGAGATTACAATAGAAGGAAAAGGCTATCATGTTATAAGTAGAGCAGTTAACCACTACAGTATGGATAAGTGCCCTTAAGAAAAATAGTACTGTCATGGTTATCTAGCAAGTGCATTAATACTGATTATTCTCTCATGCTGTACTACAAGCTACTTAACTGGTCACAAAAAAAAAAATAAAGTTGATAGTAGATAATTGTTTTTTAAATGTTGACATTTAAAACAATTTTAATTTTTTTCAGCCTAAATTGAATAGTAAATAAATGGTGCTTATTTTTAAATTGCTGACCAACAAAAATATTTATGATAATGGCAGAAGAACTAATTGATTTAAAACAGGATTATTCATTGAAACATGAATTACAATTAATGTCTTTTTATAATCCTTCCATAAATGTTCAATACCTTTTTTCAATAATAATAAAAAAAATTAAAAAAAACAACTGATGAGTTATGTTATACATGGGGCTTGAAAACCTAAATAGAATTATGCCAACATTAAAAAAAAAAAAAAAATACCAGAATAACATTACTTAAATGGATACTCCAGTAAAAATGTAACTAGTAAAAAAAAAAATAAATAAATAAATAAATAAATTTCTCCTATATAGCAAAAATGAATTGGCAACCTTAGTACCAGTGCATATTCCAAGTGTGTGCCACATATAAATCCCAGAATTATAAAGTATATAAGAAACTCATACTGCCAAATGGATAAAATTTTGAATAGAAGCATCTGAGTGTGAATAGCGAAGCAATGTAAATAATGTAAACACTACTTCATCTCAGCAGTATAGACAAATACAGATACATCTGAGTTCAAAAGGTTTAATCCCTATAAACTAATCTATGCTAAATTGTTTTTATTTAATCAAATTTCTATTTATATAAATTCAGTCAGTCAGTTAAGTGTCACACATGATACACATTTGAGTGATCATGTTTCGAAAGACATGAGTGACTGGGCAGAAGATTATCCCGCAGTAAGGTGCCATTACTTTCTGCAATAGACTGGTTGCCAGCCAAGGCTATAGAACCCAATCTGTCTTGTTATTTAACCCATAACTGAAGGGAAGAGATAGAATACTCTTTCCCAAGAGTATTTGCGCATAAGTAAATGCAATGAATTCAAACTTGGCTCCCCGATTTCTCGTTCTGAGTCGATATCCACTGCACCACAACACACATCCTATTTATAAATTACCAAATTAAAAATATATAAACTTTTTTCTTAAAAAAATTAAATCGCTGTGAAAGTAAATTTTTTGAAATGATCATTATATTTTGTTTATTTTGAGACAAGGTATCATTCTAACTTTATTTAGACAAATTCATTTTTGCTTTGTTTCTCATTACATTTCAGCCTACCTCCAGTGTCTTTAGAGAAACCCAAGGAAGGCTGAACTATAAAGGCTGAAATGTTAGAAAAAAAAAAAAAAAATTATATATATATATATATATATATATATATATATATATAGAGGATAAGAGAAAAAAATTTAAAGAGAGTAAAAACATCACATTCATAATTTGTAAATACTTATAGGTCACCAAAAATAATTTATATAACAGAATAGCGACCAAAAGTTTACATTATTAATTAACATATCCTGTTCCAATAAAAATCAGTTACATAACATTTTGGTTGTTCAATTGTTATCAAAATTGGTATTCCAGAATTTAATACTATTTCCAAGTTTATTTCTAAAGTCCATTACATTGTAAAGTTCATATTTGAATTTTTTTCAAATACGATAATACAAAAACAAAAAAAAACTTTAAAAGATATACTGTAATACAAACTTTGTTCTTTGTTAATTTGTCCACAGTACTTTATTGTACTAGTTGCTAAAATGACTAACAAACAAAACTGAAATAAGTACAACTGCTTCGTAATAAAAACATTTTTTCATACTTAATTTGATAAATTTATACACCAATTAAAACATCTGTATTGCAAAAAAAAAAAAAGATATACAAGCCATTTGTTAAGGTCTTACATTTAAACTCACATACACACAAATACACTTTAAAGTTCTGTCCGAGATGTTGATAGTGGTGGCGTAAAAAAAAGTATGTAAAGTACAGCAGATAGTTAAAACTAGTGAGAATTGGTTTTAAGAAACATGATACACTGAAATACAAATATGTAATTTACAAACAAGAGGACCTACTGCACATTAACCCAATTTAATACATAATGAACTGTTAAAATTGGAGTTGGTACAAATTACATATTTTCATAAAATCTTTTGGAGTTGTTATTGGCCCCCAAAATCTAAAAGAATTAATTTTAAATAAACCAATTAAGTACTTTAATTACTGAGTATTACAAATACAACAACAGAAAATATTTTAAGACTTTGCACTAAAAGGATATTAATAAAAATAAAAACTTCATGTAACATTTGGCATAGATTTCATTACAACTGTTCTTCATATGCCGTGTCCGTTCAGGATGTAGGCAATCATGGACCTCCAGTTGGCTCTGTCTCTTGCCACTCTCAAAATTCTTCTTCTTGGTATCTCTCCCAAATCCCGCTCTGCCATCCATTTGCTCAGGTTTATCAAGTAAGTCTTGTGCTGCTTTCCTGTCTCTCTTTCCCTCTATCTGTCCTGTGAGTATTACATTCTCCAGGCCCTTCTTCCTCATTAAATGCCCCAGAAACCTCATCTGTCTCTTCTTTATATTAAGTATGAGTTTTCTTGTTTCCATCCTCTCCAACACCTCGTTGCTAGTCACATGCTCAGTCCTTGGTATCTTCAGCATCCTTCTGTAAAACCATATTTCTGCTGTCTCAAGCCTCTTCTTTATTCTTAATGAGATTGTCCTGTATTCACTTGCATACAGAAAGACATCACATAGCAATTCAGCACTCTTTTTGTTTTCAATGAGATTTTCCTGTCTTTCAGTACTCTGGTTGGCTTTTGAAATGCCATGCCAATGTGTCATTGGATTTCAACATCGCACTTTCAATCCTCTGTCAGTACGCTTCCCAGGTATTTCAATTTCTTTACTTGTTTTATTTTACTTTCTCTGACCTGTAGTTGGCATTTGGGGATCTTTTTGCTTATGACCATACATTCAGTTTTCTTGAAGTTTATGCTTAGTCTTCTCTTCTCATTTTCTCTTGCTACCTTCTGTAAGAGGTCCTGCATTCTCCTTTCCGTGTCTGCTATCAGCACTGTGTCATCTGGGTATTTTACATTGTTGAGATTGTGGCCGCCAATGACAAATCTTGGCAAGGATTTTATTCCTCTCAGAATTGTTTTGCTGTATAAGTTAAATAGATCCGGTGAGAAAACACATTCTTGTCTTACACCCCTTTCTATTTTTGTGTACCTGCTGAATTCACTTTCTATCCATACATAAGCGGTTTGCTGCCAATAGATATTCTTGATTATCCTAATATCTTTTCCGAAAATGTCATGGTTGTCGAGCATCTCTATCAAGTATTTGTGCCGTACTTTGTCAAATGCCTTTGTGTAGTCTATAAAGTACAGATAGTATCTTTTGCATTTCTATTGCTCTTTTAAATAGCATTCTGAGCCTTCCTTGTTCTGGTATCTTTAACAAGGCCACACTGTTCTTGTCCTATCTCTGGGCCAATTCTGCTGCACACACTGTTCATCAGAATCTGGATGATGATTTTTGTTATGTGGCTTATTAAGCTTATTGTTTGGTGGAGTTCACATTCCTTTGCACCTGACTTCGTAGATAGTGCTATGAAAATTGATCTGCTTAGGTCCTCCAGTATATTGTCGCTGTTGTAGTTTTCGTTTATTATTTCTATGAGCCTGTCTATGCCAAAATCTTCTAAGGGCATCAACATTTGTTACAATTCCATAGGGTCTTGCTGCTTTATTTCTGTTCAATTTGGCCATTGCCAATTCAGTTTTTCATGTTTCTGGTCTATTCATATTTTTGTGCATCGTTGGTTGCTCTCTATTGTAGACGAGATCAGCAATATACTCATCCCAATCTCTGAAGTACTTTTTCTTTTTCTAGTATGAGTGTACCGTCCTTTGCTTTTATACATCCTGATGCTGAGCAGGTCTTTTGTCTTGTTATTTCCCTTATTTGTTTATGCATGTCACCATTATTTGTTGTGTTCAGTCTTTCTACTTTGACACATTTATCGTTGAGCCATCTTTCTTTAGCCTGTTTGCATTTTCTCCTTATTTCCGTGTGTATTTTCTTATATTCCATTCTTGGCAATGTTTTTTGTCTTAGGTCAAGAATCTCTTCAGTGATCCACTCATTCTTCTTCCAACGTACTTTTCCCTTTGGGATGATGATGTTCGCTGATGTCACTAGAGCCACTAACCCGACTATTAATGAGAACATGAACAAAATGAAATTGAACCAAAAACTTGTGAAATTATCAACAGCAAAAATTTATTAGGAAATCTGAACGAATAATTACCAAACTTTAGCACTGGGACTGCACTGATGATATAAACAATGTGGGGGAAAAAGCAATGTGTTAGCTAACAAAAGCAAGTTGCGGTCAACCCATACACATAATCAGAATTCCGTTTTCTTTTGAAGCCATATTGCCACAAATAACCACAGGGTCTTTTACTCCATTAGTAAGAAGATAAGAGAATTCCCCACAAAAAACTATTTTAACAGCTAATTTTTTAAGGTGGAGATTTAGAGATAGGAATAAAATATATGATGAGGGTAAACATTATTAAAAACATTGTTTTGTTAACAAAAATATCACATTCTTATTTTTCTTTAAATGTTAGTTATTAGAAACACTTTCAAAATTTGAAGCATATAGGTATTTGAAACCATTGAAATATTTTATAAAATCTTTAATATCTGTGATTAATTTTATGTGAGGGAGATTAATGAAAACAACAAAGGGATATACAAAATATTAGTGTTGTACATCATATGATGGCATTTTAATACTGGAAATAGGATTTTATTATTTTTGGTCATCCATACTTTAGTTGTTTTAAAAAACAATGATAAATTTCAGCAAGTACTCATCGCATATTTGATAAGGACTTAGTTCAAATAAATATTACTAGGCCTAGGGATTGAACTTGATTACAAGTGGGTTGGGGTGAACAATAAATGGTTAGATCTAAATAAGAACTAGACAATAAAACAATCTACCCTGTTAAATAAAGTTTTCAGTTTGAAATTTCCTGTAGTTACCCAGATCAAGAAACATTTAATGAAGGCTGGAAGGTACAATGGCCAAAACAGTAATGGCAACAAAAAATATGGAGAATAGTGCACTAATGATAACTCCTCATCCCAGAAAGATAGACAAATAAAAATCAATAAAAAATACTGAATATATATATATATATATATATTAAAAAACAAAACAAAAAAAAACATCAGAAATAACTTTAAGAACCCTAAATTCATTTTACTTTTTGCTTTCAATGCATTAAAATATCTAAAGAAAAATGATCTGATGCAATTGTCTCAATAAAACAATTTAACATTTCAGGTACAATTTCTAAGTCATAAAACGCAGAAAAGTCTATACTTTGGATAACATAATGGAGAGAGAGAGAGACTAAAGATGTGGTACGACTGCACCAGGTCTTTGCCTTGCAGAAATTTGTTCCAAACATCACCTGATACTGATCTGACCTTTCATTAGTTTGGTGTCCTCAAGAAATCAGGTTAACTTTACTACAAGAGAAATACAACAGCAATGAAGGACAAAAAGCGTGTTTATTTTTTTGGCGAGGGGTGATTATCATTCCATTATTTACAACAAAAAAAGTGCCAAAGGGTAATTTGATAACAGATGATATTCTAAGTAAAAAGTAAAAAAAAAGAGACAAATAGAAGACGAACAATATAAAAATCACACACACACTGCATGTGACAAGTCCTACACAACAAGCACCCATACAAAATATAAAGAATATAAATATTAGTGTAGCATTTTTGGGTTTCCCAGATCATTATCTACACTTTGGATTTCCTGTTTTATTGCAATGTTTTTCTTCATCTAAAGTCTTTTTTTTTTGTTTTTGTCCACAAAAATTATATACAACATTAAATGAATGCCGTTTAATATCAACCAGCATGTGTCTTATATCTTGCATGACTTAGCAGTTCTTGCTCATGGAGAGAGAAGTAATTTGTATATCCAGCTTTAAAATAACTTACTAATTTTTTTGAGGGGGGATGCCTTTACAAATAAATTTTTCTGATGATTGCTTTGTTATTCAAATAAAGCTATTTTCTGTCCTAAAAGTGGTAACCACTTTAGTGATTATATAGCAACTTAAAAGTAAAGAAAAATAAGCAATGTTGACATTTTTTTTAATACTTTGAAAAATATTTTAACATGCAAAAAGACTACCGAAATGTCGAAACCCAGGAAACAGCTTCAACTGGAATATTTTTGCTCTCAGAAAAGAAATTAAAATTAGTCACATATTCCTTAATAAAAATTTTTTAAAAAATAGCAAATATTGCATATAATATCTAATTTTATAAAACTATGTTTGTGTGTGTATATATATATATATATATATATATATGCACACACACACACACACACACAAGTGTTGTTGGAATAATATTCCTTGTCAAAAGAAACACTATTTTTAAAAAAGTGCTCAATACAAAAGTAGAGCTAATAATATTATTTATTCATAAATTATAACATGGCTATGTTACAATATCACTACAACAGTCACCATTTTGTTTCAATACTTTTGTGTCTTATCAAGTGATATAATGGTTCTTAAATGAATGGTTTAAAAGTCTGAAAACGAGCTTGGCCCCCTTTAATCAGGGAGGTATTATTGTATATACAATAACACTCTTCCCATCTGCCCAACCCTCATCCTCGGTATCCTTACCCATCTATCACCTTCCTTCTGACATTTTCTACACCTAACCACTCCTCTTTACCTTCCCCCTATGTAGCCCCATGCGCAATAGTGGCAATGGAATGCCTTGCTTGGGGTGAAATGATTAAAATAAAACTTCAAATGTTTAAATTTGTGAAGAAATTATTTCGTTTTGTCTTGAATAAAGTGTGTTACCTTGCTATTATTCTTACATTACTTCACTGGTGAGCTGCGACATGTGAGGAAACTAAACATATCTATTCATAATCAATCGGCTTTCACATAAATCAAAATGTTTAATGACAAATGAATATGAATCAAGTAACCACACAGGCCAATGAATTGATACAAACAGTATCCATCAAACTGCCCCTGTTCGTGGAATCAAATGTGCTTGCTTGATTAACTATTGTGGAAACATGTTTCAACTTATGATGACAAAACAGCAAAATAAAACAAAAACTACTATTTAGAAAAGTGACAACATACCACTACTACTGAATTTATTAACTTATTCATCTACTAAAGCAGACTGTCAGATAGGAAGGAAAACGACGGGGTGAATACAGAATTGAAAGTAACTCTCTTATCAGCACTGTTTATAAATTTCACAATCCAGTGTGAAATCAATTTTGACTAATAGGAAAAAGGATTGATTTTGTACTGAAGGAAAAATTTTGCAATCCAGTTTAAATTATTTTCTAACCAATGAAAGGGAGCAATTTACAAAACAGAGAAGATAACAATCCTGTCTGAAATCTGAGATCAGATAAGATAATTTAAGGGAGAAATTTCAAGCTGCTGAATCTGACATGTCTTGATGACATAGCTTCCTTCTCCCTTTCCATCTCATGTGTTATCTTTTATCTCTTTGTCTTCACTATTCTTGCCATCGACAAAGACAGTTAGACACTTCAATTGACTCCCAAAAATGAACATTGATAAGTACAATTTTCCTTAATTACTTTTCCTTGCTTTTCACTTTCTTGCTGACCATTAAAAAAAAAAAAAAAAAAAAAGGAATACACACTTTATTTCTACCCTGTTATCTTTATCTGCATAGATATTTCACTACAACTATGAACTCTGGATCCATTTAACTTCTTACTACACTTCCTTTTTTAATATTTACACAGTTAATAATTTCACATAAATTGATGTTATTCTGTTCTGTAAATAAATTACCACTTAACATACATCAAAACATATGCTTTCAACCTTCTGATCTCGAGTAAATTGTGAGAAGTTCAGTTATGTTTGGTGCAAGATCAGTTTATTAAACATGCTTGAGCTCTCTACTTCAAATAATTCATAATTTAGTAAGGAAGATCGACAAACTCAACAGACACAAAATGTATCTACTCTTTAATAAGGGGTGTGTGTGTGTGTGTGTGTGTGTATATATATATATATATATATATATATAAGTTGAATATATGGATCGGAATCTAACAAGATGAATAGAATAAGTAAAGAGCAAGTAGGAAAAAAGTGTCTTTAATCCAACATGTTTCACTTATAACAAGCTTCTTATTAAAGTCTTTAATAAATCTCTGAAGAAGCTTGTTATAATTGAAACATGTTGGATTAAAGACTTTTTTCCTACTTGTTTTTTACTTATTCTATTCACACACACATATATATATATATATATATATATATATACACACACACACACATCTAGTCGTAGTAAGAACTAATGGAATAACACTTTACAGTTCTTAGCATTTACTTTTTAACAATGATCGATACATAGTAAAGCAATATTTGTAGTAATATTTTTATTATTGGAATTTATAATAAAAACATTTTTTTCATTACATAAGAGCTGTTGTGTTTTGGTGCTATTTCTAGCACCTCATCAGGCAATATACAGTTGAAAGAGTCAGGAATATGATCAGTTATTGCGTAGATTACTGAATTGTAAACTAATTCAATCTGAGAACCAGTAAGTAATGGTATAGTTGCTTTCTTTGGAGAATAGTCATATACAATAAATATACTGATGTTGAAGCCTTAGCAGTTTGGGAATAGCATTTAAAACAAAAAGAAAAAAAGTTGATTTAAATGTTAAACAAAAATTTTTAAGTTTTAATTATTATGAAAAAAAATTTTGGGAGACAATTAGTCAAGAAATAAATCCCAGCAATAACACTAAATAAATTAAGGTTCACCTTCCAGATAACATCTCCCCAATGAATTAAGATTGTGTACTTTTTTTTTTTTTTTAAACATAGCCTATCAACACCGTGGATTATTTAAAATCAATACTTTTTGTATTGTACATTGTAAGGATATTTTTTTTTTTTGGCAAGTGAATATAGCATAAACAACTTTTGAAGAATACCAATTTTACAAGGTACAAGTCTTACAATTTATCCCATACCTAATAGAAGGAGTTAATCTATACCTTTCCAAAAGGTATTATATATATATATATATATATATATATATATATATATATATATATATGAATGTAATGAATCCCACTGGAATTCAAACTGTTTTCTAAATTCTTATTAATATAATTAATATAAATTCTTTATATTAATCCATTAAGCACTCACCCACCCACCCCAAATGCATTAAAAGAGGGTATCTATTTGTATCGGCACCAAAGACTAAGAGAAAAAAAATATATTTTTATTTTTAGTAAGACTTAACACATAAAAATGAATAAAGCAAATATAACACCATGCTTTGCATCCATTCATATGAAAAATAAAACCTGAATAGGACTTCAAAAACATAAGCAACTGAAGTTTATAATTATGTAAATTTATTCAGTTGACAAACATTCACTTTTTCCAATTAAATCTCAGATATTGTACTTTTTTTTATTAAATAATTCCCTGAGCAGTTATTAATTAAGACAAATGAGTGACATTGAAATTAAGCATCTGATCAAATTTTATATACATTTTATATTTTTTGTTATACTTATTAGGGGTGATATGATAAGTAGATTAAAACTAAACGAAAGCTTATATTAGCTGTTTCATTATAAGGAAACAACTGAGATTCAATGTTAGACCTTTTTTTTTTTTTTTTACACGTCCCTGATCATGAGGCTGGCATCAAAGTGTAGTATCTGTTCTCCTCCAACAGTCATGTAATATTATCTCTTTTCTTACGAGACATTTGGCATTCATTGACTGTGCAGCCAGTGCTACTTTCAACTGAAATTTACAAAATATTGCTATTAAAACAATATAGGATTCTCTAATCCAGTAACTTCTTCTTTCTAGTACTCATAAGGGACTTCTTTTCTAACCTTTCATTTAAACTAATGTAGAATGTCAACATCCTCAGTATGTTATTTTTTTAAAGTTACACTTACTATTCATTTTAGTTGTTTCTGCTGTTGAAATACCTCAAGTCATGCAGATTCTGTTATTTGGTACAATTCTTTGTAATTCTGCCACAGCAGTCAACACTGCTATAAAAAAAGAGAGGATGACCCTCTCTAAGACCTACAGACGTCACTTGTCACAAGCCATTTCTAACTATTGATCTTGAGAAAGTGGTTGTATACATCTGACAGTTTAGACATTTCTGAAAAAGCAAAACATCAAAGTTTCAATCTGACAATGCCATCCAAGTATATAACTTGAGTTTTTAGATTGTTTGGTTTTGCAGCAATTTACAGAGTAATGTGTAACACTAATGATTAACCAAAGAGAAGAAGAAAAAACAAAGATGCAGACAAAAATAACAAAAGAAAACAACCTGTAAGTGTTTTTTTTTTTTTCTTTTTAAGTGGGAGGAGTACACATGCCCCAGAATTAAAGAGATTCTGTACTTATTGATAAAACAGAACTAAAAGCAATGAGCAGATCCAAGGTAATAAATATTATTTTTTTACATTAATTCATACCCAATACAAGGCCCAAGAGCCACTCAAGGCAGGGATTACTGTGTGGTGTTGTATGAGCATAAGAAAAGGTAAGAAGTAAAGTTCAAAGAGTTATTCAAGAAAGATAACAGTTAACCCTAGACTTGAAAAGGTCAAGATTGTAGTGATTTGGAAAGCACTGTCGAAATTCTATCCTACAAAAAGAAAAGGATCAAGATAATCTGAAAAATATGATTAATTTTTCTTTTTTTTCTTTTAACAGTTTATCAAGCTTTTGCAGGTTATTTAAAGACAAGAAATATTTTTAGACTAATTTTTTTTTTTTTTTTTAGATAATGATTTAGTGATACAAGTCCTACCAACTGACTCATAGCTTGAGATGGGGGGGGGGGCATACCTTTCCCATGTAAGTGAATATAACAAGTCTGACTAGAATTGGAACTCTGCTCTCAATTTCCAATTCCGAGCCATTAATGATTACATCACTCGCACATGGCATTTTCAAGCAGTCACCCATCTATGTATTGACCAGGCTCAACATTGCTTAACTTTGGTGATTGTACAAGAAGCGGTGTTTCAACATGATATGGTTGTAAGTCTGAGAAGTAAAATCTATCCAGAATAAGAAAAGGAAAAAAGAAAAAAAAGAAAAAAATAGTACAAGGTACCAAGAGCAGTAACCAAATCTTCATTGTTTTCAGTTCTTCCCTCACTTTTGCAACAATGATTAAATTCAAAATAATGAAGGTGTAAAATAGAATTAGTAGATTAAATATAGATAAACTGATGCCATTAAAACATGGTGTTTTGAAATATAAAGTGGCTGACTGATGGAGACGTGATGTAAAAGAGAATCAAAATCACCCCAGATGTATATTTGGGTCTCTAAGTATATCCACACCCAAAAGCAGTTGGAGGATTTGATGAAACAAGAAACAGTGCCAAAAGCAACAACCAGTCATAACAATCGGCTGTCTACCATTCTGACTGCCAACATTTCAAAAAGGCAATATTCTTTATCTGCTCAACAGCTTCATTTGTTTTGTTTTAAATATAAGTGTGAGTTGAATATATGGATTGAAATCCAACAAGATGAATAGAATAAGTAAAGAACAGGTAGGAAAAAAAAGTGTCTTTAATTGCTTTCATTATACATGTCAGTCAGTCAGTTAAATGCCAAACATAATACACGCTTTGGGCGATCATGTCTCAAAAGAGATATAACTGACTGGGCAGAAGATTATCCCACAGTAGGTTGCCACTGCTTTCTGCAGTAGATTGCTTGCCAACCAAGGCCATAGAACCCAATCTGTCTTATTTAACTCATAACTAGAGGGAAGAGGCGGATTAATACCTTTCCGAAGGTTATTTGTATGTAAGTGAATACAAGGAATTCAAACTCTTCTCCCTGATTTCTTGTTCCGCTGCACCAGAATGCACACCTATAAACAGACAAGTTTTTTCTACATTTAAAAATGATCATCTATTGCTTCATTACATATGACAGGTATCTGACCAAGATTTATTTTGGAAAAGCAAAAAAGTTAGTATGTATACTTTGGGTCCAAATTCCAAAATGAATCTTTACTTTGATTAGTTAAAAGGAACACTCACATAAATTTTATTTCTTCCCACATACATAAGCAGCAAACCGAAGGTTTTTGTATTTAAATGTAAATTATCTGCACAATCAACATCAAATATTGCCTGATGAAGAGAATCTATCTCGAAACAGAAATTTTCGTGTCGCAATGTACAATTAATTCATAATTATATGATTATATTAAGCTCTATAATGATTATTATATTGAGCACTATTTATAATAAAATAAATGCCAGGGTACTCAAAATAGTAAAACCTTCAGTCCTTTTCACCTGGATTTATATATATATATATATATATATATATATATATATATAGAGAGAGAGAGAGAGAGAGAGGCAGCAGATCATTATTTAAACATAATTATGGCAAATATCTTTGTATTAATCTCTATACAACCACTCTGAAAATGGCTCATGTGAGCCAAAAGCTTAGATCAAAGATCACATTGAAAAGTCTAAAATGTTGGACAATTTTTGTCTTTATTTTCACCAGAAATTAAAGCTAAAATACAATGTTTAGAACAACTCATGATTAAACATAATAGACATTCATTGTCTGTTATATATATATATATATATATATATTACAAAAATTCCGTAGATTTGTACAAAATGGATTAACAATCAACATATTTTAATTTATTTGTTTGAACATTATTTTTAATAGAGACACGTATTTAAGTAAATACTGTTTTTAAACAAACAGTATATTCAGGCCAGTAGATATATATAAATATACTGTTTAATTAAAAACAAAGTATCTACTCAAATACAAGTGTCTACTAAAAATAATGTTCAAACAAATAAATTGATATTTATCATTAAATTTCATTAAAGATGACTGACAAGGTACTGTAAGCTTTTTTTATTTATTTTTTCTTGCATTGATATAAGGGTTTTCTTTTTTGAACAAAGTGTGTAAAAATATTAATTATAAATTCATAAGTCCTTTTAGGAACTGTGTTTCTGATCAAACCAAACTAATGAATAATTATATTGAACATACTACTACAAGCCTATTGTTAAGACTTGCATTACTCCTCTTTGACCATAACTTCATTAAAATTCATTTAAACACACACAGAAACCCAACAAACCACGCCCACACATATATGGAGAAATATGAATAACCTTATCTACACTGAAGAAAAATAGACAAAACCTAATGGAAGCACTATTAATAAAAAAGAAAAATTCAACACTTAATAACATTAACTAAGAACACAGCTATGATGTTTGGAAAATAAACATTCCTATAACTCATACATAAAAAAAAAAATTTATTACAGTGTTCAAAGTAAAAAAAATCATCCTTGATAATGGCTAAAAGAATAGCCAAAAATGCTTGGATATGCAGACAATTTTTACACACTTTATGGCCAGAAAAGAAAACATTTATACAAACACAAGAAAAATTAAATAAATTTAATCATAGTACCTTGTCAGCTGCCATTAATGAAATTTGTATAAAAGAGGGATTGCATCCCAAATACAAGATCACATACACATTTAAAAATAACACTGTGAGATTCATTTTAAGTCTACATTCTTGTTTTTTTAAAAAAAAAAATCTAATCTATCTCCCCTCCACCACACACACATCCTAAATTTTTTAAATGGATTAATTTGGATTTTTTAAATAAATCTGCAATAACCAAAACCAGGAACATAACTCATTTCCCTATTAGTAAATTTTCAGAAATATCCAAATTATTTTTAAAGCAGTCATTATCAAACTGCCTTTTCAAAATATTCTGAGATCTTTTTTCAATTTTACACAGTGAATTTATAAAGCTTTTCTTTCTTTTAAATAAAACCCAGTTAACACAAAAATTTCATGAAACTGAGCTTGGAAAAAAAAAAAAATTGTTCCTTTTCCCAGTCTCATTTCTAGCCTATTTGTTTTTAGTCTGAGTTCTTGTTCAAGCTATTTCAAATTCCAGTTGCTTCGTTGCATTCACTTATGCACAAAATACCCTTGAGAAGGTTTAAACCCATCTTCTCCCACCAGCTATTGGTTAAATAGGACAGATTAGGTTCTATAGCCTTGGTTGGCAACCAGTCTACCACAGAAAATAATGGCAACTCACTGCAAGAAAATCTTCTGCCCAGTCAGTCATGTCTCTTTCAAGTGTGTGCCTAAGTGTGTATCCCATATAGCACTTAATTAAATGATCTGGATAAAAGAACTGAATAGCAGGACAGACTGAGTTATAATCTTGGTAGCCAACCAGTCTACTGCAGAAAGTAATGGCAACCTACTACGGGAAAATTTGCCCAAGCATGTATCACATATGGCACCTGACTGACGGGGGGGGGGGGGGGGCTGACCATTCATGCTATATAAATCTGACTAGTTGCAAGCTGCTTTACTTGAAAAAAAAAAAAAAAATTACTAAACTTGTTAATTTCAAGCACAAATGAGCTTCTCGTTTAAAAAGTAAAATATTGTTTTAAATAGATCACTGTACTAGTTAATTACATCTGGAATCAAGGCCTCTGATCAAGAGATTAGAGTTTTTGAGAAACGGGGAAGCACATCTTAATTGATGTTGTTTGCAGGTCCGCTCTGACTTAAGGTGATAGGGAAAACAGCTTTGATTTTTGTTTATTTGTTCACTAAGAACATATAAAAATACATTATAGTAAAAAAAATAAAAAAATAAATAAAAAAAAATACCAGCAATATCTTTATAGAAAATAAAAGTATAACCAGTAATAATACCTTTTTATAGCAAAAGAGAATCAATACAGCACTAAAGTATAAAAATAAATTTTTATAGCAGAATTACCAGTAATCTTAAAAAAAAAACAAAAAAAAAACACACAAACAGAAAACATTTACCCTGAATGTATAAAATTAAGTACAAAAGCTCTGTAATTGAAACCATAACACTGCATACAAAATATTTAGATTTCAGCATTAAATAATCCAAAGAAGTTAATATACTGCTAAACAAAGTTTCAGAAAATATCTCATTGTTGTTGTTCATCATAAATTATAACAATACTTCTGTTATTTCACTCAAAAGTGCACATTTGCAATTGTTAGAAATATATATAACAGCAGTGATTAGAAAACTTTGAAGAACATAATGGCAAATATCATTAACAAAGTTTCTTGTTTCACTTTTACTTATGAATGATGGCATTTATTTAACCCTGCATTAGTCATATGGGGTGTTTTGTTACCCCAAAAGTTTTAAAGTACTTCTAATTCCTAGTTGGTAACTTGTTTCTTTTGCTCCCTCCTGCTATTCTCTTGATTCAATGAGAGCGTGTAGTGCACAGTTTGGAACTGTTGTAGCTCAGTTGTCATGGAAGGCAGACACCAAAGGAATATTTTCAGAAATCCAAGGTGACTAACAAAAGGCTAAGCAAATAACAAAATATCTTCAATAGGAGCAAAAAAAAAAAAAAGACAACTGCTTCTTGCTATACAGGTTTTTAATTTATTTCAATGCTATGTCAATAAAGAAAACTAACATAACTATCAGTTTTAATATTAATAGGATCTTCCTTGGGATTTTACCTAAATGCCACTTTCTGTTTAAAAAAAAAAAAGAACTATATATATATATATATATATATATATGTAAAACCATGATATTATCAACAGGCTTTGTCGTCAACTCTATGGCTGTGAACCAATGAGACAAAGAAGCTCAAGTCAAGACAACTTTCTACATTCAGTCGAACAACTGAACATTAGAACAATTGAACATTAAAGCATCTGCATTAGTGCAACCACCTTAACAACATGGAGAACACAGGCTCTCTCTAGTGCACTCTCTCTCACTCAACCCTACACAACCCTCCCTGCCTGTATCCAAAGGCATGGTATGTGGGATTAGAATAATCTACACCCATGGACTAAAAGGTTTCAGTTCAAAATTCCAACAAATATCACCTGAAGAAAATCAGAGTATACAACAGTCGAAACATTGTGAAAATAACAGTAAAGAGGAGGACAACAGTTTGAACAATGTAAATAGTGCAAATAAAGGCTTGTCTGGTTGATTATTACTGCTGAATCATGAGTTTGTTGCTATACAAAATTTTGAAATCAAACAACCCACCGACAAATGGACAAGCTACATTTTACGCCAATTTAAGATATTAGAATCAGAAAAATTTAATGAAGAAGAGGGGTTTATCGCACATTAATGATCTATAGAGAATAAAAAGGTAGTCCTCAAACATATATAGGTATCTCAATTAGATCCATTATGGTGAAAATACTAATGAAATTTGCATTAACCAAAGTGTTGCCATTTTATCAGTCCCCATAACACAGTTTGGCTTTTGCTCTGGTAAGGGATGCAATGATGATTATATATCATTAAATAACTCCAAGAAATTGCAGACCTCTCAAAGAGAAAACTATATATCTACTTTGTTGACCTTACTGCAGCATATGACCCCATCAAGAGAGTCTTCATCTTCACATCCATTAGAAAAAATTTCCTAAGTTCTGACTTCACTGTATGTCAAAATCTAATAAAACAATATTGGTCTTCAAAGTCGTATATATCTGCTGAAGACCCCAATATTAAAACATTTCAAGCCTTATCTAGAGTATAACAAAGAGGAAATGAGAGTCCCAATCTATTTAATCTTTTCTTAGATTATGCTCTGAACATATACAAGTACAGATGTGAACAGAAGAGCACTGATCATTTAAGCATTCTATACAGCATCTCAAACAAGTCTACTAGTAATAAAAGACAATGGTTCTGCTTTCCCTCCCAAGGCCAACATACTGATGAGGGGGTCTATGCTAATGACATAAGTATTCATTGATGTACAGTAGATATCAGCTCGGAATGAGAAATTGGAGAGACAAGTTCAAATTCCAATTGAATGTGTTGCCTTCAGTTATGTGCAAATACCCTTGAAAAAGCTATTAATCCATCTCTTCTCTTCAGGACAGATTGGATTCTATAGCCTTGGTTGGCAACCAGTCTACTGCAGAAAGCAATGGTAACCTACTGCGGGGAAAATTTTCTGCCCAGTCAGTCATGTCTCTTTCAAGACATGACTGCCCAAGTGTGTATCACAAATTGCACTTAACTGATTCATAGATTGGATAAGGGTATTGAATAAAAGCATCAGCATCCTCTACCAAGTATTCCAAGAAATAGGACTTAAAACACAACTTTCCATAACAGAAACTATGATTTATTAGAATAAAAGCTGTGATGGCACAAACACTGAATTCATCATAAAAATTCAGGATGTAGAGTTTGTAAATATCAATCACTTGAAATACATTAGTGTATGGGTCAGTTATAACAAATTTAGACTAGGGAATAAGGAGAGTGAATATAGAATGGGCTGTGCTAGGGGTAGTTTTCTTCAACACTGCAAGCCACTACAAAACCTAAAGATTAACCTCAAAACAAGTTATATTCTTAAATATCCTCATCAGATCAAGTCTTTCATGTGAATGTTAAACATGTCGCCAAAACCCACTCAAAAATATCTAAACTGTCAGCTGTATACAAATGATTTTTCAGATCAATAATTAAAAATAGTTTTGATTGAATGATGCCTGTAGCAAAGACAACACTTCTACAAACTTATGGACTGGTGCCAAAAATTCTACCAAATAACAGAAACATCACTTGAGAACCCGCATTATGAGTGGAATTGAGAAACATATTTTCTTGAAAAACTGTTTTTTGAGAAGATTTTTTATATAAATTTAAACTCATAAAAGTAATGTCTGCTCAGTCAAGGAATGCCAAATGTTTCCTTTTTATGGAACAGCTAATATTATCATGACCCTTAGAGATGGAGAGAACAGATATTACACTTTGATCACAGCCTGATGGCCAGAAGTGAAGAAAAGCACATCTTGAACCTTTACCTATCCAAGGCCTTTTCACATGTGAAAATCTCATGTCCTGTGCATCA
Organism: Ascarosepion bandense; assembly: GCA_037127315.1. Taxonomy (NCBI): domain Eukaryota; kingdom Metazoa; phylum Mollusca; class Cephalopoda; order Sepiida; family Sepiidae; genus Ascarosepion; species Ascarosepion bandense. The sequence goes on from JBBBDQ010001215.1 coordinate 2,702,755, forward strand.
CATATAGTGCACAAGACTAGCAAAGGGTTAAGTAGCAGTGCCTGCTCAATCAATGAATGCTAAATATTTCCTTATAGTGAAACAGCTAATATTACTATTGCCACAATGTATTAAAACCAAACAAGATCATACCTTTCCTAATACTATTTGCACAGAAGTGAATATAACAAACCCAACTGGAATTGGAAATCAGCTCTCCAATTAATATTCCCGAGCCATTATCCATTACATTACCTACACATGCAAGTTCATAGCACTTGGTATTCTTAAGTGGTCACCCATCTAGATAGTGACCATGCTGGATATTGTTTAACCTTGGCAGCCATTTTGAAGGGATATGACCATAAGCCAAGCAAGATAGAGGAAAACAACAAGCATATGTAAATGAACAGCAAAATAGAGGAAAGTTAGTAAAAGGATGAAATTCACAAAGAGCTACAAAACACAGGAAATTGTGGAGGCATGAACACCAACATCCTGAAGAGACATGAAACATAAAAGTTAAAGTTAAATGAACTGTAATCTTTTTTTTTTTTTTTAAATAAGAAATAAAATATACCACTTTCACATTTAAATAAAACATCACAAAATACTGGTCATTCCTTCTTTAACAAAAAATTTATTTTCTCAATTTATAGCCTGTAATGATAAGTCTATACACAAAGTAGTTAAGTATTTACACTTTAGCAGATTGTAAAATGGAAAACTGATACTGAATTGCCGCACCCAGCTTGAGTTGCTCTCAGTGACTTGACTAGAAATATGCAAGATGAACACTATATATACTGTTATGCTACAAGCTGAATTTCACACAACAGAATGAGGCCCTTGAATTATGTAACGGATAACGTTCTGACTTCAAAGACAAACACAAGTTAAAAGCCAATGGATGTTGAAGAAATGTGTTTAATTAAACAAACAAACAAAAAAAAAAAAACAAAGAAACTTGACTTTAACAAAATGTCTACAAGAGTGTATTTATACAATTTCTGATAGTTGATGTCGGATTTTATTATGCAAGTGACTCTTTACAATAAAACTGGTATTAATTGATATTGGTAAAAGTTCCAGGATATATTTACATGATAAATATACCATAACAATTTCAGCTTATAAATGTTTGTTTTTATGAGAAAATTTTATGTTAGCTTATTTGGTCATGTGAAATTTTATTATGCGGTTGTACAGGTTAATATTGTAAATAAACGATGATGATATAGCTTTATATATGTTTGCAATTTGAAATCTGTAAAGATTTGAATGGGTCAGAAGAAGATAACCTCAAAAGAGAAATAAGATTTAAAAATAAATAAATAAAAGATAGAAACTAGCCTTAAGAATGACAGATTTGAGAAAAATGTAAATGGTAATAAGGGGGGAACCTCCCCAAGAAAAATAAACAAATTTAATAAATTAAAAAAAAAAAAAAAAAAAAAAAATTCTATAATTTTTTTCAATCTCTTTTACATGGGAAAACAAAATATACTAATAGTTACTTAAGTTCACTTTTCCACCACCACCTACCCCAACTTTTTATCCTTAATTACTATTGTCTACATTTCAAGGAGTTTTCACTTATAACAACTTCCATTTTCATAATGAACACTTCACTAATTTTTGTAATTAGACTATCATTATAGACACCAAGATATCTATTCATCTGTCCATTTTTACAGGACAATTAATTAGCCTGGAACCATTACTTTTCAGCATAATTAGACAGAATTCTCACAAATATACAGTTATTTTTCTTTTCATGTCCAGATGGCTCCACTTCCATTATAAACATAGTAGAGAAATTCACATTTCTTGATATTTCAATAAAAAAATAAAATAAAATACTAAAAACACCAATACAGTTGAAAACTAACATTTTCAGAACAAATACCAAACAGATTAAATACTGGACACATTTAAATCAATTGGAAATATAAAAAAAATTACAAGGAATCTATTTCTATATTAATCTAAACCAAAGTTTCATCCAATCAATTTTCATGGTTAAATATATTTAAAATAAAATAAAATAAAATAAAATAAAGAAAAGCAATAATCAATCCAAGTAATACTAGTTACAAAACCATCTCCAAATTTAATAGAACTGAGAAAAATAAAATCAACAGTATCACAGCCTCATAATGAAACAGTCATGTCTGTAACCCTTACAGATTCAACATTTTCTAAAGATTGTTCAGACAAATTTCAAATGAACTACTAATAATGGAAGATAGTCAAAGAATTTTATTTTTCTTTGACTGTTAACCAGGCAAGTAGTTACAGGAACAGCTTCTTCATAAAACTCAGGACAAAAGGATGAGACTATTCTAAAGTTTTTTGGTTTTTTTAATTTCCAAGAAAAGTTACAGCTGGACCTCATTATTTGGTAGGTAGATTTCAAGACAAACCTTGCAGATGGTGAAATCTGTGGATTATAGTGAAAATTACATACAAGGGGGTGCTAAAAAACTTTTAGCTTAACCACAAAAGGTTTCTAAAAAAATTGTTTTGTCAGTTGGTCAGATTTTAGAAAGTGGATTAAGTCCAATAATTTTTCAGCACTACCTCAAATTAGGTATCTTTAAAAGTATGTAATAAAAATTTTAAAACTAAGTTTTGCTTTTTACTCAGGAAGAAAAACAAATACCCAAAAGCTTTATTTAAAGAAGGAAAAAATATTTCCTTATAGCACAAAAATGGAGAATTTTAAAATCAATGTATACTTTAAACAGAATTACTTCATTCTATATTGCAAGCTGATTCATTGATGGACACAATTTCCTCACTTAAGAAATAATTTTGTTTTGATAAACAAATTGTAAAAGTGAAATTAGACAAAAACATTTCAGAAATCAATGATCAAAAAATTTTTTATTTGTATTAATTTGAACAACTACTCAAGTTTTGATGATGAAAATCTTGATGCTTTGACAATGTTTAAATTGAGTTTTTTTTAATATACATTTACACAACACTATCATTATTATTATATTATTTATTCTCATTTCCCTTTGATTTCTGTTGTATACTCATTTTCTTCTGGGTCCCAACCAAATACCCAAGGTCAGAAAAGACATTTTTTATTGAGAAAAAAAAAAAGCACATGCATTTAAGTCATTCATAAGGTTTGAGCTCTGTATATAAAAACACTTTTAGGCAAACTTTGACATTTACGTCCCCCCACTTCTGTAAAAAATGCTCCAAAAGCATAATTTTTTTTTCTTTATTGATGCCGCTATGATTTTAACTGCTTTCACTTTTCAGCAACATTTAAAGATTATAAGCAATGATTAGAACCATCTTGGTGACAAAACCTGAACATATAAAGTGAATTCATACATTTCTTGAGAAACAAAAATAATCAACACAATTAGATTGTTTATTGGAATGGTTGGTGAAACTTCAGCTAATTGCCAATTGATTCAAACTTTATAAAATGATAAATAAGGATTTCCTTATAGCTGGTTCACATATTTTAATAACTTATGTTTATAATTTTAGAAATAAAAAATTTTTTTTCATATTTATTTCTTTATAAATCAGTGAATGATAAATATTGCACCACATTACATTTAATTAACTGTATGTTGTAGAGTGGTTGACACCTCTGCAGCACTCTCATTGATGGAATAGCCCATGGGTTGAAATGGTCTATTTAACTACAGAATTCAAGTCATAATATTTGAGTGACATTCAAGTAATATTCATACTGATTACTTCAACAACTATTGTAATCTAAACTCCTCCTCTTTGTGTTGTAAGTTCTGTCTTTTCTATAAACAGATTGGGTTCTATAGCCTTGGCTGGCAACCAGTCTACCGCAGAAAGCAATGGCAACCTACTACGGGATAATCTTCTGCCCAGTCAGTCATGTCTCTTTCGAGACATGATCGCCCAAGCGTGTTTCACGTATGACAACTGACTAAACAACATTTCTATGGACAAAGAAAATCTGTGCGAATTCCTGGGAAGAAGAGTTATTTTCAATATTTACTTGCAGATTATTGGTGGCTTAACATGTTCTTGAATTTGATGACAGTAATTGATCAGTGTGTACTTAAAGTGAACACTGGGCAAGTAATAACTGACAAGTACTAAATAAGAAATAGAGGAGATAACCCTGAACATGTGCAGCATAATGAGAACAATCTAACACCATCGATTAAATAAGAGGGTCAAGTCTGAAATTCCCTGAAGGTTACCTGAATTGACAGACACCTGACAAAGGCCAGAGAGAACAATGGCTGAAATGTGATAAAAACAACCACAAAGATGGGACAGTAGCCCACATGGAAACAAAGTAGGGATATCTAATGATAGATGTTATTCTCCCAATGTGTTGTGGAGTAGTTTTCGCACTATGTTGATAGCTAATCGACTTAACGTACCCAAAATGTTAGGAACTTGGTAATCTTCCACTGAAAGCTGACTCCTTAGTATTCGGCTAACTGCCGACTAATATCAACTGCCTAGTTGTTCTACTGAACTCAAATAGATAGAAGTCTAAAGAACTCCCAAGAACTTCCTGTTAACTCTTATTAATATAGGAGGGAGAGTTCATTATCTGAGGAATAGGTGTGTTTCTTCATAACACAATGAGTGCTAAGATTATTAGGCATTGAGTATGTGAGCAATGAGGAAGTTTTAAAGGAGAACTAAAAAAACTTATCAGGTTGAAAGGAAAGTTCTAGCAGATTCTAAATAAATCAAACTTATTTAGAAACTGCAAAACTTTTGTTACAACCAGATACTTATAGTCAGAAAGAGTTGAAATTTCTGGGATACATCAAAGAGGGTCTGAAGAATTTAACATTCTCAGGACATAATGAAAGTAAAAAAAGCAATGTGGGGAAGCAGCAAGTCAGTCAACTAAATGCCATAAGTGATACATGCTTTGGGCAATCATGTCTCGAAAGAGACATCGAGACACGACTGACTGGGCAGAAGATTATCCCACAGTAGGTTGCCATTGCTTTCTATGGTAGATTGGCTGCCAGCCAAGGCTATAGAACCCAATTTGTCCTATTATTTAACCCATAACTGGAGGGAAGAGACAGATTAACACCTTTTCCCAAAGGTATTTGTGCGTAAATGAATGCAAGGAATTCAACTGGAATTCATATGCGGCTGCTGCTTAAAAAGTCTGAGAGAATAAGAACAATGAGGTATAGCAATAATTCAAAAGCTACTTCTAGCAACAAAAGACAAGAAACTGTGGAAGGTCACAGTCACCCAAGTCTTCACATAAAAATATTTTCTAATACACAGGACAATAATTATGACCATATATATTCCTCTTCCTATTATTTTGTAGATGAAAATATTTCACAGTGAAAGCTGCCAAGGACTTTTTTTTGTCAAAATTTCAGGCAGATATTTTTTCAAATATAAATCTGAAAATGACATTAGCCTTAAAATACTTCAGCCAAGTGCCTGAACAGCAGAAAAGTGATTTCGTGTAATACACACTACTTCTCATAATTATTGCTGCATATGTAGATTTGTTTGCGATGACTAACACATTCTATGCTCACTGAGAAAGAAAATTAAAAAAAATATCACAAATATGCTTAGATTTATTTATAAAAAGCACAAATCACTCGGAATAGAGTCATGTATATGCACAGCTCTGCATTCATCCATTAGCAACTAAGAATTGATACAGAATGTATGACATTTGCTACAATGAGACTTGAACGCCACTCCTCATTGGTTAAGAACTTGCCATTCATCTTGCAAATCTGATCTTCATATTTAAGCAACGTCAAAACACCAGCAAAGCTTGCCCACTCACAATCTAAATAATTGTGCTGGAATTAATTAGAACATACAGCTATCATACGTTACTTGGTAAATCTATTTGGCACATGGTCTTTTATTTCACCTTGTTTTTCTACAACCAATTCCAATAGCTCCAAGAGGAATTGAAAAAAAACCTGATAGAAATGGATAAACATTTTAGTGCATCATATTAAAAGTTGCTTTCTTATTTTAATTAAAATGAAAGGAAAAGGAAATTTCTCTATTTAGTGTTTGTTTTGTTTAAGATGGAATTTAAATTATATAATAAAAACAAAAAAACAAAAGGAAATTAATTTTTCTTTCCTTTTATTGTTCCAGATAATAAAGAAAATTATCTTGCAAGGAAACAAACTGAGTTAAGAAAAGTCATAGATAATTATAATCCCTTCTGTAACATTATGCAATACTAACTGTAAGATAGACTGTGAAATCCCATCAAAATTTGGTGAATCAAACCTACAGCAAGTTTCAACCAAAAATCAGTTTAGATTAAAAACAACTGCTTCTATATAACAAAATGCCAAGCTCTAAATATTCTCCATTGACAAATTTTCAATATTTATTTTCTAAGTATCATGAGATTTTAACAGGATATCTTTAAAGTCTTTCCAAATAAAAAGGTCACAATTCAGATGCTTTGAACAGATCAGTCAGTTTAGTGCCATACGTGAAACACGCTTGGGCGATCATGTCTTGAAAGAGACATGACTGACTGGGCAGAAGATTATCCCGTAGTAGGTTGCCATTGCTTTCTGTGGTAGACTGGTTGCCAGCCAAGGCTATAGAACCCAATCTGTCCTGTTATTTAACTCATAACTGGAGGGAAGAAACGGATTAATACCTTTCCCAAGAGTATTTGCGCGTAAGTGAATGCAATGAATTCAACTGGAATTCGAACTCAGCACCCCGATTTCTCGTTCCGAGTCGATACCCACTGCATCACAACGCAAACAGACTAAAAAAACATGAAATTTAAAACCATTTTTTTTTTTTGTTAATGAAGCTACAACACAAGTTTTGATATCCTTTCATTGAAACCAAGCCAAAATTTACTCCTTAAGTCTTTTCTCTGAAGTTCTCCAACAAAAGAACAAGTCTTTGATATGTTTTTATAACCTTAACTACAAGACTTTCCAACACAAAATAACATTGCAATCTTAATGCCTGAACTGGATTTATTATAGGCTTTCAAGTAGTTATCAAATATAATAAAATTATTTCATTTACATAACTTCAACATTCTCTCTATTAATCATTTAAAAGACCTCTTTCTACCTTTCAGCTACATGGCTTATGCTAACCTCCGGGAGAGTGACTCATTGCACCTTCTCGGGTTAACATTCTCGGCTGACATGAAGTGTAAAGATCATAATCGATATGTCTGCTGCTAGACAATTTTTCTCTTCTGAATCTATCTTATATATTTATAAGTCTACTATTCATCAATGCTTTGATTATTGCTGCCACATATGGCCCTGCTACATATTTAGAGATTCTTGATAAAATCCAAAGAAAAATTTTGCAATGTTATTAGTTATGACCTGGCATCTTGGCTTCAATCACTTTCCTACTACCTTAATGTAGCTTCCCTGCACATTTTCTATAAATATTTTCATAGCAATTGTTTTGATAAACTTTCCTCTTTGGCACCTAAACTTTATGAATTTAAATGCCAATTACAAAGTGGGGATACTAAAATCAAGCAGATACAAAAATGTAAGTACTTGGGAAGTGTTCTAACAGAAAACAAAAAGTGCAGCACAGATCCGAAGGAGAATAGGCATCATGAAGGATACATTCCAGAAGCTGAGCAGAGTATTAAAAGACAGGAAAATTTTGCTCAGAACAAAGGAGAGAGTACTGGATTGCTATGTGATGTCTGTTCTTCAATATGGCAGTGAATGCTGGACAATATCATCAAAGATGAAGGAAAAACTTGAAGCAACTGAAATGTGGTTCTACAGAAGGATGCTGCAGATATCGTGGGCCGAGCATTTGAGCAATGATGAGGTGTTGGAAAGAATGGAAACAAAAAAGAAATTAATATTGAGCATCAGGAAGAGACAACTGAAGTTCCTGGGATATGTGATAAGGAGGGAGGGCTTGGAGAATATGATACTCACAGGTCAAGTAGAGAGAAAGAGAGACAGGGTATAACAGCAGATAACATATTTGACGGGGCTGAGCAGGCAGATGGCAGAGTGGGGTTTGAGTGGCATAACAGGAGAAAATGTGCTAAGAGCCACCAGAAATAAGGAGACGTGGAAAACCATGATCGCTTATGTCTTGTAGAGACATGGCACATAAAAGAATAGATTGGCAGCAAGGTCTCAATTAATTTACAGTTGAACTGGTAGATGTAACCATAAATTCTATGCTAACATTCTTCACTCACACTTCTTGATTGTGGAACTGTACAAATCTCTTCATATAAGTTCAGGCTGTAACCTATCAACAAAAATATAACAGAAAAAAAAAAAAAAAAGCATCTAACATTAATACAACAATACAAGTACAGATCAAAATCTCACTGATCATAAACTGAACTCGCTGTATTCCATACATAAAATGATAGCAATGTGCAGCAAATTGAAGAATTTCTAGGCGCATCAAGTAACTTTAGAAAAGAGGTTTTGTTTTTGTTAATTTCCAGCTGTTTTCTCCCAAAATTCTTTTATAAAAGGCAAAGTCCAACTAAAACATGTCACTTGATAAGATAAAACATGAAAAGCTTGATGCATAAAGATGGGTGTGTCTTATCTGATAATTGTTATACAGGCTCTAAACATGCTCAAATCTTAATGTACATGAAGCTTTGCACATGTAATACAAGTAATAACATAGATTTTGTGTATAAACTTGAAAGATTTATGAAATGATTAACTAGTCAGCTGGATTATATTAAAGCATTCCCAAGAGAAAGTTATTTAAAATAAAAACATTGATTTTGAAGTCACGGACTTTAGAATTTAGTCAATAACATCAGTTCAATGAACAAGTGTGGTCTTAGGGCTACAGTGCACCTCTCTCCACATATCTCAGTTGCATGCCTGTGTGTGTGTGTGTGCGTGGCTCTACCAGTGATATTATCAGACTATTTTTTTCTCATCTACCTCTTTAGCCTTAGGTGATATCTTGCAGGATGGTAGTGGAAAGATTGTTGGCTCTTATGACATGTCCATACCATTTCAACTTTCTCTTCTTGACAGAAGTTATTAGGTTTTTCAATGGGCCTGTTGGTTTGATGTCATACAAACAACCAAACCACTAAAAATAGCTTTTTGCATATGACACAGATGATTAACATTATTATAGAACATTATTCTTATTTAGAAAAGAGACTTACTAAAAATTTATAAGATATTATAGCAGTTTTTTGTGCACATGTTTAATAGTAACAAAAACCTTAGGCAAAATACTTATGAGTCAATAAAAACTAAGGGAAGAAAATGAGATCTTTCACGTACCATTTTGAGAAGAGTGTGCGCGCAGGGGAAGGGGGGATACTAGTATCAACAAGCATCTAAAAAATAAAACTCTTGCACACAAATCCTCCACTATGACACATGAAATTCAGGATTTCAACAACATACATCCTATCTGCAGCATTCAATTACTAAACCCACCAACTGAACGTTATTATATAAAATCTTATCAAAAATTATATTTTTTTACCCAGAACATATTTCGATAAAGAAGATAATATTTACAAGTTTTTATAACTACTTCTAAACAAGTCTGTAAAAGTAAATATACAGTTAATAAATTATGCTTTCGTTTTATTTTTTTTTTCCTGTCTGGACAATCACTGTTCTCATTATTTATGGCCATGTGCCAATATTAAGTATCATTTAGTAAATAAATGTTGAGTCAGTCATAGCAAATCTTGAAGACAAATTGAAAAATAAGAAAAATGATTACTACTTACATTGTTCGGACAATTGTCCTCATTTTTATTGCAATGTTTACGACAAATAGCCCAATGGATATAGACATTGGTTAGTTCCAATGACTTGATCCAAAGAGTTCTTCTGAGTTCAACACAAGGCTACAGCAGTGGTGAACAAATGACTTAGAAAGTTAAAGGGAGATAACTACATGGCTACCAGAAGTGGCACTGCACACAGAATGAGAATGATATACCCTAGTGAGCGTAATAAAGCCTTCAGTTTGAAATTGCTTGCACCTAAAGAAGGCTGGAGCATACAACAGCCGAAACATAGCAATAAAGATGAGAATAGTCCGAACAATGTCAATACCTTAAATACTAATTTCAGAAGTATAGACAAATACTGAAGAAAAATGATTTTACATTAACAAAACTAAATTAAACAACTTATTCCACACAAAGGACATTAAAACAGAAGTATTGTCAATCAATTCATCTTCTATGTCTTATCAAACCTCTGAAGGTTATTTAAAACCAAAAAATATTTTTCTAAGATTGTTAGAACTTTTTTTGAGATAATGATTCAGTAATACAAGTCTAACTAAACTCACAACTTGGGGAAGAAGAGGTGGATTCTTATCTTTCTCAAAGGTATCTGTGTGTAAATATGTATCAAACTGGAATTAAAAATTGGCTCTTCATTTAACAATTTGGGGCCATTATTCATCACACCACAGATACATCCAAGCTTACAGCACAAGATATTCCCAAATGATTACCCATCTAGATACCAACAAGGCACAGCATTGCTTAACTTCGGTGAACTGACATTTCAAAATGATGTGGCCGTAAGCCTGAGAACCATTTTATATACAATAAAGGGACAATGATATAATCCAAAAAAAGAAGCTCAAATACAAATAAATGTTCAAGTAGATGAGAAATTACGTAAGACAGAGCATAAAAATAGCAACAAATCTGAGCCCACTTTCCATCAGATTCACTATAAACAAGAAAAGTGAGTACCCATGTGAACAAAAATAAAATGTTCTTGATGCATCCGGTAGTAACTGAGTATGACACAAAGACCGAATTTAGTGCATTGTTACAAAAAAAAAAAAAATAACAGGACATATGAGATAATCTTAGCAAAAATCTTCTGGCCCAGTTATTGATAATTATTTTTAGTAAATAATTCACAATTCAATGAAGTAGCCATAGGCAAGACCAGATGGAGCAAAATGTTTTAATCAAACAGCTGATCTGGTTATTGTATACACGTATCTAAACTGATTGCATCAAATTAAGCTTTTTATCACAAAGGAAAAAAAAATAACGAGAACAACAGAAGCAGGTAATTAAGATTAAATCACAAAGTTGGAGATAGTAACAAAGTATTAGCTTGAAACTTTACACTAAAAGTTAATCTGTGTATTCCAAAATAGAAAACCATCTATAAAAATAATTGGTTTTATTAGAAAAATCAGCTATCAAAAGATAGGTTTCTTTTCACTTTTCTATGTAACAACAATTTACAAGTTAAAATTTTTGAGTAACCAAGGAAATTATATATACATTTTCTTTCTTCAGAGTTCTTGAATTTGCAGAACAATAGACATAATACACACTGTTTAATTAAAAAATATAAAAATGGGACATCTATTTCAAATAAAAAACCTCCACTATAATAACATTAAAAGTACCAACAATGTCAGAATAAAAATAAATCCATTCATTCTTATTGTGGATATATTTCAAATAGAGCATATCTGTAAAAGACAATAGGAAAAGTTAGCTGATGTGTTTTGTCCTCTGATACCCAAAATATTTCATCCTTTGAGAGACTTAGATAAATTTTCTTTTTTTCTTCTTATATATATATATTTCATAATTTTGTGACGGGTACAGAATTTTATTATGGCATTAAAAAGAATAAGACCAATTTTGTTATTCATAATTAGATGACAAACAAATTTAAAAAAGGTAAGTGAAAAATAAAAACAAATACAGCCTAGCGGTTTCACCCTCACTTGACAGAGCCAAAATGAGGGATTATATGTTGCCAAATTGACATGAAAATGGTAAAAAGAAAAGAAATTAATAAAGACAGAAGACAATTTAGATTGAAATAATGCTCAGTCCTAACAAACAACAAACACTCCCACTGTTTACAGAGGGAGGGTTGTCTAGACCAAAGATAAATTAATTCCAACATCTTTATATGATAGTTTGTCCGAGAATGACTTCAGATGGTAAAGGAGTCAGTGCAGAAGTTGGATTATTTACATAATGCTTCACAGTAGAAGACCCATAAGGTCTTCACAGTAGAAGACCCATAAGGTCATCACCCAATTAGAACATACCATTCCTAATTTTCATTGGTAGATGTTGCTGCATTCTGGTATCTAACCATTGAGTCATTTTACCTAAGTCAGCACCACAACTATATTTCAATTGATAAACTACATTAATATGGTGGGGAGGCAGAACATCCTTACAGGCAGAAATTAAAATAGATTTCATAGCAAATACTACACCTACTTTGGCAGAGAAATAACAGTTCTCTACTGCAGAGGAAATTTGCTTGAAAAATGTATAATTTTTATTTGTTTGAACATTATTTTTAATCAATACTTACATTTGAGTAGATATTAAAAATTATGTTCAAACAAATACCAATTAAATATGTTGGTTGTTAATTCCATTAATCTCTGAAACTATCGGGTAATTTACAAATGTAAATTCAAGATTCATGTTCTAATTCATTCAGAAAGTAAATAAATTAAACAGTTTCGCTTGAGTTTCAGATAGTAGTTACAATATAAGAGTAGGTGGAATTTAACCCCCTCCACCCCCACCCAATATTTGTTATAATTTTGAGTAATAAAACACTGTCAAAAAATACTCAGACAAAATTCATTTTTTAGAGTTTATCAACACTTTTCAGGCTATTTAAAACCAGAAAATACTTTTTTTTTTAAATTGCAAGAATTGTTATTTTTTTTAAGATAAGGATTTAATGATACCAGTTTTACTGATTCACCCATAGCTAGAGGAAGAAGAGGTAGATTCATACCTTCCTCAAGCGTATGTGTACATAGGTGAAAAGATGGAACAAAATGGAGAATTGGAACTCAGCTCTCCAGTTAACAATTCCAAACTATTATCCATTACACCTCCTGCACACTCAACTTTACAGTGTCTGGTATTCTCAAGCAGTCACCCATCTAGATACTTACCAGGCTCAATATTGCTTAACTTTGGTGATCATACAAGAACCATTGTTTCAACATGATATGGCTGTAAGCCTTAAAATTAAGGAGAGAGAAGACAGCTGAATTTTTAATAAAAAGGATGATTACAATTAGGATGCCTCCAGCCCATGCATAGATTTCTCTCCAAGAACTCTCCTTGCCTATCTATTTAAAATTCAAAAGGTTCAAAAGTTCATGTTTATGCTAAAAACAATCCTGAGGATGGAAGTTTTTTTTCTTAATTTTGTGAAAATCATGGCATTTGTAAAGTGTACAGATTACAATAAATATCCTAATAAAAAAAAAAGAAAGAAAGAAAACTTGATAAACAAGAAATGAAGTTTTACTGTCTTTAAAAGTAGATGGATGCCCTTTGTGAGGCAGTTAAAGATGACAATGGTAGTAGCTGCTATAAAGATTAATAAAATTCCAAATGAAAAACAAAAAATAAATGTTAATATGGCTCTCTTGCCAACAATTGACACAATTATCTTCCTTTAATACTAGAATAAAAAGAAGACTAGTTTTTTTTTAACATACATTCATGTCAACTCTTGTTTACATTATCCTTAACCTTCTATTGCCGGCACAAAATAAACACCTCCTTTAAAACATATAAGAGGCTTGCTCCAAAAGTCATGCCAACTATTCTATTAAGTTGGCCTATGACGTCAAAGGCAGATGGTGGTTGCATAACAGTAGAGGTTGAACCTTTTCACCACCAATAATCCACTGTATATAAGTTTCATTAAAGACAAATGACAGTACTACAATTAAGCTTTTATTCAGTTTCTCTTGTGTTCAATATAAATGTTTTTTTTTCAGGATATTTGTATAAAAGAGGTATTGCTGTCCAGATATATACACACACACACTACTGGCCATAATTATTAGGCCACCCCAGTGTTTAAAAAAAAAAAAATGCTGTATCTCATACTATTTTTTAGTATTTATTGCCAAGTAAATAATTGTTAATGAAAATAGTATGGTTCTTTTAATACTGCATGATAATATGTGCATCAAATGAATTTATAAATATTTAATAATTACCTATATTGAAGTTTCATCAATGAAAGAATAAAGAAAATTTAAGGTGATTCGGACGAGTTCATCTTTACTTCCTTGCCTTGTAAAATTTTGCAAAGTAATAATAACGAAAGAACCATTCTATTTTCACTTGCCCTGGATCAAGACGGTGGCTGCTGGAAGGCCCTGCATCTGGAAACAAGACTGCATCATGCCACACAAGAAAACCCAGTCATAGTTATCAGAATGTCTGCAACTACATCATCCCTTATATCTGGCCACCTAACTACTCAAATTCCAAACCCCTTGATTATTATGTGAAGCACAGTTAAGCAAAAAAAAAACAACAAAACTTCTTGTAATATCAAAGACAAACCGAACAGCATTGACCAACTTAAGAAAAGAGACCATCCAGAAGAGTTGCAAGAGATTTGCCTGAAGGCTGTTGTTGAAGCCAATGGTGATTTTATTGAATAAATTTACTCTTTAGTATTTCAAGATATTTTTTATGCAATTTTGGTAAATATGTCTGTTGAAATGAGATGTTAGTGTTATGTTCATTTTTGCATTATTTAGACAACAATTTATCCATTGCAATATGTGTGTGTGTGTATGTATATATATATATATATATATATATATATATATGAAATGATTTGTTTGAACATTATATATATATATATATATATATATATATATATATATATACACACACACATACACACACAGTGGAGAAACAAATTTTTATATACTAAAACAATATTAGGAAAATTAATAACAAAAGTGATAAAAAGGAAAAAAAACTAAATAAAATTGACCATACCATATACCCAAACACAAAAAAATATTAAAAAAATTTAATTTTAAAGACTAAAATTTCAGCATTCCCTCTCTATATGCATGTGTAGTAGACATCAGTTTAGCCCGATGAAGTCCAAAAGAGCAAAAACACATCACACAAAAACTTTTCCCCACTTTGTCATTGATTGTATATATGCTCTATTACAAATAACATCCACATGGCGCACTGTCAAAATGGCACCAAACGTGTAAATGTATACAAGGTTGGCATGTATCATTCATTTACTCCATGCAGAAAAGAAAAGAAAAAAAAAATGACAATTATCAACATTTACTGAACTTTTATTGAGATCAAACAGTGGATGTGATCACAGTTAAATAATAGTTAATGAGTTTCAGTAATAGTGATACCCAAGTGCATATACCTGCACAAGTTTTTGTTTATCACTGACAAAATAAACAGAAATAAGAGGCATTACTTTCAGACCAACCCTCATAATTCTTCATGTTCAATTACATAGACATTATGTATGTGTTTTAACCCTGATTCTTCACCTATGATTAACTTTAAATTAAATTAAAAAAACAAATCCAACAAATTTCATTTTCCTTGTAAGAAAGAGAATTTGATTAAATTTATTTTGTAAACTTAATAGAAAAAGAAAAATAATCCAATTCCAAGTGTTTATTTTTTGCTGCAACTCAAGTAAATTATAACAACTTCATATTTGTACTTCAAAAGAGAATGTGAAAAAAAAAATACAAATGCACCAGAAAAATCAGTCTAAAGACATGATGAATAGAAAGAAGAATTTAAGATATCAATATTTAAACAATGTACTATTTGCTTTTATAAATATTGACTGAAAGATTATTTATATAATCTATGGCTAAACTGAAAATAAAATAAAGGAATGTATGAAAGTAAATGGTAATAATATCTCATCCCCAATACCGTCTCTGATATTAAACACATTAAAATATGTTATATGCAAGAACCTAACTTAATTGTTTTGATAGATTTACAGTAGCATCAGTAAGATACTACAGAAATGGTAATATTAGCTGTTTCCTGATAAGGGAACATTTGGCATTCATTGACCAAACAGCCAGTGCTACTTTCAGTTGAAATTTATAAAATCAATTTTTCAGGAAATTAGATTTCTGATGGGGGCTTCATTTCTAATCATTTGCTTGTAGCATTGTGGAAAGTAAAACTACTGATTATGTCATTACTATTAAGTCAAATTGGTAAAGATCTTTTCTAGAATACATAATGTGGAAAGAGGGCCTGGAAAATTTGACACTCACAGAACATATTAAAGGCAAAACGGACAGAGGAAAATAGAGCACAAAACAGGTGGCAGAACAAGGATTAGGAAAGATAGCGAAAGGACAAAACTAATTAAGAGCTATAAAAAATTTGATAAAGTGATTAAAATATATTTTATATAAACAAAAATGTATAAATTATACTGATTATTAATCTGTTATGTAATACCAGTCCTTCTGTATGGCAGTGAATACAGAACAATCTCCTCACAGACTAAGAGATGCTGAGAATACCATGAATTGAATATGTGACAAAATGAAAACAAAAAGAACACTTGTATTTACCATCAGAAATAGACAGGTGGAATTTGTAGGGTATATAAGGAGGAAAGATGGCTTGGAAAATTTAATACTCACACTACATGAAGGGATAGAGGAAAACAGCACACAGCCTGCCTGACAAGCTTGTGTAAATGGATGATAAAATAGAGTTTAGGAGAGATAACAAAAGACAAAATTAACTAAGAGCTACTAAAGACAGCAAATTGTGGACAGCCATGATTGCCAATGTTTTGAAGGGACACAGCACATGAATATTTAGTTCTTTATAGAAATTTATTTTCCTTTTAGGTGCTGTTAAAGGTAGACTAAAGCTGGACAGATGAAGAGGAAGATACTAATAAGTAATACTACACTATATTGCTTGGACTATTGTCTTCATCTTTATTGCTATGATTACAATTTTTCAGTCGTTCTACACTCAGGTCTTCTTCAGGTACTAGAAATTTTGAACTGAACCTTTTATTACAATCACTGGGATATATCATTCTCATTCCATGAGCAATGCCACTTCTGGTAGCCATGTAGTTATCTCCCTTTAAATTAACTAAGTTATTTGTTATTAGCCTGCTAGGGAACTCACCAACGCCGCAGCCTGCTAGGGAACTCACAACGCCGCAGCCTGCTAGGGAACTCACAACGCCGCAGCCTGCTAGGGAACTCACAACGCCGCAGCCTGCTAGGGAACTCACAACGCCGCAGCCTGCTAGGGAACTCACAACGCCGCAGCCTGCCTGGGCTAGGGAACGCAGCTACGCCGCAGCCTGCTAGGGAACTCACAACGCCGCAGCCTGCTAGGGAACTCACAACACCGAGTCAAGTCACTGAGGACACAAGGCTCAGTGGATATAGAATGATAATGGTATACCCCAGTGATGGTAATAAGGGTTTAATTCTAAATTTTTAGCACCTGAAAAAGGCCAGAGCATACAGCTGAAACGTCGTAAACAGGGCAATAAAGATGAGGACAATAATCTGAACAATGTAAATAGTAATGAAAGTAATGTCCACTGGAATCTAACACTAAGTCAAACCACAAAAGACATTAAACACCCAAATCTACATAGTCAAATAAGCTGTTGAGAGATCATATCTTAATACAGAGATGACTGTTTCAGCAAGCTTTCAGTAAACAATTAGTAAAGACCATAGGATAAGTAGCCTATCACCACAAAAGGATGTAATAAAAAATTCTTTCAGCAAAGCTAATCATCCTATAGCCCTATCTTTTTACCAATGTGAAGTGATAGAAAGCAAAGATAAATGCACAGCTGTTAGAAAGAGAGAGATATAAGTTATAAAACAATTCTCAGAAACTGAAATGGTAACGAGATTACAGATTTTAACCATCAGAAATTTACACTAATTTTAGATAATTTATTCACTGACTTCTGCACAATCATCGCCTTTTTAAGAATCGAAATAGAGAAATATATAAAAATCATAGTTTCAAAGTAATTATGATTAAGATAAGAAATAAAACGAATTGACAAAAGATATATATATATTTTTATAATCATATCACCCCAAGCAAAGCATTTTACTGCCACTGTTTTGCAGGGAGTTACATAAGAGGAAAGTGATGAGAAACAGTGACAGGTTATATGGGGTGTCAGGAAGTGGGTAAGAGAAGGATGAGAATACTGATGAGAGTGGAGTGGATGGAGAAAGGAGCATGAGAGGATGCAGGTTAGTGAGATAGGAGATGACTATTCACTTTACATTTAAATTTTTGGAGAGTGTAGCTGTCAGAGAAGCAAGTAAATGAAAGGGAATTCCACAGGCGGGAAGTGCGAGAAAAGAAGCTGCTGGAGTAGAATTTGTGTTTACATTTTATTGGTTTCACAGTAAAAGGGTGGGACCTAGTTGCTAATCTTGTGGCTCGAGTAAATTTATATATACGGAACACCAGTGAGCTAAGTTCATCAGAGCAGAAGCCATGAAATCAATCTTTTGTTCTCACTACTTGATGTTTCTCTTTTCTTTCAGTGGCTCTACTGCTTTGCATGAGAGTGATATAAAAAAAAATTTCTTCTGATTCAAACTCACTCATATCATGAGAATTCCTATTCTTAGATTTCATTGATGTCCAGATGTTACATGCTCAAAACTAAACAGAAAAGTCAAAGGGTTTAAGAAAGTACATCTTCAAACTTCCACAAAGATCCAAACATAAACCAACGACAAACAATTGGTGTGTGCAGATTTGTTGGTCTAATATATATCCAAATTTTAAAATCAAAAAACAAAGAAAGGAAAAAGAAAGACTTCACAGGTACATCTGTTTATTCATGACAGACATCAGGGCTTTTAATAATTTTAAAATGCATCCCCATTCTTTACTGACTAATTAAATTTTTACCATAACCTATTCACAATTTTTGATAATTGAAAACCTGATTTTTGCTTATTGGTTATTTAAAAGTTAATTTCCCTCTACATACACTTTTTAGATAGTAAGAATAATTCTTTTTGAAATAAGAAAATTGTATTAACAATTGTTTTTGAGAATTATTTTTCCAGATTCAAGTTTTATTTAATCCAATACTGGTGGGGAAGAGATGGCTTCATATCTTTTGCAAATCTATTAGTGTGTAAGTGAATGCAATGAACTTGACTGCAATTCAAACATGGCTTCGATTTCTCATTCCCATTTGATCTACATTACACAGTCCACACAGCCTGGTTATTGAACAAAATAGATGAAGTTGGAAACAGTATATACAGATCTATTCCCTTAATAAAATTAAAAAATTTTATAATTTGTTAGTTTCACATTTAATTTTTCAACTAATAATGAAGGTGGTGTGAAGTGTACTCTTGCTGTTTCAAATTTTTTCCCCCCAGAAAGAAAGAAAAAAAAAAAAAATTATTTTTAACTTATTATCCCTATCCAAACCTTAGCAAAGGTGTAAGCCATATCCTTAAGAAATAAATCCTTAGGATCAACAAAACTATCAACTGATTAAAAATAAAAATAAAAAATAAAAAATAAAAAAAAGAGAGCAAGAAGACTGGTAGGTAGTTTGATACACTTATACTAATACTGAAATTGACCTAGACACTTGAATCACAGATATACTGCAGGTGTTACCACATCCAACTATGAGTATACAGGTTAATATCTAACAAACCATATGGTGTTAAGTTACAATACCATGACTGAAAATTATTCAATTCTACCGTTTTTATGAATCACCTTTGAGCCATCTTGAAATTAAAAAAATAAGAAATTCTTATCCAACATTAATTCTCATTACTATAAATATTTATTTTTAGTAAGTACATGTTTAAGTTGCAATTTTTTTTTTACTTAAACAGTGAAGTTAATAACCACCAGCCTAAATTAGGAAATAATGTGCTCCCAAACAGGAAATGAACCTGAATTCAAAACCTGCGGAGGGTCATTTGGGGGCCTTGTGGCATACTGTGCACCAGTTTTCTGTATGCAGCTCTTACAAAAAGAGTGTAAGCGGTTCTGCACATGCCTTCAACATCATATTCAAATGATGTGTGTAGATAGTCTGGTTGTTGGTTCTAAGAACTGAGCTGCTTTGCCCTCATATGTCAAAAAATGACTAGAAAGTCTAGTATATATCTCTAACATGAAAAACGGCTCAGCTATAGAGTGTCAGATCAACAAAGCTCTATTTCTCCTTTAGAACCTACTTTGTTTAACATATTACTGTTTGTATATATATATATATATATATATATATATATATATATAAAAAAAGATGATGAAGTTGGGTTCTATTGCCTAAGTTTTCTAATCAGATCCCACTACCCCCACAAACACACATACCAACAGCACATTAGAAAAGAAGGCAGTTTCTTCTTCATATGAGTAATTAAAACAGATTTCAGTCAAAGGAATTGCCAATGACCTTGATACACAGGTGTTCAAGAAGCAGATGTTTTTGCAAAACTTCCTTTTTGGAGTCTTTTTGCTTTAAAAAAAGAAAAAAAAAAAAGAGGAAGGAAGGATAAACATTTTTCTTGTTTTTGTTAATCAGTCAATTATTTGTATTACCACTTTCTTATTTCCGTTGAAAAAAAATTTCCCTTTGAAACATCCCAGACAATTTTGTCAGGTTCCCACAAATTGCAATCTTACCAGATTCAACAGCAGCAGAAAATTTTACTTACCTGAAAAAACAAAAAAACAAAAATATTAGACAAGATCAAAAGAGATAAAGGCATAACATTTTCAAATATTAAAAAAACTGAATATCATATCAATTTGACAGGAAAAAAAAAAATGAACTTATTCCATGAAACAAGAATATTCAATTAAACATCTGATACAGTTTTAAAGACCTTTATCCAATTATTAAAAAGAAATTGGGAAAGAAGTTATCTCATAAAAACTTTTTCCAGATTATATGTTCTCATTTACCAGCAGAAAGTTATATAACTATACACACTTAAGTCAGTCAGTTAAGTGCCATACGTGATACACGCTTGGGCGATCATGTCTTGAAAGAGACATGACTGACTGGGCAGAAGATTATCCCGCAGTAGGTTGCCATTGCTTTCTGCGGTAGACTGGTTGCCGACCAAGGCTATAGAACCCAATCTGTCCTGCTATTTAACCCATAACTGGAAGGAAGAGACGGATTAATACCTTTCCCAAGGGTATTTGCGCGTAAGTGAATACAATGGATTCAACTGGAATTCGAACTCGGCTCCCCGGTTTCTCGTTCCGAGCCGATATCCACTGTACCACAACGCAACAAAAATCCCAGTTTCATCACTTAAAACATGATTAAAGAGCCAGACAAGAACAAAGATTTGCATAAACATTCTATTATTGGCCATAAATTGTAAGTAATTTGGGACACTTTTTGAGAGGTGGAGAGAGAATTATACACACATATATACAAAATTACAACATCCTATGCCAATTTTGACATGGATATTTGTATATTCATACTATGTAATAGATAGATTTGCCTCTTGTGCAGTTCACACTCCCCACCAGTCTTTTGAACAGGTTTATCCCTTGTTTAGGACTGAGTTTCCAGTTCTTTCTGATTTTTTTTTCATTCTTTCACTCCTAGTAGCCCTTTACATCTTAGTGGTGTCATCAACTTACTTGGGGTGAATTGATTATTTAAAAAAAATTAAAAATAGCAGCAAAAGACACTATGATAAAATTTTCAAAATTTTCATCCATCTTGTGATGTAGCTCATTCCAGTTCTTCATCCATTTCAGAACTTGAGACAGTAACACATGCAGCAATAAGTTCTTCAATTAGAACCATTTGCGAAGAGTTGGATTATGAAATCTTCAACAGGCTGAAAGATAATTTCAGAAAATTTCTGTACATGTTGGATTGCATTTGTGCTTTCATGTTGGCAACAGTTATCAAATATTACTATGGCTATGAACAGGTTCTGGATGCCCACATAGTAGAGACAAACTTATCAGAACTGATCCCAGCATCCACTGCCCATATCAGAGTAAACGTAACTCCAGGAATGTCGATAAATATTGTTGGAAATAGTTTTACTTGCAGCAGGAATACGAGCACAATTGCCTATGACTAGACTCGTACTTACACAACGATGATGTTAAACATCAGTCTCCTGAGTGTGACTAAGGTCACTGTAAGGCTAAGCACCTGACCAATTCTCTTCACATTCATGCATAGCAGGTCATGAGAAAAGTAGGCCTGACAGAATCCATCCCTCTCCAGGTCCAGCTACCCACCAATGTTCTCCAACTTGAAAGCTTATTCTGGTCAGGGACACATTGCCGTGAACTTCAGTCTAGGAAGCTCTTTGTCTTGGAATGCAGCATCATTACTACATTTGTAGCATATATAGATATAGAGCCCAGTCTAATTGTGCTAGATGGTTCTTGAATTTTTTTTTTTTTTAATCTTGGTAGAGGGGGCTGAGACAGCTTATTGCCAATGACCTAACAACACAACAGATAGCATTGAGTTAAATGGTATGAGTAGAACTCAGTGATTTAACCATGTGTTTTGGACTTTTTTAACCTTATACAGCAACTCATTATGCCCCCGTTCAAGTAATGTTCATTTGAATGTGCCTGGAGAATGATATGACACAGAGGACCAAAACCTAACAACATGGCTTAGGGTGGCATAATTTACAACTCACTTGCCTTTGATGCTTATGGAGTTAATGTCAAACAATATTGTTCAACCTGTTCTTCCATCATTCTTGAAACCAGAAAGTGATATTCTCCTTTAGCAGAATAAGGTTCAACTACATGATGCTGGTGCTTCTTAACATGCTATGCAAGATGCTTGACAACTTCCCTTGCCCACATTATTACCAGACAGCTCCTCCCTGAACAGGTACAAGATGACACCGTGTTTAAAACTATTGTTTAATTAATGAGTGCAAGAGGCATGGAATACATCACAGGATTGTATTCACCATCTGCAAAATCATATATATGTTAAGTATAAGCCCCAATGAGGATATACTATATACTAAAATGAGATTCAGTATTGCTGGTATATTCCTTATTTTAAGACCTGTGCACTTATTGTGCGTAGTGGTGCAGTGGATACAACTTGGAACAAGAAATCGGAGAGCCGAGTTTGAATTCCAGTCAAATTCGTTGCATTCACTTACATGCAAATACCCTTGGGGAATGGTACTAATCCGTTTCTTCCCTCCAGCTATGGGTCAAATAACAGGACAGATTGAGTTCTATAGCCTTGGTTGGTAACCAGTCTACTGCAAAAAGTAATGGCAACCTACTGTAGGAAATCTTCTGCCCAGTCATTCATATCTCTATGGAGTCATGATCGCCCAAGCTTGTATCACATACGGCACCAACTGACTGATTGCACTTATTGATTTATACATGGTCTGATCAATAAGTAGCAGGATTAGTGCTATAAAAAGAAAACTACAATTCAGCATTTAATCTCCTTCAAAGTAGCCCCCTTTTAATGACACACACTTCATATAGTACTGCTTCCATTGATGAAAATATTCATGAAACTACTCTTTTTGAGATAGTGTGCAGCTGCCTCATCAAATTCTCTTGGATTTCCTTGAGGTTTTAAAATGTTCCTTACTGGAATTTGATTTTTTTGAAGAGGAAAAGTCACAAAGAGTAAGATCTGGGGAATATGCTAGTTGTCAAACCTGGGGATGTTGTCCTTTTCAAAAACAGCTGCAAAACCCTTGGTCACCAACGGAACACCTGTGATCTGCCAAGATGACCACACTATACATTTTTCTTCCAAGGACTGCTATAAATAATGGAAGTGTATGTGTGGCAGAGTTTAAGGTCAATCTGTGCCAAGGAGCTTCATTTTGCATACTTTAGGTCTGTTATTCTAGCAACAATCACATTTAAAAAAATAAAAAAATATCGGAACTTATACATATACTTATTGATTGTAAATGAGTGCTATTATCTTTGTTAAATAATGAATAAATTTAAACCTATTCAGTGTGGTGCAATTTCATTATCTGTTATCTATATATATATATATATATATATATATATATATAAGTACTGGAATAACAAATTATAATTCATTAGAAAAATATAATTGCAAATAGTATTAGTTGTCAGAATTTCTCAAATACAAAAAGCCTTGAAAATAAATTAACAGAAATTTTAGAAATTTAATTTTTTGAGTTGACTAATCTGTTTAAAAAGCTATTTTTGAAAAAGGAAATTAAAAATACATAGGAAAGTATTATATTAGAACTATTTACAATTTATTGGTGGGATATGAGTAAAAAAATTAAAGTTTCCAAGTTTATGTAGCTGTTGTCATTCTATTTTTTAATTTTATAAGTACAAGGTAGCAGTTGAATCTCAATAGATCAATACTGTTTTATCAAACTACTATAAAGTCAATGGTAGGTTCCCCTATCGCCCAGTTCACATCACCCCCTCCCCAGTCTTTTGAATAATAGAAATTTATATTTATTTCCTGTTGGTCTCCGGTTCCCTCTAAAGATTACTTCCACTTCTAATATCTCCAAGTAAACTGATATTCACTAATTAAATCTTGGCATCTTCATGTCTAAAGTTAGCTGTTATCATTCCTGCATAGCCCTAAGAACTTCATATCGTGTCCCTTCTTACATTAATACAACACAACACAGTAACCCTCTACTCTGAGGGGCTCTTGGGCTTTGTATTGGGTGAATGGGGGGGGGATAAAAATTAAAAATTTATTGAGAAAGTAACAGAATAAATAATTGGACTAGAGAAACGTATTTTTACAAAAAATTGATTTAAGAAAAGAAAAAACTTTCAAGTTACAGTAATGCTAACTTTTCAACCAAAGAATGCCAAATGTTTCTGTATAAGGAAACATCTAATCTCAACATTATCTCACTGAGTAAGTATGTCAACACTACAGTTTAAACCAAGTATATACATGAGAGAGGAACACTTCAATGCATTTTCAATTAGTGCGCTAAAAAAATGTTTTTATGCCAAAATTTGATTAGTGCATATATAATACTCTATTAGTACGGTAAAAGATTCTTCAGTTTAACCATAGTAATTGAAAATTGATTTTTTTTTATAGTTACTGATGTACACTTTAGTCCCACTAATTGAAGGATTTCTCTATGTGTATGCACATGTATGTATATGTGTGCACATGTGCATGCGTGTGTGTGTGTGTGTGGTGAGCACTAAGGGTAACAGCAAGCAGCAACTGTCGATTTCATGTTTCAACACAATCTTCAGGCTGTGTGTTACATTTTGCCTTGACTTTTTACATATGCTGGTCAGTGGTGCATTATGAGTAGTAAAGTGTATTGTATTATCCTGAAGGTGGGTAGCAATGGCTATGTTACAAATTATTCTAGAGGCTACCAAGTAACAGGTGAAGAGGCTCATCCTTTGTTCCTTGTTTAAGATGTGGTCCCCGGCTTTCTCTTTTCCAATCTTTTTCACTCCTACGTAGCCCCCTGCGCTTCAGTGGCGTTACCGCCTTGCTCGGGGTGATATGATTAAAAAAAAAAAAAAATTAATAGTGAATCTGAACAGAGTTGACCTTTGGGTCCACTTTTATATTTACATCAGCTCTACCTTTGATATTGAGCACTTTTACCTATAAATATAGCATACCTTAAGACTATATTTTTTATTATATACAGATATATACATATAGTTATTAGCAAGAATCCTTACATCAATAAATCCAACATTTTTGTTATGTTTTAAGTCTTTAGTTCTTTTGCTATATCTGATCAAGTATCAACAGTAATAAAAACACAGACCTTGAAAAATTCCTTCTACTTGTATCCTAAGTGTACAGTATTTTTATCATCCCCACCATTCAGCAAACCCTAACTCACCTCAGGTCTACCTCCTGGCTGTCTGCATGCAGTATAAGACTACAAGGCATATTACTGTTACCTGCCAAGAATATTCTGAACAGCAAAAAGAAATAAATAAGTTAAAGAAGGGAGTATAGGAGTTCTTTCACTTGAGGTATTTGCAAATGTTACTTACATAAAGAATTCATCTCATAATGGTACTGGTAATATACGATCCCTACTATCTGTTCTGATTATTAATGTTGAAAGCTCAGTGTATAAGTGAGCAGGTGAGGTTGGCACCTTGATAAGGTTATATAGAATAAAAACAAAGTGGATAATTGGAAAACAAAGAAATTAGGCAATGTCTTAATATCTTCTTATAGAAAATAAACAGACAAGAGAATTTTGTGAATACATAAAAACCTTACATTATTTTGCTATGCAGTTGTTTAAGACCAACATTTCAACTTCGTTCTTGACATTTTTTTTTACCAAACTCTGCTACAAACAAACCATTGTCTGGCTTCAAAAAATTGTTTGTGTGTGTGTTTTTCTTAGACTATTCAAGAACATGTTAGGAACATTTTTTTGGGGGTTTTTTTTTTTTAAGTTATCCCAAATCTTGGAAAAATATTAAGCTACTGAAAAGCTGTTTCTCAAAGCACAAATCAAACAAATTAACTGTACTTGTTGATTTCTTCAAAGAAATACTATTTGTTTTATTATGAAAGCAGAATTATTTTTTATCATTTTCAAGTTGAAGAAAATCTCTATCAGATTCTTAATATACAATCCTAAAAAAGCCTTCACAACAGGGTAACAAAAAATTAACAACAGGTGACCTATTTAACAAGTACTCTATCCCTAATTCAAAAACATTTTCATTAATGTTATAAAAAATTCTACCCAAAAGCCTATAGAATTACAGAAGGTTATTCAATTTTCTTTAAAATAAAATTCAAGTAATTAAAAAAAAGGTAGAAACAAAACAAAATGGTCAATAATACAGTCAATCAAAATCTTATCACCACCAATAAATTGTACGAACTTGTTTTTTTTTGTTCTTGTTTCTTATTCTATGATTGCGTGTTGGGGTCAGAAAAAGTCTCCCCACTTTCAATCAGATTAAAAAAAAAAAAAAAAAAGAACTTGTCAGACCCATGAAAAAAATCTACTGTGTAAGTATATATACAAGCTTGGTTGGGCATAAATCTTATTAAATATATACACATTTCCAGAAATGTTATATATAATTTAAGTATATCTGCTTCAAGTTAATTTAAGGTGTGTGTTCGGGAATGATTTTTATTTAGCTTTAGTTTTCAAGTACACTGAAATCAATTTAAAAGTGAATTGTGCGTGAAATAATATTTTAATTATTGCAAATATTGTCAGAATTCAACCAACAGATTGAATAGACAGAAAGTTCACATAAAAAAGTTATTGCCATTTTTTCATATAATATAATTATATATATATATACATACACACACACGTGTGCATTTTACTTTAAGTCACTAATTGTTTTGGAAGTAGTAACAAATCTTATGCTAAGATTGAAAAAATTCTTTTTATTAGTAGAGTAACAGATTTAGATTTGTTGCATTTGCTGGAATGGTTCTTGCTTTTATTTTTAAATTTTCGACATCCCTTTTGTTTCTAATGCTTATATTATGTAATTTTCTACAGAATAAGGATTTTTTTTTTCTTTTTTATATAGGCTTGAGTGGGCATTTAGTAATGCAGCTTTCATTCAGTTACCTCATACTTTTTTTTTTTATCACTTTTATTAAATATCCTACATTGTGGTAATAGATCTACTATAAAAAGGTAAAATATTGTAAGAACCTAGATGCAAATTTATTATGAATGATCTAATGATCAAAGCACTATCTATATACTAAGTAAATTGCTTTCTGTTTTAATTATAGTAGTATCTTAAAAATAAAATATTGGAGAACTTAAAAGTATTTTCATTGTATTTCTCCTCTTCATATAAATATTGAGGGCTACAAATTCTGAATGGTCTTAAATAGAATTCAATGATTATTCCAGATTTTATTTTGTTGTTATGGAGGAAATAGAAATTTATGAGGTCATTTCACAAATCAGCTAATATAGATGACTTTGTAGATTTCTAATCTCACTATAACAAAAAATAAAATCATGAATAATTATCTATAAGTATCCTTCAATAACATTTCATATTCAATGCAAAAATCAAATATTTTAAAATGAAAGAATGAACCATTTCAGCAAATCAAATGAATCAAGATACATTACTCTATCACAAATACAACTGGAAAGAATTTATCTAAGCTTAACAAAAAATGTGTGCATGCCTATAATGAAATGCATTCAAAATTCAAAAAATATTTTAGAGAATTCTATTATATCAACAAATAAACAGATTTACTGAAAATATGATCTGATTTTACCAAAAATAGGGTTTTAGAATTGAAGCAGAAATTCAAAGTTATTTAATAACCAATTAGCAATGTTTCATCAAATGCTAATTTCCATTTAACCCTCTAGGGCCATTCGTATCATATTTGATGCAGTATTTCCCTATAAGGAAACATTCGGTATTTCCCTATAAGGAAACATTTGGTATTCATTGACTGAGCAGTCAGTACTGCTTTCATTTGAAATTTATAAAATATTTCTCTTAAAAAATTTTTCAGGAAAATATTTCTTTCAAGGCTTGTTTTCATACTGTATCAAATATGATACGAATGGCCCTAGAGGGTTAATTCACTAGCAAAGGAATATTCCAGTCAACATTAACATTCACTTTGCATAACAAAATTTGATTTAAACAATTCATAAGTTGTTTTTTGGAAGGTGTTGATGTATTTATTTTTGTAAATAATGAAACAATTATTCATAATAAAATTAACTTTACAAGCAAGGTTTCAGAATGGATGCTTACATAATGAAAGCCAACATATACAATGTCATTCATTTTTAAGTTAGATTCTCAATGATACAATCATGATAATAGTATGCTTGGCATATAATCATCATAAAGGAACCAAGGACAGCATGCCAAGCAAAATAAAAAAAATAAGTAGAGAGAGGGAGGGGGAATAATGTCAAACAGCTTATTAATGAAGAAAAGAATGAAATTAACCAACATTATGAAAGATTTGAATGGAAAAAAAAATCATTTAGAAAATCTGATGTCAAAATTTAACTTTTAATGCAGTGACTAATAATCGGCAACAGCAAAAGGATAACTCAGAGAATCCTCTAAAGTTTTCAGGAACATTCTCCATGACAGTGTGTGTGTGTGTGTATGTGTGTATATATATATATATATATTTTCTAGACATATGCTATTAAATATAAGAGACAATGAATAATTATGTTTAATCATGAGCCGTTCTAAACGTCGTATTTTTGCTTTAATTTCAGTTGAAAATAAAGACAAAAATTCTCCAACATTTGGATAATTATTTATTGGTTTTCTTCTAAGCTTTCGGCTCACATGAGCCATCTTCAGAGAGGTAGTTTAAACTGAAATATTATAAAATCCACCATCACCGACGATTTTATTTTGTGTTGACATAAAACTCCGCTTGGCAACGGCAATAGTTACCAAAAATAATAAACGCAGTTCTTAAGTTTGCGATGCGGTTTTATGACGTCACACCGCGGGATAGCGCGAAATGACAACAAAACCATCTAGTCAAATGCAATGTAATATGTTATTTCCTGTTTTAAAGTCTCTCTCTCTCTCTATATATATATATATATATATATATATAGAGAGAGAGAGAGAGAGAGAGACCTATATTATTAATACTTCTGCTGCTGTGGACATACTTATAGATCTTATAGAAACTTACTTTGCCTGCTGTCAACACAAATACATATATATATTTTCCATTTGTAAATGAGTTATTATGCGACCTAGGTTTCTACCATGAGTGGTGTCTTCGAGCGATTTGCAAATCGCCTGAAAAACCTAGGTCGCATAATAACTCATTTACAAATGGAAAATATTCAAAAGTTCTACAATTTATATTAAAAAGTATTGAACACGTTTTAATATAAATGTGCTTTGGTGTAATTTTATTATAACCAAAAACTAAGTAATTAATCATCTATATATATATATATATATATATATATATATTTATTACACACACACACACACACACACACTACCGACCATAAGTTTGGAACCACTTAGATTTATTCTCTAAGAGAAAGAAATAACAAATTTTATGTCTTAGAAGAATAAATATAGATATATTTCATTGTTGCTCACAATTGTACAATAATTAAAACCAAAATTAACAGAGTAATTTCAAATTTAATTAAAGTTAATTCATATTTTCTTTTCATCAAAGAAATCACCACAAACCTTTATTATTTAATCCTTGGTATTCTTTCTAATAACTTATTTTTATAAGTTGGTGAAAGTGTTTTCCAAGCATCCTGCAAGCATTTAAACAACATTTGTTCATTTTTAGGAAGTTCATTTCAAACTATATGATCAATTTCATCCCTTATTCTCCTTCTTTAATAGTGGTTTCTTAACTGCTACACAGCCTTCAAGCCCAGCAGAATGAACAGTAGTAACAGATACTGGATGTTGCCGAGTAGAATTCATTTCAATTGTTAATTCCAGAGCGGTTTTTCTTCTATTCCTCTTGCTAGAGATGATCAAGTACCTATCCTCTACAATAGATGTTACTCTGGGCCTACCAGATCTTTTTCCGACAATATTTAACTCAGTTTCACAAAGTCATTAAAAGTAGTAATGCACACCATTTTTTGTTATGCTTAATTTTTTAGCAATAACACGTTCGGAATATCCTTCTTTTGACAGAATTTCAACCTGAGCTCTTTTTCAAATGCTAATCTGTTTCTTCCTTGCCATTTATACCATAGTAATATGGTTTACAAAAATAAATTTTACCATAATTATAATATCTGAATAAATCTGAATTTTCAGCAAAAACAATAAGAGGAGTCAAGTAGCAAACTGAGTAAATGTTTACTTTAAATTTGAAAAGAATACTTTTTTTTTTACTTGACATCTGCATAAGAATAACAAAAAATACAAACTCTGCAAATTTAATTCTGCTAAAAATGTTTGGATGGTCCCAAACTTATGGTCAGTATGTGTGTGTGTGTGTGTGTATATATATATATATATATATACACACACACACACTTCTTCAAAACACTGAAATGTGCATTATAAACTCTCACCTCATACTATTTCAAAGCCAACATAATATAGTAATATAGTTTTGTTATATCATGTGTTTGGAGGTGTTGTTTTGCTTAGTCTGTACCGCAGAGAATCCAAACAAAATCAGAATGGCAATTATTAAAAAAAAGTAGATAGGTTTGCCTATCACCCAGGCTATACTCCTCCTCATTCTTTTGAAACAAAGGTAGAGGTTTATTTCTTGCTTTGGACTGAGTTTCTAGTTTCTTTCAAATTTTACTTAAAGTCTATATTTCTAACACCTCTGCTGAAACTGAAATTTTATTTACTATTTATTTATTTTCTACAATAGAAATAGATTGCATTCACCTATTGTCCCATTCACACTCCTCCCCAATCTTTTGATCAGGAGTAGAGGCTTATCCTTTGTTTAGGACTGGGTTTCTGGTTTCTTATAAAGTCTTTTCATTCTTTCACTCTCACTAACCCTTCACATCGTAGGGGCATTATCAACTTGCTTGGAGTGAATTGATTTTAAAAAATGTTTGCAGCATATAAAGATGAATAAAACCATGTGCCTGTTATTTCCTATAAAAATTCACAATTGTTAAAACAGCTGAAATATATGTGAAAGATTACTGATCTGCAATCACGTTATAAATAATTGATTTTTGTTTCTAGCACTACTAATACATCATAATGAAACAAAATTATAGAAATGTTTAAATTTGAATAAAGATGTCTAAGAAAAATTGATAAAAATAAGTTCTGGTTTAATTTACTAAGAGTTTTACAGACAGTTACATAAAAAAAGCATTTAAATTTGCTCTGCAAAGTTCATTCTCTTAAAAAAAGCACTTTTTTTTTAATAACATATCACAATCACAAGCTAATTGTCTAAATGTACATTCATTTAAAAAAAAATTTTCTGGCTAAAAATTACAAAAATAAGTACATCAAAAAAAGAGGGTGGCAACTTACAAAGAGAAATTATTAAAAGCTACAACTAGAATATGTAAGCACAAAGTATTTTAAAATAACTGACCCAAAATTGTTTAGAGACATAAATACATTACTAAATGACCAAGTTAGGAATTTAATGACACAAAAAAATGGCAATATAAAAAAAAAACTGGGATATTGTGAAAAGAAAAACATACAAACTGAAAAATATCAAAACTAACCATAAATTAAAAAGCAAAATAAACAAGTCATTTACTAAAGAAGAGAAAACAAAAAACATGAATGTGCCATTCCAAGCTACAAAGTGAATGCCACAAAAGACCACATTAAAAAAAAAATTAAAAAATAAAATTATAATTGGAAACCACAGAGTGACAAATAATGCACTTCTGGGAATATCTGCATTTTGCATTTGCATACATTTGCAGCAGCAGGGTTGACAAAGGTAGCAGCAGTGATTCTAGGTACATCAGCAATTCATGATGTTCATTTAATGACACTGAGCATAATCATGCAAGAAGTTTTTAGTGAAACATACCAACTCTTAAATCTCCATTGTTTAATGATGGGAGGTCCTCAGCCCCTAAAGGGAAAAGGGGAGTTCAAAAAATCGATTGGTATTTACCACCCTCTCATCTTTTTCCCATCCCTTACTTCACTGTTTTTTTTTAACCCATCATGAATTTCCAGATACAACTCCCAAAAATACATGAACATTTGAAGCAGTTAAAGAAGGCAGCTACAAAGATCAGATTTTAAATCAATAACAAATATCATGAAAGAAAAAAAAAATGAATGCTAAAAGGAAAAGAAAACATTTAATTTTTGTCTATATTTCTGAGATGAGGTATTGACATCTGTCTTCATCTTTATTATCAATATCCACAATGTTTCGACCATTGTACACTTTTTGAACTGAACTTTTTTTTATTTCAATCACTGAGGTAAATTGTTCTCATTCCATAATTCATGCCACTTCCAGATGTCTTAGTTATCTCCACTTAAATCAACTCTAAGTTTTTTGTTCTGTTTTTTTGTTTGTTTTTTTTTAGATAGAGGAAAGTAAATCATCTAGAAGTTGCATGACTCATGGAATGAGAACAATCTACCTCAGTGATCAAAATAAAGGGTTTGGTTCAAAATTCCAGTCACCTGAAGAAGGTTGGAGCGAAACGTCATAAATATGACAATAAAGATAAGGACAACAGTCCAAACAATGTAAATAATTTGTAATTTTCTTTGGTTTTCCAGATACCAAAAATTTTGAATATTTTCATTTGGGCTGCCATAATCAGCTTTTCAACTTTGAGTTCATGCTTTAATCAGTAATTTGCTGAGCAGCTTCGAAAGCCAAGAAACTATTTTGCTGATAAATATTACATTATAAAAACTTCTACAATATTCACTTCAGCAAATGTACCAATCAAAACATGCCTGCAATCTTCATTTACATCTATGATGATCAACAACATTAAAAAGTCTCTCTCCTGCCGAGAAAAAAAAAAAAGCTTTGGGGTGGTGGGATAGGGTTAGGAATAACTACATCCTCCTAAGTTTCCTTTATTATATTTTAATTGCCTTGAATCCAATGTCTTATTAGAACAGTATTGAACCACCCCTTAATCTAAGGTTTATCTCAAAAAACAAGTAATTATATCCTTACTATGAAAAAGACAATTCATTTTGACTGCAAAAGGTGATCAGTTTGGTATTGGAATAAAGATATAATAGGGACCCAGAGAGACTTCAACTGAACCTACCACTCTTTACCAGTTCAGAGATCAGATTGTTTTTCTCATATGACCCTAAGAAAAAGCATGACCTGAACAGCCCAAATAAAATACCCCGTCGCAAATAAAACTATGCTGGAATTGAAAAAGATAAGTTATCCATTTGTTATCAACAAAAATTTGTACACTTCAGTTTTTGTGGGGGGTTTTTTTTTCTGTATAGTTCATATCAAACAATTTCATTTCAAATACAATATTTTTTCAAATTTACATAAAACAAAAAATACATTTTGTTTAATGTTAATATTCTTTCCTTAATTGATTTTTTAAAATACATTTAAATACAGTTTGTTCTAAAATAATTTGCAAGAGGTTTACATAGACATAACTGTATAACATACAGTATATATATATATATATATATATATATATATGCACACAAAGGCCTCAAAACTTGATTTTGCTTCTTCCATTTAAAAATACAAAGCTGCTTTCATCATGACAAATTTGTACATTGGTTTAAGGATCAAGGTAACTGATAAAATAGCACAGAAACTGAAAAAAGAATTAGGGACATGAAAGTGAATTGTTAAGAGATAAAATTAATTTACTCTTCTCCAAGAAGACAATACCAGTTTCTACATCTTCAGATTTAGAGTCAAAATATCTAAAGTATTAGAAATTTATAATTATTTTTTTTTGTTTTCCCCTCTTCAATATTTTTAGACATTATCATAGATTATTGTAAAAAGCTGAGCTTGTAAATGGTGAAAAAAAACCAAAAAACATGTAAATACTTGGAGCCAATTGTTTCCAGCATTAAAATTTTAAAAATCCAAAGCAAAAACTGGAAGTGTGAAAAAACGTAAATATTTAGGAAGACAAACTTTCTGGTCAGATTAAAATTACACAAAATAGTGACAGAAATGAGAGTAATGCTGCAGACAAAAAAGTCTAAAAGCAGATAAGAGAGAAAAAAAAATTATTGCATATAGTTACTTTCCTTTTCTTTTTTTAACTTCAAGTAACCAAACTCTCAAATTTCAAACGTTTTCAAAGCAAATGGTATGTGCAGCACATGTTTAATGAGAATACTTAAACCATAATTTAAATGTAAAGTTAATAGTCATCTATCTCACTAACCTGCATCATTTCTCTCATGCTCCTTTCTCCATCCACTCCACTCTCATTAGTATTCTCATTCCTTCTCTTACTCACTTCCTGACACCCCTATAACCTGTCACTCTTTCTTATAACTTTCCTCCTATGTAACCTCCTGCAAAACAGTGGCAGTAAAGTGCCTTGCTTGGGGCGATATGAGTATAAAAAAAAATAAATAAAAATACTACAACCATAATTTGTCAAATGAAATTTTAACAGAAACTCAAAATCTATCCAGGCAAATATTAAGTTACCTTCCATTACAAATGAATTTAATTGAGCAGAATCTAGTAAATCAAGGTTTCATACCATAAATAATTTTAACCAGTGATATACTATTTTTTTTATCTAAAAGATTATAAAACTAATAATACTACTATTAACTGTCATTTGTGTGTAAAGAAGTAGAGACAAATGGCTTTGAAATGTGAGGATATACAACAGAAGTAAATAGGTTTGCCTATAATCTAGTTCACACTCCTCCCTTCTCTTTTGAACAGGAGTAGAGGTTTATCTTGCGTTTTCTGTTTAGGATTGGGTTTCCAGTTCCTTATAAAGTTTTATCATTCTCTTTCACTCCCAGTAATCTCTTGTGTCTTAGTAGCATTATTGCCATCTTCTGTCTTCCTGAAATCTGTTCTTTTATTGTCCTTTCTCTTCACTAAAGTCTTCTCATTCACTCCCAGTTGCTTAGAGGGAATTGATTTAAAAAAAAAAAAAAAAATCCTAAAATTAGAAATCAAACTAAAATTTGTAGTTTCACATTCAATATTACAGAACTTAACTTATATGATATAATGATTATTAAACTATGTCCAAATAAAAACAGGTCAAGTGACAGATGAATTTCAATTAAACTGAAGCAATTTGTCAAAATGATATGCCAATGATGTAATAGTTACTAGCTTTAAAATAAAAAAATAAAAAAAATAAAACAAATCAAATCAGCTGGCCAGAGTTCTAAGCTGGACTGAAGCTGTTACATGCACATCCAACTAATGTTTTTGGAAAATTCATCAGTCTCTTCCTCACTGCCACCAGCTATAGGTAAAATAGTAGGGCATAGTGGGCTATCTATCCTTGCTAGGGTAACCAATATTCCCTTAGCTGTCTATTCTTGAACTTACTTTGTTTTTTATTTTTATCGGCAACCTTCCCGATGTCATCAATTCCTAACTCAGTCTATGCTGATGACAACTATTTACTCCTGTCTTAATAGTATTTCTGATAGGAGCAACAAAATCGAATTGGCAGTTGATCTTGAAAGTGACCTACAATCTGTTATTAAGTGGAGCAAGAAATGGATTGTTAATTTTAACACCTCCCAAACAAAACTGATCTCTTAATAGCATTAGAACTTTTTTTTTAACCTTTCATCAGCATAGCTGATGCTATTCTCGCAGAAAAACGACTCAGTGCACCTTCTTTGTTTCATGGTTTCATGGTTTTTACTGATATGAAGTGGAAGGATTATATCAAATCAAATGTTAACTTTGCTGCTTGGGAAGTTGGTTTATTATGTTGTATTTAAAAAAATTTTCTTGACAGAATTTGCCTTGCAAATTTGCTATTTCTTTTGCACATTGAATATTGCTGATTTGGTACTTCTATGTATCAAGGGATTCTTGACAAAACCCTAAAAATAGTCTGCAATGCTATCAAGACTTAACATCTCGGCTTCAGGAATTTTTCCATTGCCCTAATAGCTTTCCTGTGCCTTTTCCATAAACATTTTCATAATTGTTCTAATGAGCTTTTCTCTTTGGTATCTCAACTTCACGAACTTAAGCACAGTACTTAATCGGCAGGTAGGTTCCATAATTTCACTTTTGAAATTGCTCAATATAACCATAAATCCTATGTTATTAACTTTTTCTCCTAGACTTATTGCTTTCTTGTCAACTACAATCTTCAAAAATTTTAATGCAATGTCATCATCTTTTGTCTCCTTAAAACATGTTCTTTTATTGTCCACAAGAAATTTTCTTTAGTTTCTGTCACTCAATAACTCCTTGTATCTTAGTGTTAATGGCAATAGACACCCATTCTATTATAATTCAAAAGAAATGTTGCAGCACTTGATCATGTGAAAGTAATGTTAAATGGCTATGCTTCTAGATCATTTCACATAAATGCAGGGTTCCCACACAGGGTTCTCATACTTGATTCTACATTGTTTATCTTCAACGAGTTTCCCAATGTCATCAGTTTCCAACTAGGTATTTATGCTGACAATACTGGTAAAAAATGATCTCCAGTTAACTGGGGTAAGAAATGGATAGTAAATTTTAATGCCTCTAAAAGAAACTTTCTATCATCACAAAGAATAATTTTTGCCTTCCATCTGTATAGCTGATGCCAACCTCCAAGAAAACAACTCATTGTACCTTCTTTGTCTCACATTTTCCACTGATAAGTGATTGCTAACTTTGCTGTTAGGAAAGTTGGTTCAATTTCTTGTCAGACTCCATCTTACAGTTATAAATCTACTATTCACCCATGCATTAAATACTGCTGCCATATATGATCTGGTGCTCCTGCTGTATATATCTTGTGATTCTTGACAAAAATCAAAAAAACATTTGTAATATCTGCCTTAAAGTGGCATTTTGACTTCAGTCACTTTACCCACCACCATGACATGGCTTCCCTCTATTTTTAAAAATGTTTTCATGGCAGTTATTCCAATGAGCTTTCTCTTTGGTACATCAACCACATGAATTTAAGCATACTAAGAGAGTGGCAACTTGCTTTTATTGTTAAGATAGCTAAATATAAGTCCTTTTTTAATAGCTTCTTTTCTTATGCTTCTCATCTCTGGAACTCTTCTGGTTTTTGCTAATCTGCCACTGAAAATCTTCAAAAATTTAAATGCAGCACCCAATGCCATTTTGTGTCTTCTTGAAACCAGTTCTTTTATTGCCCCTTATACTCTTCCCTGTACCTTTTCTCTGAAAAGTTATATGATAATTAATTTTTCTGAAGAACTTTCCTCACTTGAGGAACTCTTCAAGCTTTCTGCTTCCCTGTTAACTTTGACCTTCAAAAATTTAAATGCTTCTGTCTTAATTCATGTTCTTTTGTTCTCTCACCTAAGTATTTTTCCTAACATTCTCTAACAAACAGTAACCCCTTGTGTCTTAGTGGCTTTATTCTCTTGCTGAGTGAAATGTTTAAAAATAAAAAATCACAAGTCTTTTCTTTCTCTTTGTGTCTTAGTGTCATCATTACTTTGCTTGGAATGAAATGATAAAAAAATATATATTTTTGCTCTTTTACAATATTCAGTCAGTCAGTTAAGTGCCATACGTGATACACACTTGGGCGATCATGTCTTGAAAGAGACATGACTGACTGGGCAGAAGATTATCCCGCAGTAGGTTGCCATTGCTTTCTGCAGTAGACTGGTTGCCAGCCAAGGCTATAGAACCCAATCTGCCCTGTTATTTAACCCATAACTGGAAGGAAGAGATGGATTAATACCTTTCCCAGGGGTATTTGCACGTAAGTGAATGCAATGAATTCAGCTACCCAATTTCTCCTTCCAAGCCGATATCCACTGCGCCACAACACACATATTTACAATATTAGACTGACCAAATTGTATGTGTGTGTGTGTATACACACACACACACACACACAATTTGGTCAGTCTAATATTGCAAAAGAGCAAAAATAAAATGAAAAACAAAGTTCAATAACAACACACATAAAATAATGAATATTTAAACAATTCTTATTTAATATTTAAAAAAAATAATTCCCAAGAAACATTTTCAATTTTAATAAGAATTATCTGCTATTTTGTTAAAAGAGAAGTTATCTTTGTGGATCTTTTACAACTTAAAACAAATTGACATCATGTTCTGCAAACTTAAGTATTTTACAATGACATTTTTGTAGAAATTTGACATTAAGTTAAAGTATTCACAGTCTAAAATTTCCAACTTCTAACAATCATTAAGAAATAGCATGAAGAAAAACAAATATACATGTCAAAAATACTTAAAGTATCTATGACAAATTGCTGAGTAAGCCTCACCCTTGATTGCACATTATATACTTGTTCCCACTTTGGACATAATTTAGTAAGTAAGAATTGAATAGATTTTTTTTTTCAGCCCTGGGCCATGGGCTAGTATTTTAAATAACCTATATTATAAAACAGCCAATTCTCTGTCCATCAAAAAAATTGTTTGTATGGAATTTTGCATGCACGTATGTAATGTATATGCCTTTTTTCATACTTTCATGTGAGTGACTTACATTTGTTTGCAACATTTAATGTGCACACAGACATGCACACACAATGAGTTTTAAATAACACACTGGAATAATCCTACTCAGTCTGAACAACCCTACCCTGGGCTGAGCATTAGGAAAGAAAAAAAGTGATAATTTTTTAAACAAAAGAAAAACTGCCATAATTAGATTTTGAAAGTTTTGGAAATTATTCAGTAATAAATACAATTAATTTTAAAAGATTTTAATTTTGTAGAAATATTTTTAGGTTTACCATTCAATTAAAATATACATATGCACACAAACATACACATTCTATTTCATATTTAAATATGCACACACACAAACATATATACACATTTTATTTCTATGTGGAGTGCCTCTTCAGGGTGTAGTCAATCATGGCTCTCCAAAATTTGCTGTCCTTTACGACTCTCCATATATTTTGTCTTTTTGTTATGCCTCAACTTTGTTCCTCCATCCTTTTACTCAGGATCACTAAATAGGTTATGTTTTGTTTGTCCTTCTTGCCTTCAATCTGTCCTATGAGTATCAAATTTTCCAAGCTCCCTTCCATCCTTATGTACCTTAGAAATTTCAACTGTCTCTTCCTGATACCAAGTATAAGTTTCCTTGATTTCACTGTCTCAAAAATGGTCATTGCTCATATGGGTCCCCTCTTCAGATTGTTCAGCATTCATTGGCTTTTATGAAGACTGATATTACGTAACAGTTCAATACTCTTTTCTTTGTTTCTAACTAAGCTTTTCTGTTTAATATCTTGCTTAGCTATTACAATTGGAACAAAATTGAAATAGGTATGTGTTACAAGGTTTAATTTACCTTGGTAGGAATAGCTGGTATCTTCGAAATTAATTTTTATGATTACTTCTTTATGTAAACTAAATGTTTTTTAATAAATGTAGTATCTGCAATGGATAAACAATTTCATCATCTTGCCTGTTAGTAGAGTAACAAGTACTGAACTAGTATTGAATAAAGTTTCAAAATCATTTTGTTTAAAGTATACCAAATTACTATTTAATTTCAGAGATCATAAGTCATTTATTTTTGTTGCAGGGACAGGATGCACATGTTAAGAAAAATAGGTGTGATAAAAAAAAAATTTAAATGCAAGTATCCTTGGGTTTTAATATGTTTCTGCTAGATAAATAGATCCACATGTTACTGAAATGGTTTTAAATACTGTTAGTCAAGAATTCCGCTTTACGAAAGAATGTAAAACAGTAAAAAATCAAAACAAGTGACCAGAAGAGAAAAAAAACAAAGAGAAAACTGGGGAAGGGAGAATTCTATAAGAATCTTTTCTGGAGAATATTAGCTTATCTTAATATTCTCATCAGCTCTTACCTGCACATAAAATCACAAAGTAAAACTGCCAATAAAAGCAAATGGCTTTCTCCATGTGTTACCATTATGCTGCCACTTCTGCTATTAGCATTAACATGGCAATGCATTAAACTTGCCATAAATAGTGTTCTGGTTACCAATTTAAGGGCAATATCCAGTAGCCTAAGATAAAACCTTTTTTTTTTTTACCCACCTTATCAGAGAAACATTCTCAAACCTCAGGATGCCAGTTCCCTCCAACAGAAAACTCAAGATATTTTCTCCTGCATCATTCAACCAGTAAAGTTTCAGATCTGGTTTTCAACAGTC
Organism: Ascarosepion bandense; assembly: GCA_037127315.1. Lineage (NCBI taxonomy): Eukaryota > Metazoa > Mollusca > Cephalopoda > Sepiida > Sepiidae > Ascarosepion > Ascarosepion bandense. The sequence continues at coordinate 2,743,387 of JBBBDQ010001215.1, forward strand.
AGTCAGTTAAGTGCCATACATGATACACACTTGGGTGATCATGTCTCATAAGAGACATGACTGATTGAGCAGAAGATTGTCCCGCAGTAGGTTGCCATTGCTTTCTATGGTAGACTAGTTGCCTGCCAAGGCTACAAAAACCAGTCTGTCCTATTATTTAACCCATAACTGGAAGGAAGAGATGGATTAATACCTTTCCCAAGGGTATTTGTGTGCAAGTGAATGCAAGGAATTCAACTGGAATTCGAACTCGGTTCCCCGATTTGTCATTCCAAGTAGATATCCACTGCACCACAACGCACATCCTGCACCACAAGTAGTTTAAACTAAATGTTTGGTTAAAGATTAAAAAATCCCTTTGATCATAATGAAAGGTATAGTTTTGAAATCCAAAAATTAAATAAGCTAAAGAGCCAAGTGAGAGATTTTATTTTAATTTATCATCTCATAAGAACATTATCTTCGGTTAAAAAATAAAAATATTAAAATAGAATTTTTTTTTTTGTTTTTATTGACAAGAAAAAAAAAACAAATGCCATGACTAACTCCCTCAAATACTATTATAATTGTAATTGTCTCACTCTTCAGTTTGCACAACCATTACATCCTGCCAATTTACATTTTGATTCATGGAAAAAGAAACTTGGTTTTAGTGAGAAAACGAATGAAAAAAATGAAGGATCAGTAAAAAAAAATGGAAAAGCTGACAATTACTAATTGTTTCATTTGTACCCACTTCTTAAAATAACATCCAGCATTCATATTTATGATTATTGCAATAGTTTGTTAAATTTGTTAAGCTCAAATATTCAATGATTGATGGGATAGGGGAATTTCTGTAGATATTTTATTGTAGAACTAGAAAAACAGTGAAATATTCACGAGTTAAAACTAGTTCATATAAATTAGCATATAAACATACTCCTGCGTAATATAAAAACAACTTTAAAAGCAATTATATTTTTTTTCCATGTCTCTTCAAAGACGTGTTAACATAGCTCTCCACAGATTCCCGTTCTTTGTTGCTCTCAGCAATATTCTATTTTTATGACTTCACCTTTTCTTTGTGGTATTTGTTACTCCAACCATTTGCACAAATTTGTCAAGGTACTTAGTCACTGATTTTTACTTTTCTTGCATTCTGCCCTGTGAGTCTTAAATTCTACAAACCTTTTCTCATTATGTCCTAAAACTTTGTTATATTATGAACAGTTACTTTCTGCTTCCTATTCTACTTTAAACTTATTTCCCATATTCTCTATCTATGGTATTCTCAACATAGGATGACAGAATCACATTTTGGTAAAAGTTTTTTTCACTTTTGAATAACTCGTTTACTTTTCCCTTCTTCTACAGGAAGAAAAGTAGATGGTGGAGCCCAGTATTCATTTCTTGGCTTTAGCATTTTTTTAAAACTTATTTTGTTTGTAAAAAGTATCTTTCACTAATTTTATGTATGTGCAAATTTCTGTACTTGTTTAATTTTGACAACCCCACTGAATCTAACTCAAATCTTGAGGCGACTTACTTCTCACTATGCATTCAGTCTTCTTACAATTTATGGCCAGTCTTTTCTGTCAACAATCTTGTTTTATAGTTATTTTAATTTTTCTTCTGAATTTGAAATCAATACAATGTTAGCATAGCACATAAACACACACACACACACACACACACTTCTCCTTTAATCATATCACTATCCAGATTAATTAAGTTCTGTGAGAAAATACATTCTTGCAACACACTCTTATGGTTACTTAATTCATTGTATCTTCACATACAAGTTGTTTGTTCCCAATATAGATTGCAAATTATTCATATATCCTTTCCATGTAGATCTAGCTTTCTTACCTTTACAAGTTCACCATGTCATACCATTGAATGCCTTAGTGTAATCTACGCTTGTTCCAGCATCTTATACAAAAATCATAAACTTCCTCTATTTCTGGTTTAAATTTGCTTCCTTCAATAGTCTCTAAAATGTTAGCTTTATTGTATGGTTCATCAAGTCAATTATTTGCGGATATCTGATTCAGTCATACATAGTTTCATTAGCAAGAGAACTAATATTACTATAACATCGCCCAGTTCACATTCCACCCATGTCTATTGAACAGGTTAAGAGGCTCATCCCTTGTTCGCTGTTTAGGATGTGGTTTCCGGCTTTCTCTTTTCCAATTTTTTCACTATTACGTAGCCCCCTGCACATCAGTGGCATTACCGCCTTGCTCGGGGTGATATGATTACAAAAAAAGGTGTCATCTACCAAAGGTTCAAAGCTAAATTTGTTTTTAAATTTTACATATGGATTTTCAAAAGCATTTCCTTTGATTTTAATTTATAACCTAACTCATGCAGAGTGTTTGATGAAAATAACATTAAATCCTTATCAATACAAATAAAATATAAGGGTCTTCAAAACTGAATTTTAAAATATTCTCTATAACTTTTACTGCACGAAATCAAAATACATTTTTATCAGAGTAGTAATTTTTTTTCTTCCTTAAATGCTATGGCCCTTCATAATGTAGACAAAGATTTTTTTTTCTTTAGCTGTTTGAGGTTTGTTTAATAGCATATCAACCTTTGTGGGTTATTAATGCCGAAAAGGTATGGTTTTAAAGTAATTTTTTTAATATTCGGTTATAGTAAGAAGGTTGATTTAGTCAGATTTTGATTAAAATTTTTATTGTAGAAAACTGAAGATGTCTTCTAGTTTTGTATTCAAAAAATGTATTGCTGGTAATAATTTTTTTCTTCAAAATGTATTATGGCAATATTTTTCTTTAAAAAAAATAAAAAATTTTTTAAAAAAATTAAAAGAAAAAAGCATTATTGGTATTATTTTCCCTTCAAAAATGCATATTTCTTTATAAAAGTCTATTTTCATACTTTCATAATGTTTTGACCCCAGTTTGGAGGTTAACTATTTGCCCATAGCTGGGACCCTAACAGGTGCTACCACTCCAGGGTAGGTTGGACCTCGGAACAATAGCAATTAAGAGGTGGCTCCATGCTCCTCATAACCTCCCAATCAGAGGGCTTGCTGCCATATGCAGTTTACCATCATACCCAGGACTTTTTCTTTAGCTGTGAATTGTTAAAACTTGAGAAATAATAAAAACCTCCAGTTATATTCACAGCTTAAAATTCAGCTTAAACCATCTCCTAGATTGGTTACTACTCAAGACTAGAGAGCCCAATTTGCCCTTCTATTTAACTTAGATGGCAGAGCAAAACAGATGTGTTCATGCTTTTTCCCAAAGGTCCTAGTGCAAAAGTTAATACAGCAGACTAGAGCTTGTAGATTGCCTTTCCTATAAAAATAACATGCTATCTACACATCTCCATACTGTTTAGGATATGAGGGTGGTGTAATAAATAGAGACCTGGAATAAGAAATCAGAAAGAATTTGAATTCCACTCAAGTACATTACATGTAAATGCTCAAGAAAGCTATGAGATCATCTCCCCCCCCCACCCACTAGCTAAAATTGCTCATGCAATTAATAATTTGCAAAAGCAAAAAGAATTATTCTTGCAATCCTAAATATGTTTCATTCAGCTTTAAATAATACACAAAGGGTTGATAAACCATAAATTAATCTATCCAAACTGGAGTCTAGATTAGGTATTTGTTGTCAATCCTTAAGATAGTTGCTCTGTGGTCCCTATTTTCAAGGAGTGAAGAGAGTAAGATAGACAAAGACTTGTTAATGAGAAAAGCCAATAATGTTATGTTTTTTCATTTTACGCCAATAAAACCACAAATACTCAAGGGGTTACAGAGAATGTTAAGAAAAAAAAAAAGGAAAGAAAACAATAAAAAGACAGAAGATAACATAACAAATGACATTGCATTTAGACTTATGAAGACCAAAGTTGACTGGAAAGCAAGAAGCCAAGAGAAAGTTCCACCAGCAAGAAGTGCAAGAGTGTTAACATAGAACATATAATTACATCTAGTCATTTCAACTGTAAAACCTTTCTGTTAATCTAGTCAGTTAATGACACATGATACATGCTTGGGTGATTACATCTCAAAAGAGATTACTGCCTGGGCCAAAAGATTTTCCTACAGTATGTTGTCATTACTTTCTGCAGTAGACTGGTTGCTAACCAAGGCTATAGAACCCAATCTGTCCTGCTATTCAACTCAAAGCTAAAGGGAGAAGAGAGATTAACACTTTTCCCAAGTATATTTTCACATAAATGAATGCAACAAATTCAACTGGAAATTGCTCTCCAATTTCTCATTCCAAGCTGGCATCCACTGCACCACAATGCACATCTAGTACTGCACTTAAATTCGTAAAGTTGAGGCAACAAAGAAAGCTCCTCAGAACAATTACCATGAAAATATTTATAGAAAAGACACAGAAGCTACAACAGACCCAGTGTAAAGATCTCATGCTCCCCCCACCACCAAATCTATGACACACGCCTCTCAATTTACTAAATCTCAATTTTAATACGCTAGTATTCATATAAAATACAGATTTTATTGTAACCTAATTATGTACAATGATGGATCACATCAACTGAACAATTCAACTAGAAAAACTGAAAATACAATGTACCTAAATACAAATCAGAGACATGTCATAATACATCATTTCATCTTAATTCAATATTTTATGGGAATTTTTAACTTCAACTTGACATTTTTAACTTCAACTTGACATTTTTCTTGTTAAAAGTTGAATTTTAACACATTCAACTTTATGAATAAAAAACTGAATTTCATTAAGTGTTTTTTGAGACTAAACTGCAAAACAAATTCACTGATTTGGACAGAAAAATATAAAGACCCCAGAATGAAGTCAAAATCACAAAACACTGCATGGGACCCTCAATCAGGGTAGTACACACTGGCCCTGAATTATATCATGGCAGTGAAGAAAGTGGTTGAAACTGAGATGCCAGGTCAGGATCAATAATATTGCAGATTGTATTTTATCTAGAATATCTAGCCAGAAACTGTTATATATTAAAACACTTTAGTTTAAATCTGAAAATCAAATTTAATACATAATTATGCTATCTTTCACTAATCCAGAAGTAAACTTTCCATTGTGTAAATGATAAAAGCAACAAAATCACTAAAATCCATTCTGCATTAATTTGGTTGTTCCGTTTAGCATTATTTTGCCCTTTACTCTGCTTTTATAGACTAAGTTTACACAAAAAATTCTGATTGTGACATATTGAGAGATAAAGATGTGTTTAGGTGCATCATCAGTGATGTTAATAATGACATTGATAGTTTGAGGTATTTCAATATGTCATCTTATGGAACTTTGCTGATCATGTGACAATGCACATCTTAGCAGCAAACCACATTTCACCTTTGTTTCTTTTCATCAGCAAACCAAAAATAACTTAACGATAATGGCAATTTGTAGTGTCACACTCTCACATAGTCACACCTAACCCTCACTGTACTAAATGGACACACTGCCAAAACTATCATACTTTCTTTCACTGTGACATTTATATTTCTTTGGAGACCTCACAAAATCAGCAGTCAAATTAACACAAGGCAGACTATGACCCTTAGAAACAGGATCATCTTATGGCTAAAAATAGCATATCTCTCTCTCAGTGTCATGTGCTCCAGTACGAAAGATTAGGCTAGAAAAATACCTGAGAATCAGTTGTACAGCAGACTTCAAGGGATAAACATTTTTGATTATGTTATTAATATACGAGAAGATTGATTAATGAAGAGAATGAGCACTGCATCCAATTCACTAACATTAATCCCATGCCACATACTGACATTTACTTGATTGACTAAATAGTCACAAACCAAAAAGCAACAGTGATTTACTAAGTGTGTTAATCAACAAACAAAGCACATATGATTCTTCTAGTTAAAGAAGAAAACTGAGAACTCACTGGTCAACTCAACATTAAATCTTTACAACTGAAAGAAAACTATTAAGTTGCCAAGACTGAAAAAGAAATGAACATTATTTGGCAACAGAAGCTTGCAAATTTGAAAAACAAAGAACTGAACTAAAGAAAAAGAAAACAAAAGTAAAACATAAAGAGAGACGGGGGTGGGGAGAAAAGTGTACATTTTTTTTATTTTAAACTATGGACAAAAGTTAAGCAAGTTTTTTTTTTTATCCATGCATACACTGCACACACCTTTGCACACACACCTTTCCCCACAGACATGTTTCCCTGTGTCATTGTTACTTTATATTAATTTTGTTAAATTGTAATCCAGGCTTTTGTTGTTAGTTTCTGTTGGTTACTTTTCTTATCCATGTATTTGAACCTGTGAGAGAACCAATCACAATCGGAGTGAAAACCTTGGCCATACATATTGGCAACAAGTGTCACACTTTTTTTTACTTTTCTTTTTATATTTTATGCTGCAGCAATTAGGTCATAACAGTAGAAACAGATCAACATGCCAGCTAATAGAAAACACTCTTTTCCATTTGGCTTGTCAATAATTGTAAATTTATTTTCTACTTAATAGAAAATAAGATGGCAAAATGGCAGTGAAAAATTTAATGACAAAAATATAAACCTAAAAATTAAATTTTAAATAAAAAAAGTTTTTTAAAAAAATCAACACTAATGACAATATGTAAAGCTATAAGTTCTTTTTTACTATTATATTTACAGATGGCTATACAGACAGTTCATTTTAATAACTTCAACTTTGAAAATGAGCACATTTTCAAAATTCGCACAGTAAAATAACGCAAAGTTTCATCCTATTTCCTTCTTTCAGTGACAATTCTTTCTTTATAAAAGACAGGAATTTTAATAGGAAAAGCATAAAATCTGTTTCAGAAAGCAAAAAACAGTTTTATAGTTCTCAACCAACAGAGATATTATTAAAAACAAATAAATAAATCAAAGAGCATTTTTAAAAATAAAATTATACTCATTATCTATGAAGCCAATTTTATGCTGAATAGTGTCATTAATAAGAAAAGCTTCATGGAAACAACTAGAATTTCATTATGTCATTGAATAAACAATCTCAATTTTTCTTTTTTTTTTTATCCACAAACAAATCTATGAGTATATTTAAAACATCAGTTCCTGGCTGACATTATTTCGTAAGCATTTGTTAAAGCATACACAAAGACACAAAACAAATATGAAGAAACATGAAAGTGCAATATGAGATTTTCCTAGTCAAGGGAATCCTTTTTTGGGAAAAAAAAAATTTTTTTTGTCAAAATATTTTAATCAAAATACTGGCCACTTCAAAAGTACAAAATCATAAAAACCACATTTATGGGTGCACATCAATTATTTCAGATGAAAGGTTATATCAACACCAGATGCACATCGTGGTACAGTGGATATTGGCTTGGAACGAAAAATCAAAGTTTGAATTCCAGTTGAATTCATTGCATTCACTTAAGCCCAAATATCCTTGAGAAAGATATTAATCTGTCACTTCTACCTCCAGCTACAAGTTAAATAAGCAGGATAGGTTGGGTTGTATAGACTTAGTTGGCAACCAGTCTACCAGAGAAATTAATGGCAACATACTGCAGAAAAATCTTCTGCCCAGTCAGCCATGTTTCTTTCAAGACATGATCACCCAAACATACATCATGTATGGCACTTAACTGACTGACCAATATATTAACATGTAAAGAGCCTTCTATCCTCATCATTTACAAATTAAAAGGAAACACTAGATCCACAACCTATTTTCACTTAGCAAGCAGACAATGAGACAACAAAATACCAAACAAAGTTTAATAAAATGCTTTCAATATACTTCAACAAATACTTACTGAACAATGTCAACCAGAAAATGATATGTATTTAATATACTGTAACATTTACCCTTTGCAATAAAAAATTCTTGAGATTGTTCACTAAAGCCATAATGAAATTTCTAGTTGTTCCCATGAAATATTTCTTATTTCACAAGAAATCAAATCTTAGAGAATAAAATTACATATATTCTCATCAGAGTTACCATTGAACGAAATGAATATCAAATACCGTTTTCTTGATAGACTAAAAACTCTAGATTAGCAAGGTAGAGAACAAGTTAAATTAACTGTCTTACAGAAAACTTGATTTCTAAAACTTGGCTAAAAAAATAAATAAAAAATTTTAAATAAATTTTAAAAATTCAAATTATTTCTGTTCTTCTGAGACTTCCAACAATAAAAAATCTAAGATTAAATTTATTCCTCAAAACTGAAACAGTAGTTAAAATTTTGGTTCTTCCTTTTCTAAGAAAACTGAGCAGAACAATCAAATAACTCAAACCCTATGTTTATTAAATGACATAACCATTAAAATATATTCAAACATGCTTTTACAACTAAATATCCTTTCTGTTCAGCAGCTACCAAAAGAGGCACTACTACACAAGGGATGAAGAACACATTCCTCAGTGATTGGAATAAAGGATTCAGTTCGAAATTCCTAGCACCTGAAGGAGGCCGGAGTGTACAATGGCTGAAACATCATACAAATAGCAACAAAGATGAGGACAATAGTCCAAATAATGTAAATGCTACCTCATCTCAGAAATATAGACAAATACTAAAGCAATTTGTATTTGCCATAATTAGAATTCTAATTCCTCATATAAATATGCATTCATATTGATATGGAGAATTATACATGCCAGATTAATGGATGTAAGCTATATCGTTAGGCAAAGAAGATAAATATACCAGCTAAGAAAAAAGATATGAGAGACAGATAAATCTAAGTAACAGGTATATCTGAACAGTTTAGTAGTGATCTATCTAAAGTGCTCAGATGGAAAAATTCAAGAAACAAACATGATATCTAAAAGCACAAATAAAATAGAATGCAAGCTGTTGGGAGAGGATCCACCTTTTAGTAATAGATATAAATTTTGGATGAAGATGAGGCAAAGAGTCCCACAAAATATCAAAAACAGTAGTACAAGATACCAATTCCTCCTCTTGCAATTAATGGCTGATATCTTTCACTGCATAGCAGCTGGAATAATTTACCAATGTCAGTTATTTCAGTCAAAATAATTTTTCTATCATGACAATTCCTTTTTTATTTTTTTAAGAGAAAATTTCCAAAAAAAAATAAATAAATAAAATAATAAAATAAATAAAAAAAAAAACTTCTTTTTAATCAACTGACAAGAAAACCCAGTCATTTTCTTTATTAATATCAGCAAACGTACAGTTTTGGTGCAGTGGATATCAGCTCAGAATGAGAAGTCAGAGAGCTGTGTTCAAATTCCAGTTGAAGTCTTCACATACACTTGGGAAAGGTATGAATCTATTGCTTCTCCCTCCAACTATGGGTTAAATTACAAGACAAATTGGGTTCTATAGCCTTGGTTGGCAACCAGTCTACTGCAAAAAGTAATGGCAACCTACTGTGGTGAAGTCAGTCATATCTCTTTTGGGACATGTTCGCCAAAGCAGGTATCATGTATGGCACTTTACTGACCGATATAGATAAAAGGATTGAATAGGACAGGACAGAATTGGGTTCTATAAGCTTGGTTGGCAAATGAGTTTACTGAACAAAGTAATGGCAACCTACTGCAGGAAGATCTTCGGCCAGTCAGTCTTGAAAGAGACATGATCACCTAAGCATGTATTACGTATGGTACTTAACTGACTGATAACAACTAAATCTTCTCCTGTAGTCCCTAATTCCTGAACTTGACTAGCACAAACTATAATATTGTATGTATATACATATTTATCTAAACCTTATATTTATATATCTATATACTATATAATATTGGAGTAGATAGACTAAACTATCGCCCGGTTCACACTCCATCCACATCTATTGAACAGGTAAAGAGGCTCATCTCTTGTTTCCTGTTTAGGATGCGGTTTCCGGTTTTTTCTCTTTTCCAGTCTTCTCACTTTTTTTTTCAATTGGAGTAGATAGACTAAACTATCACCTGGTTCACACTCTACCCTCGAGGTGAAAAGGCTCATCCTTTGTTCCCTGTTTAGGATGTGGTTTCCAGCTTTCTCTTTTCCAATCTTTTCACTCCTATGTAGCCCCCTGCACATCAGTGGTGTTACCGCCTTGCTTGGGGTGATATGATCAAAAAATAAAAAAAATAAAAAAAAAGGAATTAGTGTTTTAGTCATGCCATTTCACCTAAAAATATTGACAGTCAGACCAAAAACCCAATGCCCATCAATTCTATGTCTATAGTTTCTGTTTTCTTGTTCTGCATCACTGTCTTTAGAGAGAGGAGTGTTATCTCCATTCAGCATCCTTCCTTGGTTGTACTTCCATCGACCAGTAAATCTTGCCTAGTCAATTTGTAGAGAAATCTGACATGAGGGAAGGGGTACAGTTGACCTCCAGTGTTACACCTCGGTAGATGAGATATTGAGGTAGACTTCACACTATTTTTTTGTTTTTAATTTAATTATTTGAAAGCCTTTATACTGGATTTAATATTTAAATTTGAGAAACTTCGTACTTTAAAAGAGAAAAAAAGATATATTAGACTGATTAGATGAAAAAATAAATGAAGGAGTAACACACAACTCATATTGAACAGGTATTCTCTAATTATTGAAAGTTTTTGCATATTCTTTAATATTTGGTCTTAATGTTGATTAAGAAAAGCAAATAGTATTCACAAAAATCATTTTAATCATGATATATTTTGGGGCATGTTTTGTGTTAGCCAAATAAGTTCTCATTCGCTCTATGTTCGTCCACTTTTGGATGTTGTTAAACAGGTAATTGGGTTACCATCACTGCTTGCAACCACCTTCAACAGTGCAACCATGACATCTTCAAATGTTTAATACTGGTGAGAAGAGATTTTTGTTGGTTCACAATACTTTTGACCTTGACTCCAACAAAATAAGTATTTTAAACCTGGTTAAATGTGCTCACAATAAGATGTCAAAAAGGTTTTTTTCCAATGACACTAGTTTTTTTTTTGTTTTTTAAATTACCTTCACTTTGGTAATGTTTACAATTTTAAAAAGCAATGATTAGAATTGGAATAAAGCATACAAAAGTGAATTTATATATTTTGTTTGTTCTTGAGAATTTCCATAGAAAAACTGTTTTTTTGACACTCGGTCTTATTGTGAGTACCTATGTTTACCCAGAATATTTAAAAGCAAAATATTAACTTATACTTCATTAGGAGAAAATATCCAAAAGCATCATAGAAACAGTAGAAATTGGTAAATAAAATCAATTTGCAGTAGACTAAGAGTAGCAAAACAATGAATATTAAGGATGAAATACAAAATAGCCAAGATTTCAATATTAAAGAAATGTTTTGTTTTTTACCTTTTCCATTTTTAACTCTTAAAGACTTAGACATTCTTCATGTAACCAAAAACAAAAGAGCTGAATTACAACTGAAACCATTTATTTAATAGAGCTAGAACTTTCACTAATCATAATAAACAGATTAGTCATCAGGGAGGTGGTGTTCCTTCATTCAGCACCTATTAAGACTTAAATTTCAACTCAGACCTCAAATGGAACTCGTATATACAATCACTAAAGATGCTGGAAAAATGATCAGTTCCCTGTACCGACCAAGCAAGTACCTTACTGTACACGCTACTCTCTACTTTTACAAGAGCCAGATAAGGCCAAAAATGGAGTGTCGCCATTTATTGGCAGGCACTGCCCAGTCTTCACTTTCCAATCTTAGAGTCTAATAACATTTACAGGTGGCAAATCATTTTCTACCCTGAAATCCCTTTCTCACAGACAAAACATTGCAATTTCCATTGCTGCTCTATTGCTATTTCCATAGAAAGCTCAGACAAACAACATTACTTAGTTCCACCAGTTCTATCCTTCATGGTTAAAAGCTGCCATGTGGCACACATTGTACAGTACCAGCCTCATTCCCTTCATATTCCACTAGTGAGATGTAAGTTTTAATTAAGTAGATTCTGCTCATGAACTGCTACTTTATAGAACTCCCAAAATGATGCTTCACCAATCACTATAATCTTAACCTGCTCAAGTCCAGCATTCAATGCCATATAGGAGAACTGATATTACATGACAGTTCAGCACTCTTCTTTATCCCAAAATGAAATTTTCCTGTTTCTAATATTATGCTTAGCTTTTGGAAGGCATCTTTTGCAATTTCAATCCCTTTTCAGTCTTTAGTGTGTCACTTTAGATATTTAAATTTTTGTTAATGCTTGATTTTGGTATCTGCAAATTTTAATTTTCATATTTGGCTGTTCCTTTTGCTGACAACCATACATTCATTCTGTCTTCTTACAATTAATGTTTAATCCTTATTTCTAGTTTTCCTTTACTACCTTCTGTAGCTTTTATTCTGTCTTCTATCAACTATTTCATTCACATACCTGATATTAATCTTATGGCTGCCCTTTATTTGCATAGGCAAATATGTTTCAAACAATTTAGATCCTGTCAAACCAATAGGCTTGTAAAGGCCCTCATATTTCTTAAACAATTTTAAAAGAAAAGACACTAAGAGAAAGTAAAAGAACTGACATTTAAAATAAAATTCTTCACATCTTAGTTTAGTACAGTTTTATTTGTGTTATTCTGTTCTAGATGCACAAAGAACAAAAAGAGAAACATTAGCATGCAGAATGTGATAAAAATCTCAAGGGAACAAAATATTAAAAAAAAAATATAATATATAAATGACATTTTTTTTTTTCTTTTATAATCGTGTCGCCCTAAGCAAGGCATTTTACTGCCACTGTTGAACAGGGGGTTACATAGGAGGTAAGTTATGAGAAAGAGTGGCAGGTTACAGGGAGTGTCAGGAAGAGGGTAGGAGAAGGATGAAAATACTGATGAGAGTGAAGTGGATTAAGAAAGGAGCATGAGAAAGAGAAAAAGAGGATGCAAGTTAGTGAGATAGGAGATGACTATTGACTATATTTGAATTTTTGAACATTGTAGCTGTCGGGAAAGCAAGTAAACGGAAGTGAATTCCACAGGCGGGAAGTGCAAGAGAAGCTGCTGGAGTAGAATTTGCATTTACAATTTATTGGTTTCACAGTAAAAGGGTGGGACTTAGTTGCTAATCTTGTGGCTTGACTAAATTCATATACAGGGGGTACCAGTGAGTTAAGTTCATCTGAGCAGAAGCCATGAAAGTATTTGTAGAAGAGACACAGGGAAGCCACATTGCACCGATGACAAAGTGACTGTATCTGAGCTGCCAAGTCGAGATTGATCACATTACAGATTCTCCGTTGGATTTTGTCAAGGACCCCTAGGTGGATAGCAGGAGCACCCAACCAGATATGGCAGCAGTATTCAATACATAGATGGATGGTAGATTTGTATATATGCAGGATCATTTCAGATGGAAAAAAAACTTCAGAGAAAACTGCACAGAGAATCGACCTTCTTAGCAGCAGATTTAGCTATGGATTCTATATAGTCATTCCAGTTGAAGTCTGTTGTGAGAGTTAACCCGAGGAGGCACAGTGTTTTACTTTCAGGGAGACTAGACTGATTTAGTCAATGAAAATTTTAAAACAGTCTCAGATGCTACATTATGCATCACTCAAGTAAAGAAAAACAGACAAGTTCACCAGTCACACACTAAAATTAATGTATTTATCTATGTTCTGCTGCTACCAACTGAAACAAACCTATTCAGATAATAACTGACTTATACAAGATTTGTTTAGAAAATCTTGATTTAAAAAAAAATTTTTTTTTTAAATTTAAAAAAAAAAATCAGGCTATATAACTATTAATGTGTATTCATATATTTCTTGTTCCATCTGTAGAGGGAAAGTAAGTAAATCAACTTAAGTTAGTAAATTTATAAGTGATGACTTCTTAGTTATTTTAATAAAATTTATAATATTTATCTGCATTTAGACAAAATTAGTTCCCAAGCAAAATGTGCCATTTAATTGATTCTGTTATGCCTCTATTTCTTAAATTGCAGTCTTATTTGATGAAGCTTTTGATGTGAGATATTGAATGTCTAAAAAAAATATAAAGGGAATGAATTATTTAAACAGTTCATTAGCCTCTATTTTAGTTGTGAATTCTGCTTTATTAAATCTCAAATTGTTTCAAGACTTTTCTCATTGCATCACACTATTAAAATTTTAACATTTGGCATTTTTTACAGCACAAGCACACTAGTAAATAAACAGCCCAAATATTAAACATCTTATATATTTTTTCACCCAATTTATTTTAATGCCCATTTTTTCACTCAATATAATTAAACATTTTCTATCTGTAAACTGATTTTTTCTTCCAGTAGCAAAAAGTGAATTTCAAATTAACTACATTAATTTGCTTCAAGAATTAAATCAATGATAACAAGCATAAATAAAAATGTTTTCTGCAACTAAAGAATATAACTGTTTCAAGTGACTGAAAATAAATTTAAATTCCAATCATCATGACCATCAGGGGTTTTGAGTAAACAGAGTTACGAATTGAAATTTCTAGCATGTGTGTTCCACATTTGAAATTTTTTAAGATGTGAGCTTAAGCAAAGGTTTTGTTTCACTAAAGACCACATATCATTTATGTCATGATTTCTTGACTTTTGCACTATACTGATGCACAAAACTTAAATAAATAGAAGAACATTAGACAAAGCCAACAGTCATCTCTACAGATTCCAACTTAATGTGCTACTTTTAGAGATATCATTTAAGTCCAAAACTAAAAAGTCTGGTATTTAAATATATACTTTTTGAAACAGTAAAAGAGAGCCTTTGTACTTGAGTGTTCCAAGTTTTGCTTAATACTATCATAAACCATTTGACACACTTTCCTTGTTTTAATGTTTGTTCAAATATGAGATTTAATTTCTACATAATCTCTTATAATTTAAGTGATGATCATTCAGGTTATCATAGGCATAATTTCTGGACACCTGCAATTATCATTATCCATATCAAGAATATTGTAAGTAAATATATACAATAATACAGTTTGTCTCCTGTCTCCTTCAGAAACAACACGAATGGGTGCAAGATATAACCTCAAGAGAGACTGAGTATTGGGAAGACAATGTTGCGAAATTGTCTAAAACTGAAAATCTTGGTAAGTTAAGAAAAAGAAAAATTCATTTCAACTAAATCACAAAAAGAGTTAAAGAAAAATTAAGACAAAAAAGTGGATTGACGAGCAACAAAAATTATTTAAAGCTCTTTTTTATCATTTCACCCCAAGCAAGGCAATAAAGCCACTAGGACACAAGGGGTTACTGATTGTTAAGAAATATGAGAAATTGTAAATGTAGAAGAAAAGATGCAGAGTATTGGTTAAAGGCATGAAAACAACTAAACTACCACCTTTAAGTAAACATTAAAAGTAAGGTGTCAATTAGGTAAAAACAAAAATACATGAGACCTGATTTCTAAACAACAATTTTAATAAGGAATGTTGAGCTACAGGGGATGAACATAATGGCTGGCCAAGAGACTGGATCCTCCTTCATGGAAATAGTCAATCAACACAACACATGAAACAGAAAAAAAAAAATGGAGTAATGTTTTGAGCTTGTATTATAGTCAGTAAAATTATAGGTCCTTCAAAGTTGACAATGCATCACAAAAAATGCAGATAATTATTGTAAGTTCTTGGATCGAGCTTTCTTCAACTTGTCACAACTGAAATGTTTAAAACTAAAGAGTAGTCATGCAAGACAATGTTCTTTTACATTTTGAAAAGCTGACAAGTGGCCACATAGCTAAAAAAAAAACAATGATTTCAAACTTACTAATTGATGTTTAGTCATTTCTTCTCATTTTCCTTTACTATTTTTTGTGGAAATTCCTGTATTTTCCTTGCTGTCTGCTATCATTGTTTCATCAGTATATTTAATGTTTTAAGATTTGTGGCTATGCTTTATACACTCTGAATATCAAATACATTTTTTTAAACAGTTTTGATCTTGTCAAACTAATAGGCTTGAATAGAGACCCAATCTTATTTTTAGTCTTTCGCAGTCTGCAAAGCTGACTATTGCCCACCTTAGGCGGGGGGGGACAAAAAAACAAAACAAATCATTTCAAAGATACCAAATTCAGGAAATGATCACCATCCTCTCCAGATATTAATCCAATTGAAAACTTGTAGTCCATCATTAAGCGATAGGATCTATAGTATCAATCTAGGTACTAACCATGCTTAACTTCAATGATTGTATTGAAATCAGTGTTTCAACATGATGTGGCTGTAAGCACTTAAAAGATATAGTGCTCAAATATATTCTAAAGGCTTTACCAATTGCAGATGACTAATACCAGTTGTGGCATCCTGAATTTCCAGGAACCAGTTCTATAACAGTTACATAATCTTTAGGAACCTATTCTCCTTATTTTTTTCCCAATCTTAGAATAAAAATAAATCACTTTATAGTAACAAAAAGAATTAAACCAATTTTATAGAAAACTTATTTATTTATTAAGATATTTCCAGATTAAGATTCTGTTTTCATATTTTTGTTCAGAAATACGCTTTTTGATACTCATGACACCAGCAAAGTTATGGTTTCTTAGCAACATTCAAACTGAGTTGCTGCAGTCCCAAAGATCTCATGAAAGACTAGCCACATTTTTTATTATGTGCACACATAAGCATAGCATAAGTAACATTTTACCTAGACTATCCGTTATTAATATATAAGATAATTTTTGGGTAATCAAACAACCGGTTTGCTAAGCTTTTATTATTTTAAGAATCAGTTCATGCAAACTAGTAGGATGCCACCACCAGTTAATACTATTCTTAGAATGAAACAATTGACTTGTATAAGGCCCAAGAGCCACTTGAGGTAGAAGGTGACAGTAAGAGGCACAGTATATGAGAATATGTGGGGAAGATAACAGTTAACTCTAGACTCGAAGAGTTGCCTACTTTTTTCATCTGAGATCACAAAAGCTATTAACAAATTTCTGCATGGCTGCAGT
This sequence comes from Ascarosepion bandense, assembly GCA_037127315.1. Classification (NCBI taxonomy): domain Eukaryota; kingdom Metazoa; phylum Mollusca; class Cephalopoda; order Sepiida; family Sepiidae; genus Ascarosepion; species Ascarosepion bandense. The sequence goes on from JBBBDQ010001215.1 coordinate 2,760,291, forward strand.
CTTGTACAATATCCATCATCGGTCAGGTGGTTCCCAGTTCTTCACAAGTCTTGTCCACTCTTCTAACATAACCAGTTTGAGCTGACTAATGCTTCAACCTGAGCATTCATGAGCAGGATAGTGGGGAAGTTGCCAGTCTCCATCACTGTTGTTGGCCCTGCTTTGGGTCCAAAAACATTACAGTCGAAGCTGGTTCATTGCTTCGAAACAGATGGCCAACAGCACCCATTCTTCTTGCCATGATCATTGAGATACCTTTGGAAGATTGCCATACAGGTCTTTGTTAGACATATGGTCATTCCAATTTACACCGAGAGCATGTCACAATAGTTTGGCATAGGTACCATCTATGTTTTTCTCTATAGATCACAATGTTAAATTGCTTAATTTTGGTGGGATTGACAAAGTGGTAAAAATTTTTTGTTTCATCCTCTGGAACTTCAGACCAAAATTGTTATGGCTCACACAAAAACTTTTCACTTTGTCATAGATTTTCCCCTTCAATATTACTCTTGAAATATAAAAACTTGTATGTTGTTATTTCATATATTGCCATGAAAGTTGTTTTTAGTCAATACACATTATTTCATTGACATCCATTATATTAATCTGAAAAATTAACATCAACTGATATTTTTAAAATATACTTTATAATATTACTATATTAAACATAAATGCCTACATCCTCTTCAGACGGGAAAAAATGAGTATTTAATGCTAAATATATGTTCTACAATATTGTCTGTGTCAATTTTTCAATCCTACATAGGGACTGTTGAAAAAATATTTTAAAGTTCAAGTCCTTTCAGGATAAAGGCAGTCATGGTTCTCGGCCTTTTTTTTTTTTGGCTTCACTGTTTGTGAATTGCCAGGCCTACTTGTCAAAGATAGGTAGTTTTCCATTGCCTGCTTTATTGAGAAAGTCATTCTCCTAGACCAGCTGCCACTCATGATTATAGAACTCAGTCTACCCTGCTTATTTAACCCATAACAAGAAGGAGGTAACAGATTAATGCCTTTCCTAATAATACACATGCATAATTGAATGCAACCAACTTGGTTGGAATTTGAACTGCTTGCTAATTCTACTCCCAACCTTAATAATCTTTACACAATCCAGACTAACTTGCATAATAAAATCTCACAGCATGTACCTAAGTGAAATAGCGTTGTGGGTAATATTTTTAAAATATACTTTCTAAGAAGTCTAGAGATTAAAATTTTAAGGGAAAATGCTTACAATTCATGGAAAAGAAAAAAATACCTTCTACAATGTTGTTTACTTTAAGTTTTAAATTCTATCCGGGATCTGTCAAGATAGCAAATCAGCATAGTTACAAATGTGGATAAACACAGATATTCAAATTGAATAAATGAATTAAGTATATTATTCTATGTCAGCAGAAACTACTGGATCCTATCTATTCATGTTATTTATGGCTTCCATTTTAATTCAGCATCTAATTTCATATGAAATTTTTGCAGCAAATAAAGAACCAACAAATTAAAAAATAAATTTCATATTATGCAAACTGGATTTAAAAAAAAAAAAAAAAAAAAAAGTTTAGATGATAGATTTTTTTTTTCTTTCTCTCTAAACTATCTTGGAAAAGAAATGGTTTAAAATTACCTATGGCAAATCCGACAAAAATTAATATGGTATATTTATTCCATCAAAATGACATTTTGGACAAATAACTACTCACTTTATCACAGCAGCGAAATAGAAATCAGTCAGTTAATTGGCATGTCTCTTTCTGACTAGGCAGAAGATTTTTCCACAGTAAGTTGTCATTACTTTCTGCAGCAGACCAGTTGCCAACCATGGCAATAGAACCCAATCTGTCCTGCTATTCAACCCGTAACTGGAGGGAGAAGAGGTGGATTAATTTAATACCTTTCCCAAGGGTATTTGTGTGTAAGGGAATGAAACGAATTCAACTGAAATTCGAACTCAGCTCTCCAATTTTTCATTCCAAGCCAAAATTCATTGCACACATCACAAACGCACAAGTAGACATACTAGACTAATTACACCCACACACCTATTATATATATATATATATATATAAGGAAAAAAGTTTTATAAATTTGCCTCTATATTTGCACTGTGTTTATTATGAAATGAGAGCAAATTAAACTAGATTACAAATAAAAATTAGTCCTTTCATTATTTAAATGTGTTTGACTTTAGCTTGTACAAAAATTATTGAAAGTAGTGCTTGCTTTTGTTAGATGCTATCAATCATCATGTCTGGTCATAAAACATTCAGACCCAATCAAATATTATTACAAAGCTACTGTTGGGAATATCAACCTTGGCAGTTTGTCAAGTTATACTCATTCAAATGGTAATATGCAGAAAAGAGAGTAAATTGCAACAACACAAAAAAAAAAAAAAAGAAAATGGTCACATCTGAGGCAATACACAAAGGTTCAGGAGCTTGAAGTGCAAATGGCTTTTGTCAAAGATAGACATACAATTTAACCTTCATGCCCATAAAAAATAGTATGTCAAAAAGAGGTTTTTTTTTCCCTCTTGACACCACTATTATTTCAACTACCTTCACTCCATTGACAACGTTTTCTTAAAAGGCAATGATGAGAATTTTAATAAAAGCTAAACATATAGAAGTGAGTTCATACATTTTCTTTGTTCTTGAGAATTTAAAACAAAAAAAAAATAAACACTATTAGATTGCTTATTAGAATGGTTGGCAAAACATCGACTAATTAACTATTGATTCAAACTTTACAAAACAGTTAATAAGGATTTCCTTGGAGTTAGATCACATAATTTAGTAAATCTTCATAAATTGATAAATTTTTATATTTATTTCTTTATAAAATTAATGAATGAATAATTTTGCAATGCATTAGTTTTAATACAATTGAATTAGTTTTAGAATGTTAATATAAAATTCTTGTAAATAAAAATCCAATAATAGTGATTAATATTTTTTTAATGTAAATTCTCAAGAACAAACAAAATGTATAAGTTCACTTTCATCATATGTTTAGGTTTTATTGCAATTTTATAGCAATTCTAATGAGCATATATTAATATCAACACTACCAAGGAGTTAAGATATTTAAAATAATAACAGTGTCAAGGGAAAACCCAACCTTTTGACAGCGCTTCTTTGTAGACATTAAAGTAGGTACCACCAGTCATTTTTCTATATCTAAATTTAATTTGAAATTTTAATAATAAACAAGTTATCTTTAAGCTTTAAAATTAGCTTTAATTGAAAGCCAACGGATTAAATTTACTAATTTTAGTAAGCAAAATACCCTGGTGTATTTTAAACTGAAATTATATTGATCGGAATCAAAAATTTTAAAATTTCAAAATTTCCATTTTTCATCGATTGTAATCAGAAGTCAATTCTCGGTTTTAAAAAAAATCTTACAAAAATAAAATACACCTCACTGACACATTATTTTCTTCAAATTACCAAAATTAAACTTACTTCAGGTTGACTTGAAACAAAAATTACTTGCTTACTGCTTGAAAAATGTTTCAAAAAGCATTCCTCAATTACGGTAGCCTTGTTATCACAGCTGTCAGCACCTTAAGAGCAGCCGACAACTGACGATTTAGCATCCGGCCAAAAGTATGGAAGACGAATTTGGTATAGATTTTATTCAGACAAATCGTTTTTTTTTGTTTTTTTTATTTTTAACTATGTTAAAATTAAAAATTTAACAGTTTTCAGCAATTATCCAATATTTGATGAAATGTTAGTTAGTTTAACTTTGTAGGCTTATGTTTGAAGATGTTTTATGAAAAATAAAAATTAAAATAAAACTTTTTAAAAAATTTACAATTTAATAACAATGAAAATAATGGCAGAGTTAACTCAATAATTTATGAAATGTTATGGTATTTATTAATTTTTATTTTCAATATCTATTTTTCATATTTTTAGGTACCTCTACAAATTGTGAATTTCACTATTTTTTCTTAACAAAATTAGAAAATTAGGAATTAAAATATAAAAGTTGCTTTAAATGTTTAAGGAATGACTTGCAAAACAGGCTGTTGAATTTTATAAACATCTTGAAGAGACGTTAATCAGAATTAAAGTGCGGTTTCTGTCATTTTCCATGTAAGGGGAAATAATCCAGAACACTTGTTAACTTCTAAAATAAATATGACCCCTATGGAAACTTGTTATGACCTCTATGGAACATCGTACTTAAATGAACATATTTACACACAAATTTTTTTTTATTTATTTTAAAAACATAATAGCTGAACAATTAAATTTTTCATTTTTGATAAGAATTGATGATTATATTGCCAAACTAAAAAAAAAATCATACAGTTCTTTAAAAGATTTAAAAAATATTTTAAAAACTTTATGAATTATTATAATAATAATAAAAAAAAATGGAAACAATTCTTTTAAAATTTTATTAGTAATCAAAAAAAAAAAATGTTTCTTCCGACTATAATGTCCTTAATTTTTATTATTTATTCCAGCAATTAAAAGCTTATCAAATTAAATTTTATCAAAGTTTTATTGCATTTTTTATATCTCTTTTCAGAGCAGATTTTCTGATAGCGCAGGATAAAAAAAAAAATATATTTCCCGATGAGTTCTGCGTTTAACTAATAAAAATATAATTTACAGAAATCAAAATTTATTAAAATTTCATGAATTTACATGTGTGTGTGTGGGGGGGGGGGGGGGGGGAGACAGTTAAAAAATTTTTTTTATCAATATCTTAAAAAAAAATAATTTTAAAAATAACTTTATTCATTTGTGAAGGAGTACTGAAAATTTCATTAAAATCAGACAATTATTTGATTTTTGCAAGAATTTCCAAATTAATGTGTTTGTCACCGAAAAAGTGAGTTACATAAAAAAAATTTTTTTAAAAATTATGTAATCGATTGTAAACAGTCGTAAGATTTTCTCAGATTTTCTGCAATGCTAACTCAAATCAAAACAAAATTTTCTGCCAAAATTTCGAACATGTTAAAAGGGATTAAAAAATTTTATAAAATAAATAAAAATTACTTTGATCTTTCCTTTTAATAATATTATAAACATTTTGATAGAAAAAGTTTGTTTTAAGTTTTGAACCTTTTTAAAATCATACTATGCTGGATTTTTGTGATGTAATGGCGGTAACTACATTAATGTTAAACATTGCCAAAAGGTTAACAGGATTGAGAATACAAATGATTTTGAGAGAATTATGAGATGTCAAGAAAGACATAGGAAACACTAAGGAACTTGACAATTGGACTGATTGAAAATCTGTTTAATTTGAACAAACCTTTAAGTAGCACTTCATTATTTCAAGAAGCAATAGGGAGACAAAAAGGTGTCACTGTGTGTGTGTGTGTGTGTGTATATATATATATATATATATATATAATTTATTTATTGGAACATTATTTTTAATGGATACTCGTATTTGAATGGATAGTTTTTTGTATAATTAAACAGTAAATTTTAAATATCCACCAGCCTAAATGTTTGAACAAGTCGGTTTTTAAGCAATGTATCATTTTTTTTTTTCAAATTCCAGTTGAATTCCTTGCATTCACTTCCACACAAATACCCTTGGGAAAGGTATTAATCCTTCACTTCCCTCCAGTTATGTAACTAAATAACAGGACAGATTGGGTTCTATAGCTTTGGCTGGCAACCAGTCCACCGCAGAAAGTAATGACAACCTACTGCTGGATAATCTTCTGCCCAGTCAGTCATGTCTCGAAAGAGACATGATCACCCAAGCATGTATTATAAAATCATTATATTGCCAATGAAACCAAATTAAGAGGAGAATTTGGGGCTGCTAAGCTAAATGGTAAGGCAAGATTAGCAGTTTCCATACAAGAAACATTTGGCATTCATTGACTGAATAGCATTATATTCAGTTGAAATTTTTACAATTTTGAAACAGTTATTAAAAATAAAAAAATATTCAACTTGTCTATTTCAGTTTTTCATACCTACTTTGTGTTACATAAAGTGAAACTAACAAAAATTGCTAACATTTTATTCATGTAGTAACCTATCAAAAATTAAGGATTATCAACCATATCCTTGTCACTTTTGATAGAATAGCTTACAAAAAAAAAAAAAAATCTTCTCTTCCTACCCCTTTCCATCCTTAGACATACATTAATTAAAAGATTAAATAAGAGTTAGTTAACCAGAAAAGCAGAAAAATTGAGCAAATACATCAATGTGTGCATTTCTCAGCTGCATAGAAAACAAGGTCTGATAAAAAAAAAAATATTGGGATTCTTGCTATAGTAATGAAGCTAAAGTACACATGGAAGTGACCTTGAACTTTGTCACTCATACAGACTAAGTTATAATGTTCTCACTCACCGCCATTATTTATAGCAGAAAGTGTGTAGAGTGTGGTCATCTCACTGCATGGGTTCCATTAATGATTATGGCTTGTGCACCAGTTTTTGGCTGGCCAAGCACAACATTCCCCTGGTCTAATCATCGCTATATTCCCCAGATCTACACTATTTACATTATTTGGACTATCATCCTCATCAAAAAAAAAACAAAAAAAAACCTATTAAGTGTTGACCATGTCCACCATAGTTCATGAATATAGAATACAATGCCGTACGTAATCTGTTCAATGAAACAATGTCAAAGATTAACACTCACGAGTCAGACATTCTACTGAATTAGACTATATCGCCAATAATCAGGAAAATATGGTTACCTTTTATACACATCACATTGAATATTTTGAGCCTTCTGATTGGTTAACACTTCTATTGGTGAACTATAAAATGAGTCAGCTCATTGCAGGCTCACCACTATACAACTGTACCCAAAAAATTTCAACATTGAGCTACAAAGGATAAGAAATTGGGGAGATCCATAACTGCTCACATCATTAAGGGACAAGGCACACACAATTTGTTAACTATTTGTATATTAGATTGTGTTATATATTTGATAAAAATTCACAATATACCTAAAGTACTAATAAAATCAAGGCTTAAGCGGTATTTCCATGTTGATTGACTAGAGGCCAAAATAAATCTTTAATTTATTATTTTTAGAACAGCACTTCTTATCTAAATGTTTGAAATGAGAAGGTATTCCCCAAGGCTGAATATCATACATACAAAGCAGTTCTTTATCTATATACTTTTTCTGTATTTAGTACAGCAGTCACACATTCTCAGAGGAAAGAGTAAGACTGATGTTGACATACTCATAAAAATTAGGAGAGGAATTTTAATTTAAAATTCTAAACAGAAAAATAAACAGTTCCCACTGTATTTGTCTATACTTTTGAGATTAGGTAGTATTTACACTATTTACATTGTTCAAACTATAGTCCTCATCTTGTTCCCACTGTGAAAATAAAATTTATTTTATCACTTAAAATCTATCACTTAAATTTGTCACTTAAAATAAATTTTAAGTGACAAATACCAAACCTGATTGTGCAAAAGTACATAAGGATACACTGTAGCATCCAATACAAGACAAAAGTTTAAAAATCAAAAACGTTCAATTCTATCAAATCAATCATAAAATTTGTAAATATGTTTTTACAAAACTGTTCTATAGTAAATTTACATAAAATAATTTTATTGGTTGATTTTGCTTAGCAGAATATCAACTTCTGTGGGTTATTTAATGCCCAAAGGATGTGCATTGTGGTGCAGTAGATATCAGCTTGGAACAAGAAATCAGAGAGCCAAGTTCAAATTTCTGTTGAATTCCTTGCATTCACTTACATGCAAATACCCTTGGGAAAGGTATTAATCCATCTCATCCCTCCAGTTATAAGTTAAATAACAGGACAGGTTGGGTTCTATAGCCCTGGTCAGCAACCAGTCTACCGTAGAAAGTAATGGCAACTTACTGAAGGATAATCTTCTGCTCAGTCAGTCATGTCTCTTCCGAGACATGATCACCCAAGCATGTATCACATATGACACTTAACTGAATGCTCAAATGTAAATGTTTTGGGCACAATCTTATGGCTTTACCTAAATAAATTTTAAACAATTGTATGCCTTCAACTACAGATAAAATGTATTGTTGGTAATTTTACTATAAAAATGGATTTTTATACTTTTGTTTTTTTTTATTTTTTTTGGGGGGGGGGGTACAATTTGGCAATAGCTGGAACCCTAACAAGTGCTACCACCCCAGGTCAGGGTGGAACTAGGAACAACAGCAATTAAAAGGTAGTTCCATGCTCCTCGAAACCTCCAATCTTTTAATCAGTCGCCTTGCTGCTGGATGTAGTTTATCATCATACCCAGAAATAGCATAAAAGAAAGTACCAAACAAAGTTATAGAACAAAATTATAAGTGCACATGTAAATTAACATAAGCTTGATATTCATCCACAATATTAAAAAGAACTCTAAAAGGTCTTGATATTTTTTGGATCAAATAAGTACAACACTGAAATCTGGAGGCACACTTCCAATAGGCAAGCAAAGTATTAATAAACAGGAAAATTTCATTAGAAACAAAGAAAAGAGTACTGAACTGTTATATAATAATTTTCCCTAAGAGTTCCTTTTCCTAATAATGGCTGCTATGACATAGCAGAACAGATTGATAGATAAAACTAATGTCATTACATAATTTATTGAAAATGTCAAGTAAAGGTTGTACAACGGGTAGAATAGGAAATTATTTTTTCAATAGTATTTTTATGCTTATTTTCACTGTAATTGTATGCAAAAAATACAACAAAAGAACTTTTTTTTTGTAAAGCAGCTAACACCCCTCTAGCACTCTCAAGATGAAATGGTCTGTGGACCAAGGTAGCTATAAAAATAAAGACTAATAGCAATCAGGAATAGAATTTGGGGTGTCATTGACAATTACTACCAGATTGTGCTCTCTGCAACTAACAACTTAACCTCTCCTCCCTTCTACTATTTGTTGTTCTGTCTTCTGGTGTTTATTTTATTTGTATTAATATCCCTTAGCATGAATATTGTGCTGCATAAACTCAACACACATCTGGTTATCATCCTGCCACCTCAGCAATACAACACTTATAAAAAATTTTTTTAAATTTTAAAATCTCTTGAGTTCCTCAATATATTTGTTAACAGTCTGACACACCCTAGAGCATTCTATGTATAATGGAGCTCTACATTTTTTGCACTAAATTGCCTTTACTTTTCATCTTTCTCTTCAAGTATGTCTGCAGATATAGAATTGTTTTTGGTTTGTTCTTCCAGCTTTAGTTGCTATCAAATACTCCAGAAAATGAAGTAACCTTATAAATCCTAACAATGTCAACCAGTTATTTAGGCTCAAACCATAAAATATGCTTGCATCATTGGAAAAATTTTAAAATCAATGATGACATCTGAACTAATTGAAAATGTGTCATTGAAGGGTTAAACAGGGAACAGAACATACGAGATTAAACAAAAATATTAGAAATAAGTGCAAGCTATGCCTTTGTAGACATACATCCTGTATTTTTAAAGAAATAGGACAAAAAATGTGTTCTTCAGCAAGATGAATAAAATCTCAAGAGAGAACAATCAGGATAAAAAAAGTTAAACTAAGATTAAATGAATATGTAAAGAACTCCTCAATATAAAAGGAAAAATAATCTACAATACATAAAAAAATGTAAAAAAAAACAAGTAAACACTAAAGCATGTAATATTAAAATTTGAGATTAGGTCAAAGGTTAAAATGAACAAAGCTGCAGGATCAGATGAGATTGTAACAGTGGTGATACAGACAGCTTCAAATTATTGTAGGATAAGATTGTTAAAGAGATAAAATATACGACAGTGACGAAATAAATACCAAAGGCTTTCAATATATCTTCCTTCATAATATCAGTTGAAACCAAGTGGAAAAAAATAAAAATAAAAAAATATGAACTCCAAAAAGCTATTCAGATAATCCATAACTCGCATTGAGTAGAAACAGCTTACATGCAGCGTAAGTATCGGACTTCCCCTTCTATATTCTCTTCACAAGAGTCAGACCAGATCAAAAATAGGGTATTGCTGGCAAGTACTAACTTAACTGTAAAAAGATAGAATGTATGGTTATCAGCAAAAGATAATGTCATGGGTCCTTACCTGTAACTCCAGAGTGAACTCTTCATAACACTATATATATATATATATATATATATATATACACACACACTACGCCTCTCAAGACAGACAGTCAAGTTGGTAGTAGTTCACTACAAACCAGACTGACAGTGATACTAACACCTTCCACATTTTGTATTGTTATTTCTTGTTAATATATATTTGTTATTTCTGTCCTGGTGGTCGCGTTGTTCTTTTCAGACCTTAACAGATAGCCCATTTTGTGAATTACATATCAGGGATATCAAAATCAATCATGTAGGGAAATTTAAGTATATATTATAGTAAAATTATATGAAAAGTGTAACAGGTGCATAATAGCAAAGGATACCAGCACCACCTTTTTTCTAAAAAAGACTTAATTACATATAAAGGGATGAAAAAATAACTTTTGGTTGGACAGAACTTCCTATCCCCACTGTGTATCCTCACAGATGAAAGACTTAAAGCAACAGTTGTGGATCTACTTGACCAATGTTGATAAGACATTGAATAAAACATTTGTGTAACAAGGTAGTTTTAAGAATAGGGACTAAGAAAATTACTTACAATCAAACAGAGACATGAAATTTGGAGGATGTAGTGAGGAATGAAGGTTTGGAGAATATAACCACTCACAGAGGACACTGAAAGCAAGATAAGCAAAGGAAAAGATGGCAGAACAAAAAAAAAATTGTGGAGAACGATGACCATCTACGCCCTCAAAGGAAATAGAGATATTGTTAATTTGTTATATAGATTTAATTTACTATTAAAAAACTGAATTGGTTCTCATTGTGAAAAAAAGATTGTTATATTTGTCAATACTATAGTTTCTAAGGTTTTAACCCCCCCCCCAAAAAAAAATCCATGATAACACTAATTTATTGGCTAAAATTGTGTTAAATTCTAATTCAAGATAAATATACAATTCAAGTAGCTGCTTTTTCTCATGCAGGTTTCATTAGAATAAAATCATGAACTAAAAGCAGACAGTCAATATTTCCTTCAAGCAAATTAGGTTTTGTTCTGGAGTTACTTCCTTCTAAACACTTTATAAATAATCATATGAAACTCTAAACCAGACATGGGTAACCTTTTCCAGTCAGTGGGTCACATAAGATATGGACCATCAAAAGGCAGGCCACATGACTAAAAAGATTCAAGGTAATTTTTCATTGAAGTTACCTCAGCCATTTTTATCACAGAAAACCATAAGCATAATCATTTGCCTTAGAAATGAGGAAAGTTTTTTTTGAGAAAAGATTTCTCACTTACATAAGTCTCAGTATAACATTGTCAGAGATGACAGTGATTAACACACATACACACACACACAGTTGCATGTTATTAGTTTCTTATTAGAAATTTTTTAAATAAAATATTTAGCTTCCAGATAAAAAAAAAAATACTATTACAAATGTTTCTTGTTTCTAAAAGTAAAAAACAACTTCATACATGATCTTCCTTAGTGAAAAATCACCAATGGTTTAAAATGATGAAAATTTTACCTCAACAAAATGTCACAAAATTCAAGAACCATTTTATTTAATCTAAGTTAGTAGAATATCAACTTCTATGGGCTATTTAATGGTGAAATCTAAATATTTTGTATGCAATTTTATTTCCTTTTTAGATAATGATTTAGTGATAAAAGTCTTACTAATTAACCCATAGCTGGGGTAGAGAAGATGTAGATTTATACATTTCCCAGCAATATTTGCAGATAAATGAATATAATGAATTCAACAGGAAATTGAACTCAGCTCTCCAATTAACAATTCTCAGTGATTATCCATTATACCAACTGCACATCCAAGCTTACAACACCTATTCCCAAACAGTTACTCATCTAGGTACTCATTATCTCATCTACCTGATATAACATGATATATTAACTCCCATTAACTACATTAATTAATTATTCTAAACTGAATATTTCAGGTATTTCCTTAAATACTAAAATCATTTTTTCTTTTTTTAAATATTTCTTTCAAAATCATGTCTGTTCTCACTTGTTAAGCCTGAAAATTTTGTTTTAAAAACAATGATTTTTAATCTTAAGTAAAGCTAATTGGTGTAATTTTGAAATTAGCTTCAAAGTTATATCTGATGAGGTTATTTAGGTTATTTATTAAATGGAGGTAATATGTATTTGTACCTTGCAAAAGTAAAATGAAAAGATAGATTGTTCTCATTTTTAAGAGCCATCATGTATACATTCAGTTATAAACTCAAAAGTATCACACTAATTAAGAGATGCATTAAAAAACTTTTTTTTCAAATTAAAAATCTCATTCCTTAGTTGGTCAGATTTTAAAAACCAACTGGACCAAGAACCTTTCAGCACTCTGGCAGACCAGTACTAATAAAGAAACAGATTAAAAACTGATAAATAATTTTTGTTTAAACTGCTTACTTAACATATGCAATATCAACTTGTGATACATGAAGTTTACATTTATGTGCTAGGACATTGGCAGCCACAGCTCTCCACAACTTTCTATGCTTCGTACCTCATAGTAATACTTGTCATTCTGCCATCCAATCACATAATCTCAGAAAGGTAGGTGGTCCACTGCCTACGATCTCATCTTCAATATGATCTTTGAGTGTTAAGTTCGCCAAGCTTTCTTTCTACATTATGTGTCCAAGAAATTTCAGCTGTCTAATTCTTAATATAAGTATGAATATATCCTGAAAGCAAAACACTGCGCCTCCTTGGCTTAACTCTCACAACAGACCTCAAGTGGAATGACTATATAGAATCCATAGCTAAATACGCTGCAAAGAAAGTCGGTACTCTGCATAGGGCCTGGAAGTTTTTCCCACCTGAAACAATCCTACACATACATAAATCTACCATCCACCCATACATTGAATACTGCTGCCATATCTGGTCGGGTGCTCCGGCTATCCACCTAGGTGTCCTTAACAAGATCCCAGGAAGAATCTAATGTGACAGATCCCGACTTGACAGCTCAGATACAGTCACTTTCTCACCGGTGCAATGTGGCTTCCCTGTGTCTCTTTTACAAATACTTTCACAGCTTCTGCTCTGATGAACTTAGCTCACTGGTGCCCTCTGTATATGAATTTAGTCAAGTCACAAGATTAGCAACTAGGTCCCACCCTTTTACTGTTAAACCAATAAATTGTAAACACAAATTCTACTCCAGCAGCTTCTTTTCTCACACTTCCTGCCTGTGGAATTCTCTTCTATTTACTTGCTTTCTCGACAGCTACAATCTCCAAGAATTTAAATGTAAAGTCAATAGTCTATCTCACTAACTTGCATCCTCTCTCTCATGCTCCTTTCTCCGTCCACTCCACCCACTTACCCACTTTCTGACACCCCCTATAACCTGTCACTCTTTCACATAACTTTCCTCCTATGCAAACCCCTGCAAAACAGTGGCAGTAAAATGCCTTGCTTGGACAATATGATTATAAAAAAAAAAAAAAAAAAAGTGTTTTTTGTTTCCAGTTTCCTTAAAACTTACTTGCTGTGTGAAGTTTACTACCCACAAAAAGCTTTAGGAGCTTTTGCACACTTTTTTGACAAATTAGAAACTGAAGTTCATTTTATATATTATTTCCTCCTATCACCTTCAAAATAAAATCCAGGCCTAATCAACACCTAAACCAAATATAAACAGCATTATCTGGATTATCAACACCAACAGAAAACAATGAATCCAGGTCTCTAAATCTGTACACATTTGAATGTAGATTTTAAGCTTCTTAAAAAGCAGTAACAAATTTACTTAAGTTGACGCTTATTTCCTAAAAACATGTTACAAGACAAAGGAATGAAACAATTTCAATACCTGTTATAAAAGATAAAAGTAAGAATAAGAAAGGAAGTGATACACCAAGATATATTCATTGTCTAATTTATCAGAACAAAGTACATTTACTAAAAAATACCTAAAAAGTAAAAAATAATTAGAATTGAAAAAGCAAAGATGAAGATATTAGGTTATAGAATTATGATAGGGTGCTGAAAAGCTCTTAACACCACCCCTTTAAAGGTTTAGTTGTTCAGATATTAGGAAGCTGGTTAATCTAAAAACTGCCTTGTATTTTAAAAGAAAAATATAAAGTTAACCAAATGTAAAAGGGTTACAAATAGATTTTTATTCTTTGAATTAAATCTAAAAGTCTATTTTTTTCTTTAAAAGTGAAGATTTTGATAGTGTTTTAAATGTGATACTGACTTTTGTATAAATCTCTAATCCTACAAAAAACACTGTTCGTAAATTAGATAAAATTCAAATGACGAAGTGTGAGCTGATAAAGCTATTACAAAAGTTTTTTTTTTTTTTAGAAATACAGTGACAATATTATTCTTTTTAATTGAAACAATCACAAAATTTAATAAGAATCTATTCAAACTATGAAATGATACCACATAGATTTTTATTTATTTACTTGTTTACCATCATTTTATAAAACTTGTAAATATTTTACATTAATTTTTGATAAATATATTAAGCAGTGCTATCTTCATAATTCTTTAAATGATTTGTATGAACTTATTTCATTAGATACTTGTTCATATGTTTAATACTAGAATCATTATATTTAATGGGTAAGTGTATTTGAGTTGATATCCTTGTTTGTTTTATTAAATAGTGAAACTAATAACAACCAGCCTAAAATAAAAAGTTCTAAAGAAATTTGCACAGGAATTGAAAATGCATCCTTTTATCTCATCAGGGAAAATTTTTTGAGTCATAGTGTTCTACTTATATATATGCACACGCATAAAACTCTTTTTACGAAATCCATTACAATACCCTTCTTTAAGTAGATACTGTTTTTTTGTTTTGTTTTTTTTATAATTAAACAGAATATTCATTCATATATACTGGCCTGAATAATCAAGAAATCTGGTTAAAAAAAAAAAAAAAAAGAAAAAAAAAAGACATCTTCCTTAAAAAAGGCAAAAAAATGTTCAAACAAATAGGTTATATATGTGTATGTATATTTGCTATATTTATGGAGGTAAGTTTGCTTAACAGTGGTGATAGATGAATTAACAATGCATGATAACTGTCATTTTTGCACCTCAAGTGATCATTAGACCCTAGTGTGTGTTATATAGTTTTGCACATATGACCAAAGACTTTGATAACTTTTCAAATCCAGAAAGTAACTTCTTGGTGTTATCAGTCTACAGAGACGATCAGTGTGCAGGACCTTTGGAAATCATACCTTTGGACCTTTTAAAATCATACCATAGCATGATCCAAGCCTTGTAAATGAAATTGGTAGACAGAGCTGTTTAGAAAACATCAATGGCTGTGTTAAAGGGTTTGAGTGTACTGGCATTGTTCAAACTGATCATGCACTCTTTCCCTGAAACTGAGGGTAAGGTTTGCTCAATATAGTTGCAGGGTAAATCACATGTGGAACCTGTGCATGTTGAACAAAAACAAATGTGACTGAGCAAGTGCTGCTACAAGGATTAGCTGGCCACTCTAGCAAATGAGTTCTTGGAAAACAAGAGTAGTCAGCCAGCTATATATATTTGTGAGTGAAAAACCATGAAACAAAAACCACGAAACAAAAAATGCAAAACACAACAAAACAAAATTGTTCTTAATAGAGCTAATAAGCATAATGTTAATAAGGAGCATCTGAGGAAGTAATTTCAATCAGAAATATCTAGCATGAATGCACCTGAGAAAAGTAGATCCCATGGATTTTATGAAGCTTGCTAAAAAAAAGGGGGGGTGAAAGTGAATACTTTAAAAATATTTTAAAATGAAAAGATCTTAACTGAAAGTGCATTTAATTCCGAAAAAAAAAAAAAAAAAAAAAAAAAAAAAAAGATTAAGATAGAGTGGAACTCTAACCAAATGGACAGATCAAAAGATTCAATGAAATAAAGGTAAGAATTATCTGTGTTCATCATAGTTAACAGTTGGAATAGAAAGCCAATTTGGCAATTCACCCTTTTTCCGTCACTACTTTAATACCAAACAATGTTTCTAAAACTAATCAGATTTCAGCTGCAGATGACTTACAAGATTTAATTCAAATTTTCAGTTACAAATCTCAACTTAATGACAAAAGTCCCCCCCCCCCCCAACTTAAAAAAAAAAATCACTTCAGAAAGTGTTTATTTTTTCTAACCTTCCTTAAGGTAAGAAAAACAAAAAAAAAGATTTTTAAACTTCACTGTATACAAAAGTAAAAATTATCTATGTAGGCTACATTGATCAACTAAAAGTGAGTTCAGTTAAAAATAAAAATGATGCTCATAATAATCTCCAGGTACAAATCCGAATGCAGTTATTACTTCTACTATATTTATGTGCCATGTACCTTCAGTATGTAGGTGATCATGGCCCTCCACATCTTTCTGTCCCTTGTAGTTCTTAATAAATTTTGCTTTTTTGCTATTTCTCCCAAACTTGGTTCTACCATCTATTTATTCAAACTCATCAAATGTTACACAGCTTTCTTCTGTCTCTCAATCTGTCCTGTGAGTATCAGATTTTCTAAGCCCTCCTTGTTACATGCCCAGGAAATTTCAACTGCCCATTCCTGATTTTAAGAATAAGCATGGTAACCTCAGCATCTTTCTCTAGAACCACATTTCTGTTGCTTTAAGTCTCTTCATCTTTCAGGAAATTGTCTAGCAATTGCCACCATATAGGATAGATATCACATAACAGTTCAATCCTCTTTGTTTAACAAAATTTTTGCCCTCTTAATACTCTGCTTAGCTTTTGGAATGTATCTTTGGCCATTCAAATACATCTTTGGATCTCAGTGTCACACTTTCTGTCTTCTGTTAGAACCCTTCCAAATATTAAAGTTTTTGTACTTATTTTATAATTTACCAATTTGTAATTTCAATTTTGAGCTCAACCTTTTTGCTGATAACCAGGCATTCTGTCAATTTGTAAATTATACTTGGTCTTTTCTTGCTTTCCTTCATTACCTTTTGTTGTTTCTTTTCAGTGTCTACATCATCAGCTGCTGCCACCATCATCATCATCCTCCACCTGAGGAACTTGTCTAACATCTAGATTTTTCAATAAAATCTATTAATTTTTTCTTTTCTCTTTCAGGGTATATAAGTTAACTATGTGCATGAAATTTTGGAACAATAATTTTCCCCAATATGTCTTGGTCAACCAAGGAAAGGGTATTTTGTATAGAGGTCTATTTTGCTAACAAATCATACACGAGTGCAAGCAAACTTTCAGAGAATGTTTCAGTGTCATGCTTCATCGAAAGGCAGAATCTTTGACTTGGTTCAGAAGTTCATAGAATATGGGATTGTGCAAAATCTGAACTCTAAAGGTTTAAGGGACACTTATTCTGGCTGGATGGTGAATACTAAAACAGAGAGGAACACAAACTGTACAGGACTTTAACCCCCAGATTTTTATTTGTGAGAGTATCTCAATGATAATGTGGACCAGAAACAAACCTCAAACAATTGGTGAACTGAAGGCAAAAAAAAAAAAAAATCAGGGAAATCCCCAAAGAGGAATGTATCTAAGTAATCGACAATTTTGCACAACATTCCAACACTGCATTTGAAGCATATTTTGGAAAGATCGTGACTTATGCAAAGCAATCAATTTAACTAAAACTGAAGACTGAAGTGTAAATCCACCAAGTTTCTTGAAAATAACTAGACTTTTGTAGGATTTATTACAATATTTATGGATCCTGTTTTATTTTTGTTTTTTTGTTTTTTGTGAAACTAATGATATTCCAAAAAGAAAACAATTGAAGCAAAGAAATCTTACAACATAAGAGAACAAATCCTATTTTAAGTGTCTCAATATTCAAATCATGCTTTAACAATTTATGGTGATTATAATTTCTCCATTTGAAACCAAACATTGAGAAATGGAGGATAGCTCAAAGAAATCAATGGTGAGAAATAATATTCCAACTCATTGTTAACCAGGATCCTGAAAACAAATAGAACAATTTTAAATTAAGTGCTAATGACAAGAATAAAATTCTGCTAAAAATAAACTCCAACATGAATAGAAAAATTCCAGTTTGGTATTATAGAATCACTGAGCAAAATGGTGCATTTGAATTATGGACTTAAAATCATTGGTTCAGAAATTAATAAAGAGAATTTCTTTTTTCTATCATCTAAACACTTAAAACATCTCTATAATGGATATTTCAAATTAGTTACTAAGAATAATCATGAATGTACTTGCACATACAATGTATACTTTCAATATTTCTTGAAAACTGCCCCTGCTATATATTTAGATACTCTTGATAAAATCCAAAGAAAAATCAGCAATATTATCAGTCCTCACTTTGCACATCAGCTTCAGTCTCTTTCTCCACCACTGTAATGTAGCTTTCATGTGCCTTTTCTACAAATACTTTCATGGTAATCATTCAGATGAACTCATTATGGTACCTCAAATTTATGAATTTAAGTGCAATACTAGATTGGCAACATGGTCACAACAATTCACAGTTGAATTGGCTAAATGCAACTAAATTCTATGCTAACAGTTTCTTTTCTCGCACTTTTCACCTGTGGAACACCCTTCCGGATTCTTGCTTTCCAGACAATTTTGATCTTCAAAAATTTAAATGTAATGTCAATCATCATCTACTGTCCTCCTGATTTCTCTTTTCATTGCTCTCATTCCTTGATAACATTTAATTTTTCTTATTTTTTCACACTCAGTAACACCTTGTGCCTTAGAGGTTACTGCCTTGCTTGGGTGAAATGATAAAGAAAAAAAAGGTATCCAAATTATTGTCGTTGACAATGTTTTCAGCAATAAAGTGTCTCATCCAGACATATTTAAGAAACCTAAACAGTAATATTTTTGGACATAATGAAACATACATTGCAGTAGTGCAGTGGACATCAACTCGAAATGACAAATCGGGGAGCCAAGTTTAAATTCCAGTTGAACTCACTTATACACAAATACCCTTGGGAAAGGTATTAATCTGTCACTTCCCTCCAGTTATGGGTTAAATAATAGGACAGATTGGGTTCTATAGCCTTGGCTGGCAACCAGTCTACCGCAGAAAGCAATGGCAACCTACTGTGAGATAATCTTCTGCCCAGTCTTCTGGAACATGATCGCCCAAAGCGTGTATCACGTCTGGCACTTAAATGACTGAAACATGCATAACCTATGAATAAATTTATTCAGATAGAAGTGCCACCAAATTGTTAATAGTCTCCAATTCAGTTTGTTCAATTACTTGTTTTCCATTTCCTGTTCAAACTCTTTATCAATTATGAATTACCATATTATACAATAGAATATTTCAAATAAATAAGCTCATTCTCTACACAAATACAAAACAATAATCTAAGGAAATATTTTCAGTCTGTGAGACAATATACAAAAGCTATGTACATGTGTATCTATTTTTTGTCTCCTACTTCAGATACTTAATATGCACCAATTATTCAGTAATGAAATGCTTTGTCCAAGAAAGTTCACAGCCAAAATTCAGAGTGAGAAGAAATTTCTTGCATTTCTGCTTGGGAAGTTGGTTCACTGTATCCTGTCAGGCAATTTTTCTTGTCAGAATCCATCTTGCACATTTATAAATTAAGTATCACAAATTAGTGAAGGTACCTAACCTGGTTTAACAATTAGAAAGCTTTCTTGAAATCTTCATTTTAGCTTTAAATGAAAGCTAAAGAATTAAATTTACTATTTCCAGTAAGTAAAATACACTGGAGTGAATTTCAAAAGGAAATTATACTGATTGGAGTCAATACTCTATTTTTTGGTTAAAAATAGCTGATTAGTTATCTGTCATTGCAAAGTAATTCTCTTTATTAAAAAAAAAATATCTTCCAAAATTAAAACATAATATTCCTCAAAGTTTCAGAAAAGTAACTGATTTAAAAAAAAAAAAATATTGAAAACAGAGAAATGGATTTTTAAAACACAGTAATGGCAATTTATGTACTTGTCACCGCTGCTCAATCACACAAGAACTGATATGGTGATTGATTACAGATTATTTTTCTACGAAAACTATCTGTTAAAACAATTTAAGAAAATGAGAGGTGAATGCTTTTCTTTAGAATTTTTAAGTACTCAGTATTTAAGTATTTTGTATCTTGAATATAAATAATTATAGAAAAAGCAGACTATCCGCTCAAAATACAATAAAAATGTTCAAATAAATTGTCAGTAAATGCTAACTTTGTAAATTTCCATATAATTTCGTAATATTGTCTTTGCTTTCATTTGTTTACATTAAGATAAGCCCCCTAGCAGATATCATCTTCATGTGCCATGTTCACTTTAGCACGTAGACAATCATGGATTTCAACTTGTCTGTCTCTTGTCACTCTGAAAATTCTTCCTCTTGGTATCTCCCAAATCCCGCTCTGCCATCCACTTACTCAGGTCTATCAAGGAGATCTTGTGATGCATTCCCCTGTGTCTCTTTCCCTCTATCCACCTTGTGAATATTACATTCTCCAGGCCCTCCTTCCTCATTACATGTCCCAGAAACCTCATCTGTCTTATGTTGGGTATGAGTTTTCTTGTTTCCATAGCCTCCAACACCTCACCATTGGTCACATGCTCAGTCCATGGTATCCTCAGCATCCTTCTGTAAAATCACATTTTTGCTGCCTCATCCCTCTCCTCCATCATTGATGAAATCATCCAACATCCACTGCCATACAGAAGGACAGACATCACATAGCAATCCTGCATTCTTTATTTTCAATGAGGATTTTTAAAAAAAGGGGGAGATTTAATTCAAGCTTAATTCAGACCTTGTTTACCATATCTTCGGTGGTCTAATAGTGGCATCTCCCCAATCTATGAGAGTATGCAGGTTCGAATCCTGCCGAAAGATATTTTTCAAACAAAATTTCTTGAACATTTAGGTTGGTGGATATTTAAAATGTACTGTTTAATTATAGAAAAAAATAGACTATCCACTCAAATATGAGTATCCATTAAAAATAATAAACAAATAAATTTAAATAATATAATCAACCCTGACTTCTCTACCTCAGTCATTTTCTCACCAACATGACAGATTCTTTCTGTCATTTCTACAAATATTTTCATGGCAATTGTCCTGATGAGCTTTTCTCCTTCGTGCCTTAACTGCATGAAGTGTTCTACTAGATTGTCAACTAGGTCTAACTGTTAAACTAATTAGATGCAATTGTTATGTTCCATTCTAATAGTTTTTTTTCTTTCATGTCTGAAACTTTCTTCCAATTTCTTACTTTCTTGCCATCTACAATCTTTAAAAATTTAAATGCAACACCAATTGTTATCATTCTTCCTGAATCTGGTTCATTTCTGCTCACTAAAGTTCCGTTATTCTCTCCTAGTAAGTCCTTGCAACTCAGTGGCATTAACACCTTATTTGAAATGAAATGATAGAAGAAAAAAAAAATTTAAGATGCTATTGAAATAAGGATCCTCCAGACAGATTTTTTCCCCAAAAAAGAAAAATTGTACCAAATCATAAAAAAAAAAAAAAAAAAAAAAAATATTACCCCCAAATCATTAAAAAAAAAAACTTGTAGGCCCAAACTAGCTCATAGTTTTGGCTAGGTAGGTTACATACACACACACCTTACTCTGCTCTAAATTGAGAATTAAGATTTCAAGACTTAAAAGACAAGTTAGATATTTCTAAATTTAGAAGTTAGATATTTCTAAATTTTTTTTAGTGAAAGTGAAAGTCACCTGTAATAAGATATCACAAAACAAAACAAAAAATTAATACAACTAAATTTCAAAAGTAAAGAAAAGTCTAAAAATTTATGAGAATTTATCATTTTCAGATAAAATTGGGGGGGGGGGGGGTCATCCATAATAACATTGTTTGGACTGTTACCCTCATCTTTATTACCATATTTACAAAATTTTTGCTGTTGCATGCTTTAGTATTCTTCAGGTGCTAAGAATTTCAAACTGAATCCTTTATTTCGATCACTAGGGTATATCATTCTCATTCCATATGCAATACCACTTCTGGATGCCACATAGTTGCATCACACATGGAATGAGAATGATATACTCCATTGATCAAAATAAAGGATTCAGTTTGAAATTCCTAGCACCTGAAGAAGGCTGGAGCATACAACAGCCAAAACATCAAGAATAAGGCAATAAAGATGAAAACAGGCCAAACAATGTAAATACTGCATCATCTCAGAAGTATAGACAAATACTGAACTTGTTAATTCATTAAACCTAAAAACACTAGTTAATCTCACAAGTATAAAGTTGTACAAGGAAAACCCGTGAAAGAAAAATAAATAAATCGACAGCAATCCATCCTTTAAATAAAATGAACAGGAAATGTCCTTTCAGCCTTTTCATCAGCTGCTTCTTCTGGCAAATACATTATTTGGCACCAGACAGAAACCTGTGAAAGAAACATTTGGGGGGCGGGTGGGGGGGTCTTTCAAAGCAATACACTCAGGTTGCCATAGTTATGAATCCCAACCTTGTAATGAAAAATCTTTCATCAAGCAGATGAGATACAGAGACAGTCGTTAAAAACAACAAAATTGCATCTTCCCAGCAACATAACTTTAAGTGGTTAGATTTATCTGTACGAAATAAGTCAAAGTATAAATAAAACCTAAAAGATTTTTATAAAAAATTAAACAAAATAGGAGGACAGAGAAAATTGCAAAAGTAGTAAGTGTTTTTTAAAAAAAAAAATTGTCACCTTGATTCAAACTATTAAACTCCCCTGCAACCAACTGTACTCACTACACTTCCTCATAAGCCAAGATCATCTTTACTAAAGTTAATGTGGAATTTTAACCAGATTCAAACAAGGAAATCTAGACTTTATATAGAGACATAGAATTTTAGAGTTAAATATCTTCAAATAAAGATCAGTGATAAAATGCCGAGAATCCGCAATATTATTGGTCTTGACCTAACATCATTTACTCACTAATGTAGCTTCATGTACTAGCTTGAAGTCACAAGTCATTGTGACCATCCTGGCCTTGTCCAGACTTGTTCACACTAGATAACACTCTCCTAGAAACTGTAACTAAGTCAGAATAGTTGCAGTATAAACCACAGGTAGGCTCTTTGGGTTTTGAACAAACAAGAGTGCCTGAGCAGGTATCTGCAATAGAGATTAGCTAGCCACCCTGGTGGACAGGTATTCTCAAATATAAGTGGCCAGCCATTAAAGAGCTTCAAGTGCTTTTTCTATAAACATTTTCACGATAACTGTTTGGATAAAGACTTTATGAATTTAAGCACAATAAATAATTGGCAGCAAGGTCTCATCAATTCTGTTCAATTACCTAAAATGTAACTAAGTTTTATGCTCATTGCTCACTTGTAGAACTCTCTTCAGTTTTCCAGCCAACTTTGATCTTCAAAAATTTTAATGTCATGTCAATCATTATCTACTATCTTGATTTTTTTTTTTTTATAATCATATCGCCCCAAGCAAGACATTTTACTGCCACTGTTTTGCAGGGGGTTACATAAGAGAAAAGTTATGAGAAACAGCAACAGGTTATAGGGAGTGTCAGGAAGTGGGTAAGAGAAGGATGAGAATACTGATGAGAATGGAGTGGACAAAGAAAGGAGCATGAGAGAGAGGATGCAAGTTAGTGAGATAGGAGATGACTACTGACTTTACATTTAAATTTTTGGAGATTGTAGCTGTCAGGGAAGCAAGTAAATGGAAGGGAATTCCACAGGCAGAAAGTGCAAGAAAAGAAGCTGATGGAGTAGAATTTGCATTTACAATTTATTGGTTTAACAGTAAAAGGGTGGGACCTAGTTGCTAATTTTGTGGCTCGAGTAAATTTATATACAGGGGACACCAGTGAGCTAAGTTCATCGGAGCAGAAGCCATGAAATCAATCTTTTGTTCTCACTACTTGATGTTTCTCTTTTCTTATTCTTTCACAGTGGTTCTACTGCTTTGCATGAGAACGATATAAAAAAAAAAAAAAAAATTCTTCTAATTCAAACTCACTCATATCATGAGAATTCCTGTTCTTAGATTTCATTGATGTCCAGATGTTATATGCTCAAAACTAAATAGAAAAGTCAAAAAGTTTAAGAAAGTACATCTTTAAACTTCCACAAAGATCCAAACAGAAACCAACAACAAACAATTGCAGTCTGCAGATTTGTTGGTCTATAATCTTTTGGCTGCGAACAGAGGTACTTAAAAGAGACAACCACCAATGAAATATTAGAAAAGAAACATTACCAAATGTTTAATTATAGATTAGCCTCACTTTGAAGCTTTAATCTACTCAAAGGATCATTTGGTATTTTTAAGCTTAAACAGTCATTTTTATTCTAAAATGAATTACATTGTGCCTATCACAGATTATCATTAAAATTTATTTTAAATAAATATTATGCCATTAAGAACAGGGTTGTAATAAAACAGCTCAGACAAGTAATCAGCTATTCATTATCTCAAGTCTTCTTGATGTCAGACAAAAATGCAACCAACTTGATGGTAGCCTATCAAGATTCGTTAAGATTTTTCTGAAGGTGAGGCAATCACTTCTCAATTACTTTTAATTACTAATGCATATGTCTGCTAATAAATAACAACCTTTATTCACAACATTCATGTTCAACATATCAGTATTGATTGATTATGTTATATAGCTTGAGTAATCTCAAATAAAATAAACATTGTTAAAACATACCGGGGGGCAGGGGTAAAAAAAGACAGTACCATTTAATATTTTAAGAAAAATTTCAGTATCTCAGAGCATGTTATTTTAAAAAAAAAAAAAAAAAAAAAAAAAAAAGTGAAAATTTACAAAGGAAACAATTTGGAAAAGAAGAGAAAAAAAAAATAATCTGTCAACTATACACACACACACACAATTACAATTATATATGTTGGGTAACTGAATGAAAATTGGAAAATTGTTATATTTTCATTCTTCAAAAGAATGGTTTTCATTCACTTTTGTAAGTTATTTAGAGCCATAAAATGTGTAAGAATTAGGATATAATAGTTTAGTGGTACAAGTTTTACTAATTAATCCATAGCTGAGAGGAAAATATGTAAATTCATACATTTCCTGAAGATATTTGCATGTAAGTGAATATAACAAACCCAACAGGAATTGGAACATAACTCACCAATTAACAATTTCAAACCATTACCCACTACACCATGCTTACAGCATCTGGTACTCACCCATGTAGGTACTGACCAAGCTTAACTTTGTTGATCATTTGAGATGCAGTGTTTCAACACATGGCTGTAAACCTAATCCTTTGAAAAAGACTTCTTCAGACTAAATGTTTATATTGATGAAATCACCTATATGATGGGTTTAGTTTTGTTTAATGTCGTTTGAACCCTGATAGGTCATTTTACACCAATACGTATATTACATAGATACATTTCTTTTTCCATTAGTTAGAGGGGCTCAGTTTGGTAGCTGCAACTCATTTTAAATAGATCATGTCATACATACCCATACAATTTTTGTTAAATTTCTATTTATTTTACAAACCTTATTATGAGGCCAAGGGCAACATCTTCGAACAATGTATTTATCTTTTTGACAGTTTTCACTACATTTGAGCTGATATTTTTTACATTCAATCAGAATGTGCTTAACTGTCAAGCTATGATTTCAATAGGTGCATTGTGTGTGTGTGTGTGTGTGTGTATATATATATATATATATATACATACACACACACTTTTCAACTCTTAGCAGGTGCACAAAAAATTAGTCTGGCATATCCAATACAGAACTAGTTAAAACAGTCCACTTTGTCTTTTCTGATGCTTGATTGGTAAAGTTAGTTTTCTGATAATGTATCCCATATTGCAAGCTATTTGCTTTTCATAAGGTCATTAATTTTCTTTATATAACCTGTATACAGAATGTTGATATTAGTTACTTCAATGTTACAGGATTTTTGCTAGTACATCTACTTTTTCCTTCCCCTTTATATTAACATGGCCTATTCTTTTATGTGCTGTGTCCTTTCAGGCGATCATGTCCCTCTACATATTCCAGTCCCTTGCAGCACTATTTGTTTTATATGATTAGTCTTGATTATAATTATAAATCAAAAGAAATGTTGATGATGCATGGACACATAACTTTAAATTCATTGGTTTGTTTTGTATTTTTTACAGTTTATCAACCCTATGTAGGTTATTTAAAGCCAGAAAAAAATTAAAAAAATTTTTTGTTTTTTTAGAGTAAGTTTTCTGAGATAATGGTCCAGTGATACATGTCTTAACCCATAGCTGGGGAAATAGCAGTGGATCTATATCTTTCCGAAGAGTATTTATTCCCACAGGTAAGTAAATATAAAAAACCCAACTGAAATTGGGGCTCAGCTCTCCAATTAACAGTACAAAGCTATTATTCATTACACCACCTGCACATCCAAGTTTAGAGCACCAAGTATTCACCCATCTAAGTGCTGACCAGTCTCAACATTGCTTAGCTTTAAATTTACATATTAGATGTAAGAGATTTATCTCTACTTTAGCATTTCTCTCAATCAAGGTTAACTATTTTATTCCACCACTCAGGATGATTCCATCAATAACGTAGGTCTGAAGAAATTCTGTATAACATAGCATTCTATCATTTTGTCATTTAATTGCCCAATATTAGACTTATATATATATATATATATATATATATACATACACACACACACACACACAGGTGGGTGCGATGGATAAATTGTCTAAATTACACGAAATGAAAATAAAACTGACATCTCATTTTAACATTTACCAAAATTATACAAAAATATCTTGAAATACTAAAGAGTAAATTTATTCAATAAAATCGCCTCCAGATAACTTTAGAATCTCTTGCAAGTCTCCTTGTTTAAGTTGGTGAATGCTGCCATAATCCTTACCTTCAGTTCATTTTTGGTATTACAAGGAGTTTTATTGGTCTCTTGCTCAACTGCATTCCATACATAATAATCAAGGGGATTACAGTCTGGGGAGTTAGGTGGCCAGATTTAAGGGAAGATGTGGTCACAGAAACTGCCTGACAGCCATGACCAGATTCTCCTTGTGTGGCACAGTGCAGAGTCCTGTTGCCAGAAATAGGGTCTTCAACCTGCCACCATCTTGACCCAGGGCAGTACTATCTTCTCAAGGCATTTGGATGTAGGTCTCTGTGTTGAGACTGAGGTCCAATAGGAAGATGCATAACATCGCCATCACACCAAACACCTTGATGCTGAGTGGATAAATCATTTTTCCAAATCCTCTGAACTATCCTCAGATTAGCACCCAAACACCGAAATGTTTGCATTGGAACATTCAGCACAAATACCAAGTACAACATGCCATTTCCAAATTTCTGGCAGAGTGAATTGCATCATAGTGCTTTTTTTCTCATTGACCCTACTATACTGTGCAGCCAACTAAATCAAAATCACCCAGGTGTGAATATAAAATGGTGACAATTTACCCATCACACCCTGTGTGTGTGTGTGTGTGTGTGTGTGTGTATATATATATGTATAAAAAACACGCAAGCACACGTGTGTATGTAATTAGGTAGCACTTGTTCTTTTAAACAAGTTTTATTGCAAAGTATAGACATTTATGTCTATTAGATTTAACCATCTTTTTTAAATTGATAATTATCAAAATAACTTTCACAAGTATAATCAATTTTC
This sequence comes from Ascarosepion bandense, assembly GCA_037127315.1. Taxonomy (NCBI): domain Eukaryota; kingdom Metazoa; phylum Mollusca; class Cephalopoda; order Sepiida; family Sepiidae; genus Ascarosepion; species Ascarosepion bandense. The sequence goes on from JBBBDQ010001215.1 coordinate 2,788,041, forward strand.
AATGCTACTTTACAGGAATACAATTATCTGCATATGATGACAACATTCAGTAACCAAGAATAAATGGTATCCATTTCCAGTATCAAAGTAGGGTACTTCAGAAGATGGTCACAATTTTGGTACTTACCTACAAAAGAGAAAAAAAAAACATTTAAATTTGGAAAACCTTTTTTTATCAAATTTTAATATTTTTGTTTAATATACATTTCATAATGTCATTGACAGAAACTTCCAGTCATTACACTATTTACTATAGAAAAAAAAAAATGAAAATAAAGAAAATACAAATTTGAAAGTGACATTATATAAACAAAATCTTTCTACTTGGTACAGTTTGATTGGTACTTTCAAAAACCTGACGATCAGAATTCTTTTTAAACCTCCTAAACCCTTATTTGTCATAATTAAGCATACTTAATGCTGATAACAATACCAAAGTTGTCTTCATATTCCTTGCAGAATAAATGAATTAATAAATTGGAACAAAACTTTTTAGTGCCTTAAATGAATTTCAAAGACAATATTTACATGTTTGTACAGATTTATTCACTCACATATGTACCAATTTGTTCTATCTTTTACCATCTTTGAGACAGTTTCATTATTCCATTCTCTCAAAACTTAGTATCTTTCTGGGTCATGAAATTGTCTAAGTGTTTGTTTTTGTTTTTAAGAAGCTTGTAAAGAATTGAAGTTCTTCCTATTAAGAGATTTTTGTAAGTAATCCAAAAGTGCAAGGCCTGGTGAGTACAACTTATGTAATCAGATATCCTAACCTAGTTGTACCAATTTCTACTGAATATACAGTGAGATGCAAAGCCTGGCATTGTCCTGGAAGATATTAGTTCTCCAGTTGGCCAATTCCAGATGCTTTTCATCAACTGCTTTACTTGTCTGAATTCAACATCTGATTATGCAGAACAAACTATTAACATACAATACTTGTTCAATCCTAACAGATACAGACCACCTTTTGGAATGATTAACAGGGACTCAATTCTCACCCACCCAGGATCTTTTTCACTTTATACTGTAAAGAATCTACTTTCATCACCTTTGATTGTTCTTTCTGAAGAAGTCATTTTTGTAGAGTTTCATCAGAGAATTACAAATGAAAATGCAATCCATTCAATTTTCTTTTCAGAATAAGCAGGTCAAGTTTCAGTTACGTGTAAAGTGAAATCACATGTTCAAATGTCACATTGAAAATTCCTACAAACCTTTCTTCCAGTCCAATGCATTAAACTATTCATAAAAATATGAACTCATTTCTGACAAATGCTTTTTTTTTTCTTTTTTCCAGAAACAATTACGGTTATCCATAACCATTTTTCTACCAGCCTATATTCTTAATCTCACCCAGGATACTGCAGAGGTGCAGTCTACATATTCTGAAGTTCCAGCTAACAGGGTGGGTAGACTTTGGAAGATTTAAAAAATAAGATTTGTTTAAGGAGGTTAATGAATAAGTAATAATTTACATAGAAGCCTAATTTAAATCCCAAATTATATAATATACTTCAGGTTTTAACACGAATAGACAAATATTGTTTCGGTTAACAGTCCTTTTGAAACACTATTACAAGCAACCAAAAATATTAGTGAACCATTTGAAATAACTAAACAAATCACCTAAATTATGAAAATATCTCTCCAGCCAGTCATAGAATATTTTATATTGTTCATCCAGAAAACAATGCTTCAAATAATCATTAATAAAACCAGGTTAAGCTTAAAATGAAGTTTGAATATTTCACCATATAGATAGCAAAATATCAAATTTCACTCAATATTTTTATTGCATATTGATTTTACAAAAATGATTTATCAGACAGAATCAACATTTTTTCTATTATATCCCAATTCTTTTAAAAGACAGAATTTGTTCCTTGTGAGAAATACTATTTTGAAAATCTTTTTTTACATCTATAAATTTGATTTCAATAAAATGAGGATCTGTTTAATATTTACCAAAACAATCTATTTAATATAAAATTTACAAATTACATTTGGTCATTTTGCAATAACTCAAATTGCAGTTTATTTAAACTACTTCATGTGAAAACTACATAAAAAACAGAAAAAGCAACAGAAAACATTGCTATAGACCAGAAATGGCTAATCCATAATCCATCGAAAGTGGCATATTGCATGATTAGATATGATACTTTACAATCCAGTAATTTTCCCCCAATTAGTTTACAGTTAACTCAGACATTATAGAATTGTGTTTTATTTGTTTATGATTCTGATGGTTTTGTACATTCAAAAAGTAAATTTTTATCCAACATTTAATTACCAATTACATTAAAAAAAAAAAAAAAAAAAAAAAAAAGTAAACGTGGATTTAATTAAAAATAAGAAATTTAGATGATTGCATATTTGCATTTATAAACCCATTTTTCAATTTGTGAGAAGAAAAACAAATCAGAGATTCATTAGGACATGCAGACGGAACTTGATAGCTTTAAGATTTATTATTAAAAAGAAATGAGCTTCTCTCTCAATCACAAATTCTTCTGACATTTCTGGCAGTCATTATCTTGCGAACATTTTCCAGAACTAAGAAAATCTGATCAGAATGATATACAGGAATGAACATTTTGTTTTCAGCTTGGAAATTGAAACAAAACATTGGAAATTTTAAGTAGTCTCTACTGCTCAGAGTAACACCAAAAATTAAATGTTTCTCAAAAACATTTTACATTCATGGAGATAATATTCAGATTTTTTTTTTTAAATTATATAAAACTGTTAAATATATATAAATATTTCTACAAGAATTAATGATCAGACAATACCTTGCATGACATCAGAAGTTGTGAGCAGAAAAATTGTTTACCAGAATGTGAAAGATTTGCCATTTCTGTTATAGATACACAAACCTGCAGCTGTAGCACTTTAAGTTTTGTCCACAAAATCTAAGAGAGAAATGTAATAGCTAATTCAAAAGACATGAACAAACAATTTCTTCTGCAAGGCCTGCAAAACTTAAGGTTAGTTTTTTTTTGTAGAAATATCCTTAGCATATTTTATAAAACATAGCTGAATACTAGTCATTTGAGGATTGGAGATTTTGAGAAACCCAACAGACCATGTACCTGATTTACAAATTCAATAAAATAAAAAATAAAAAATTAGCGATTTCATTTTGGAATCTAAACAGATCTTTAAAGATTCTATTATTCCTCATAAAAAGGAATAGTCTTATCGGAATATATCCTCCTTTAACATCCAGATCCAAAGGTTATTTTCTCTATAACATTTCAATTAGAAACAAACATCAAATAATACATATATCAGATGATATTGGAAGGTTCCCAGATTAGGATCTAGCAATCTTCATAACCAATTCCCAGTTCATTGAGTCATATTATTTTTACATTTTCTGATATTTTGTTGGTTAGCTTGAAAACTCATCTTGAACTGATGTTCAACCACTCCACCCATGTCTATTGAACAGGTTAAGAGGCTCATCCCTTGTTTCCTGTTTAGGATGTGGTTTCCGGCTTTCTCTTTTCCGATCTTTTCACTATTACGTAGCCCCCAGCACATCAGTGGTGTTACCGCCTTGCTCGGGGTGATACGATTAAAAAAAAAAAAAAAAAAATTAAAAATGCATATTCCACTCAAATACCCATATTTGACCAAAAGAATGTTCAAGAAAGTATTTCAAAAGGTAGAAAATTTACTGAGCTTAATACAAAATCTAATAGAAGCACATTATTTGAATTTGTCAGACTTAAAGATGGCAGAGTCATTGCACTACAAACCTTGCATAATAACTAAATACGATATAAAACCTATTGATAAACTAACTCTCCACCAATATGCCTTTCTAGTGAACAGTAAGTACAATCACAATACAAAGTCTGAAAACTTTCCAATAAAACATTGTATATTAGCAATAACTTTTCCAGTGAAGAGGTCTTTTACAAACAGTAAATTTTATAAGAATGTTAATGTATAAGAAGAGTAGATAGGTCTGTCTATTGTCCAGTTTACACTCCTCCCTGGTCTTTTGAACAGAAGTAGATGTTTATTATCTTTTATCTACCATTTAGGATTGGGTTTCCTTTTCTTTCTAAAGTCTTTTCCCTCTCTTTCACTCCCAGTAGCTTTTTATGTCTTAGTGACATCATTGCCTTTCTTGGGCTGAATTGATTAAAAAAAAAAAAAAAAAAATGGAAAGAAACCACTAAGCACCTTAATATATAAGCAAAGTCATTCTCTGAATTTACAATCCCTGAAGTCTCATTTGACTAATAAATTTAAACAAGAAGCTGGCCCCCTTCCCAAACATGCCAAAAAAAAAAAAAAAAAAAAAAAAAAAAAAAAAAAAAAAAAAAACTATAAAGATGTTTGAATAGATTTTACAGTTGATAATTAAACAGAGCAAAAGCAACAACAATATTTAATAAATACATCTACTGGCACTCCATTTTGGACACTACACTTTTGAAAGGTCAATCAGGATCAGACATAGGTCACTTGTAAATTGTGGGAGAACAATAAAGATTAGGGCTCATACAAATACACATACAAACCTATCCTAATGCACAACCATTCCATTGAATGTCAAACTTATCCATTCCATTCTATGTAGGTCAAATATTATAGGCATAAAAAAACAGCAGAAAAAAAAAAAAAAGGTTTTGTTTTTCCTGTTTTTTTTTTTTTATTTATTAATGTGAGCAGTTGTTCATAAATTATACTGCTGCTACTACAAAACTAGGACAAAGATCTGGGTTATTTTTCCCTTTCAAATTATGAAAAAGCAACAATTTTAATTATTTTTATTTTAGGTCAACATATTTAAGTCATTTACAAGATAAAATATTATGTGTGCATGTGTGGAATTAGAAGCTACTTTCTGCCATAAAATAAAAGAAAATGAAAAAATTGTTTAGATTTTGTTGACTTTTGAAATCCCATTACTTTTGATCTATTTGAGATAAACCACTCAATTGTTTTTAAAGAAATTGAAAAATCATCTACTTTAACATAAAAGACACTTAACTGATTTTCACATACATGTAAAAAGTACTTTCTTGTACTTAGGGCATATGTGAAGTGTGTGTGTGTTAGTGCAAAGAATATGCCACTTTGAGCAGGTTCATGCTGATTTTGAAGTTTTGTGAGGACAGTGTTATATCTTCACTCATCGGGGGGTTTGGTTAATTTTTTGCTATCAACACTATCTCCACTCCAATATCGAGCACTTTGCAATAAAACTGCTTGTCAAAGCACCTTTTTACCAGTACAACTACTGAAAAAGTAACAATCATGGCACTGAAAAACTATCACATCTATCTATATGTATATATTTTCTAAACATATACTGTTAAATATAAGAGACAATGTTAATTATGTTTAATCATGAGCTGTTCTAAACATCATATTTTGGTTTTAATTTTAGGTGAAAATAAGGACAAAAATTCTCCAACATTGGATAATTCTTTATTAAGTTGGTTCTAAGCTTTCAGCTCATATGAGCTATCTTCCGAGAGGTCACAAAGTCGTTAACATAAAAACATTCACTGTCAATGACAATTTTATCTTGTGTTGACATAAAACTTTGCTAAGCAACAATGACAGTTACCAAAAATAGCAAACGCAGTTCGTAAATTTATAATGCGGTTCTATAACATCACACCGCATGAGAGCTTAAAATGATCACAGAACCATATATTTAAATGCAATGTAATGTGTTATGACCAAATTTAAACGTGATTTTATTAAGTGAGGGTTGTTTAGATTTAATGTAGATGGCCTCCAGTATTTGAAGATACTTTTTACTGCGTGTATGAGTGAGGATTATTGTACTGTTGACTAAAATCTGTCTGATATTACCTACATGGCTATCGTTTTCTAAGAAATGTTGTTTAATTGTACTCTGATCAGAGTACAATTAAATGTTTTTATGTTAACGTCCTTGTAACCTCTCTGAAGATGGCTCATGTGAGCCGAAAGCTTAGAACCAACTTAATAAAAAATTATCCAAACATTGGAGAATTTTTGTCTTTATTTTCACCTGAAATTAAAACCAAAATACAATGTTTAGAATGGCTCATGATTAACCATAACATACATTCATTGCCTCTTATATTTAACAGTATATGTTTAGAAAATTATCTGCTGCCTATATATATATATATATATATATATATATATATATATATATAAATTGCAGGAATTTGTGCATTTCATAAAATGAAAAAATTGAACAAGTTTTTTGTTTAAGAATCTTTATAACAAAGAAAAAATCTCAATGGCTAATTTCTCTTATGCTAAGTAAATGCAATCCATTAACTTATTTGGCAATTATTGGAACTAAAAAGAGAGGAATAGTATGAATATGCAAGATTCAAAGATTTCACAACTATATTGTAATTGCATACTTCTAGAAACTTCACCATCATAGCAGAATATAAATGTGATATTCATGACTTTTCAAAATAAGAGGTATGACTAACTCTGGAAAATACTCGCCTAAAAATATAAAAAGCATTATGCAAGGAAACAAGTCTTAGCATAAGACATGTTTAGTCAGAGTTTTGCAGATCAAGAGTTCTTATTTATATTTGGACTAATGTTCTCAACTTAGTTTCAGTTATTATACTCTGCTTTTTCAGATTTCTTTTTAATCATTTCACCTCAGGCCATTAAGATGCAAGGAGGTTACTGAGTTTGAGACAATATGAGAAAAATAAAAACATTAAGGATGAAGAACAATAAAACAGGAATTAAGACAAAAAATAAGTTACATAGCATTTAAATTTTTGAAGATCAAAAATTGATTATTGATGAGGGTAGCCTTTAAAGGTTACTTATATGAATAGGCATTTAAAAAAGGCCAGAGGGCAACAGCAGAAGCACTGTCATAACAAAGATGAGGATGTTAGACCAAATAAAAATAGCTTGAGCTTATCAAATTTATATATAAAGATGCACACTATTCAAGTTGCGTTAGAAATTATAATTAGAAAACCTATGTGAAACATCATTTCAAAAACTGTTAGGCCTGAATTTTCTCTTATGTATTATTTTTAAATTTCAAACAATTTCATACAAAAAAAATTAACCAATATATGGATACATGTAACAGTGAAAGAGTTCAAAGTCAATCGTCTGTTTGTGTAGACTTGAGTAAAACAGTAACCTGTTATTTGTAAAGACTTTCCTATAATAAAAAACATTTTAGATATTGCATCTTTACCAATAGAAAAATAGAGGAATATATACAAATCTAGATCAAGCTTTTCATAGTTTTTAAGACTTAGAATTTTATCTTAATCCTTTTAGAAATAATCAATTTAAAAAAAAAAAACATTGCTAGACAATATCAACCGAGTAAAACAAACATTTTACTACAGATTTTAAGATATATAAAAGTTATAAAAACCACCTTGCCAAATCTTTCCGATGTCAACTATAAGACATAGTTGATTTTCTCAAAAGTTAAATTTGACTTTAAAAAAAAAAAAAGAAAAAATATTACCAATAAATCATAAATCTTGTGCTTAAAACCATAACTTTTCCTAAAATAAAGTACATCGATATTCATCATCTTTGATACTACAAGCAGACATTGTAAGAGTAAGGGAGCAAGAAAACCTTTGATCTCAAGACCACCTTTGAATGCCCATATTCATAGCAACAAGACTAGTCAAAGCACATGTACAATAACAATATATTCCCAATCTTCACACCTCCAATGATGAAAACGTATCACTTGATTAGAAGGAGAAGAAAAAGAAAAGGCTTTTCAGAAATCTATTGAGAATCTATTATCTTTAATGTTTCTCACTGATGTTACCTGACTTCTCTCTGTCTTTTCTACAAATATTTTCATGGGAACTGCTCTGATAAGTTTTTTTCCCCTCCCTGGTGCCCTATCCACATAAGTTTAAGCATGCTACTAGATTGGTATTTATGTCCCACGTTTTTATTATTGAAATAGTTAAATGTAACTGCCACTTCTACTCCAACAGTTTTTCTTACACTGTGATAAAAATATAAAAAGCTTCCATTTACTTGCTTCCTTGATAAATACAATCTCCAAAAATTTTAATGCAACATCAATTGTCATTATCTTGAAACCCATTCATATTTTATCCTTTCTTCAATAACTGCTTTTTCCAGTCTCTTTTCTCACTGTAACTCCCCGTGGTCATAAATAAAAAGAGCAGTGTCAAGAGATGAGGAGACCCACTTAGGAAGACTGGATATTTTCAGTGAAAACTGGGTAAAGAAACCAGTTTGACATGGGTCTAACAACTGCACCTCATAAAAACTTAATCACTGAAGAAACCACAAGAGGAAGAAAGGACTATTGTGTGAGACAAAGTTTCTTCAGATCACTCCTTCAATCCAATAAAGAAGAAAGGATGGTACAATATGGTTTTTAATACTTTGAACTCTGAGGACCATCATGGAAATTGAACATCATATACATTATTGAGAAGTAACTATACTAGTGATGTACAAAGTCACTTGTAATTCATGACACTTCCTTTCTGGTCAAAGATCTTCTAATCAAAGAAGAAAAAAAAAGACAACATATCAAGATTTTTTGATAATTCAGCTTGGTCAGAAAGCACTTCAATCAGATCACACAGTTCTACCCGGTATCAGACAAAGTCTAAGTTCAATCTAAAAACTCACTGGAGGTGCAAACAACAAAAACTGTGCAACAAGACTGACAACAATCAATGATGTAATTAGCAGAACATCTTCGGAAAGCTCGAATCCACTAACTCCTGGACAGTTCACACACAAACAGACAAGTGCTTGAACCTGTAAAGACAAAGCATGGACCAATTGTCCTGTGTATGAATTGTCTGTTGGCAAACTGCCTGCACACAATTTCAAATACAAGTATCCATTATAACTTTTGAAGTAGTAGTAGTAATAATAATGTGTGTGTGTGAGTGAGTGAGTGTCTCAAAAAATGCATACACATAATGCAACAGTGTCATGCCAAGCATTAGAGAAGACTTTAAAAGTGAGAGGTTTTATTTTCAGTAAGATGGGTGGGGGGCACCCTCACACTACCATCACAATATTAGATCCTTGCCAAACAAGTGCATTGGGCAAAGGGGTTTCATAGAATACCCTCCACATTCACCAGACCTCACAGACTAGACTTTTTTTTTATGGAAATAACTAAAAGATAAAGTCTATGCCAACAAGCCTGAAACAGTCACAGAATTGAACAAGAATGCACACAAATATCAAACATATTCTTTTGCATTGTCAGCAGTGCCTGGACTAGAACAGATATAAGTCTGAAAACAGGCATTGACAAAACAATAAAATAATGTCTGTAGATTCCATTTAATTTTGAAAATCATATTTATTTTAATAAACATGACTTTACAATTATTTAAAGTGTATATACATTTTTTGAGGACACCCTGTATATATAAAATTCTATTAGCATTACAATTGTTTTTAATGTTTTAAAAGAGATTAACTACACTTCAAAACAGCTACTAAGAAAAAGACAAAAAGAAATTGCAAAACTAGTTGCATCACAAATTGACTTCACTAAGTAACATTTCAAGTTAACATCTGGAAAAAGTGTTACTTCAAAGATTTGGAGCCTGTATTTTACAAGGATTATCAAAAAACACAGCACTACTAATTAATTATACATTAAAACTTATATCATTTAGAAAGTATTTTTAATTTATAGACAGAGGAGAAAATATCTTAAGAAATAAAGCATCACACCCACATGGAGTCTAATATGACAACTTAAATCCACCATCTGACTCATGCAAAAATAGTAGAAAGAATCAATTCAAGGTCAGTTGATGCCCTGTTCTTGGAGAAAGCCAAGAATGGTATGGAACTGATCAATAATGTAAAACAGTCCAGAAATTCACACAAAACTAAATTCACTGTGAAGCCGTTATCCAGGACAAAAATTAACATTGAGGTGCAACCCAATAAAGTTTTTACTCAACAGAGATTATAAATAGAAAAATTCCATCTGTTTCCATGTATCTTTTCTATGTGAACAGATATACAATATGTTAAGTTAGCACATGCCTGAAGATAAGAATTATCAAGGGTATTTTATTTATGCTTGTTTACTTGCTTACAAAAAATGTTAGAAAGACAATCACTGGCTGTCCACTAATTATCATCATTACTAATGAGATCGGACTCATTTGTTCTCAAGAGAAGCACACTCTAAAGGGATGGCAAGTGTTGACAAAACAAGTGTAAAAGACTCGTAATCTAACAATGGCACAAGCTGAAGGTTTTATTTTCTTTCTGCAATGTTACAAATACCAAGAGAGAAAATGTAAACTAAAAAAAAAAAATTATTAGAAAATCAATAAAAAAAAAAAAATTTAAAAAAATCTAAGTTGAAATGAACTTTCTCCCAATCCTTGTGATACATTTTAAATATATTCAGTCAAGTGCCATACATGATATACGCTTTGGGCGATCATGTCTCGACTGGGCAAAAGATTATCCTGAACATTTTTGAGGGAAATAGTAAAAATCATCAATAGTCTTGCGATGCTATGTTTGTGTTAAAATGATTATGACTAGATACCACTGAAAAAATGAGATGCTTAACATTTAAAATTAATTTTTAAAAATTGAATAAAATCTTTCTTGAAGCTTTTAGTTTTAATTCCAAAATAATAGATTAAGTTTTGTTTCTTATAAGCAAAATACTGTGGAATTTCAAAACTAATTTAATTAACAGGAAGTAGTTTTTTTTTAAATTTTAAATTGTTAAAAAACAATTAAAATAATATAATTTTTTTTAAGAAATTGCTGATTTTAGTTTAATTTTCAGCAATTTGTCAGAAGATCGTAATTCTTTTTTCTCATTCAACCAGTGCAGTAGTTGAATATATTAAGTCTGACATTGAATGAATCTAGGCAGCTTTCAAGCTTCACTACTAATTCAGTTCTCAACCAAATTTCAATTTACAGTGTTAGATAAGACACCACCTTAGCTACATTTTGAGAAAAAAAATTTTGAATTTTGGTTCAGCAGAAAAAAGTTACATCAAAATATGTGAAGTCTGAAAAGGGAGACCAACTACATCAGTACATGAGTAAGTGACTAACAATTCTAATAATAAATTTTATTCTTTATAACTTTTTTCTGTTTAATACTTTTGCATATGGTTTTCAACATTTAAATTCTGATGAAATCTTATTTTTGTCAATCAAACTTTGCTTATCACTTTATCAGAATTGATTATCAAAATAAATTATAAATCAATTTTTTTTTTGTTTTTAATCAATTGCATATAAATTTTTCTTTTTAATATTTTTGAATGCGGTTTTCAGCATTAAATTTATATTAAATTAATAGCAATTCCTGGAAAAATGCGTGCATAAAAAAGAAGAAATTTCTTAAAATATTGAAGCTAAAAATAAAATTTGAATTATTTTTAGCTGCAATATTTTAATTTTTTTTTTCTTTACTAGAATATCTTGTGCTTTACTTTTCTAGGTTTAATAACTTGTCCTGTTTTTTTTTTTCCAGGTTTACTATCATCTTAATATTACTTTTCATGCACACATTTTTCTATGGAATTAAAATCTTTCAAAAATAAAATACATTTTTTGAAATTTGAGCAAGATTAATTGATTTAAAATTTGATCTGAAACAATTACTTTCAGTTTAAAACATTGCAGAAATGCAGTTTTTAATATGACTGTAGGGGTTTTTATTAGGTAATGACAGCTAAAATATTTCCTACAAAGACATATAAAAAGACTTATATTCCTCAAGTAATTTTTTTTTTAGATATAACTCAACTACCCAGTAATCTTAAAAGTTTTGGAAAATATTCTCTGTAATCTAATTTTTTTATTGAATTTCAGATACTTGGGCTTTAAATTTATTATAGTTACTGCTTTTTCTTTTTTCCTAATGCATATGAACGTCCATATTTACAAAAATTGGCACAGTGTATATGTTTTATATATATATATATATATATATATATATACATACATACACACAAAATTCTTTTTTAAATACTGGTGGTCACTGAATTGTTGTGAGCTTTTCTATTTATGGTTAGTAAATATAGTTTTTACTTAATAGCAATATCCCCTAGCTGATACAAATTAATTTTAAAAGACAAACCTTTATAAATTATTTTAATTATAATTTTTAAAATGATTCAAATTTGTATAAAAACTCATCATTCACAAACAAAAATACTTTTAAGACAACGTTTATAATATATCATTCATAAAAACAATTAAGTTTTATTGCATTTTTTTTATTTTATGATCCAAATTAAATTTTGGACAACTGGAGGTCCAGTTATATAATTTTTTTAAAAATATATCCTGAAAGTTTCATTAAAATCCAACAATTATTTATTTGATTTTTGTAAGAATTTACAAAATGTTTTTCATCATAAGACACTAAAATATCCTATTCCAACTTATGGTTCCCTGCTAATTTTTCTTTAACCAAAATTTTGTATATTCTAAAAAAGATAAAATATAAAATTCTTAATAAGAAAGATTTTAACAATAAAACATTTAATTGGCACTTTTATCCTGAAAAGTACCAAAATAAGATTAAGCTCAATCCCCAGGTAGCCATCCCTTCACACAGTACCTCTCTTTTAGAAGAGGGTTCTGAGATCATTACCTGGAACCTAAGACATCATCAAAAGGAGAGAGGGCTTGAGCAATTTTTCAATGATATTGCCTTTAAAGTGAGCTTGTGTTGCATTCTGTAGTGATGAGGGTGCACTGAAAAATACACATTTTAACTCATTAGATTAGCAAGACATCTATAGCCAAAAAATTGCTTCCCCACATTCTGTTCATTTCTTTCATATATTTTCTTTTAACTAGCTATCAGTCCCAGGATTTTTGTTATTGTTTTTTTTTTAAATAAAGCTCACCCAATAGAAGGCTCAAGAGCCACTCAATGTAAAGGTTTACTGAATAAAGTGTGTAATGTGAACAATCTAATAGAAGGGGTAGAAAGAAGTGAAGGACAAATAGTGATTGACTTGAAGAAATTAAAATTGCAGTATTCAGGAAAGCATCCATGTAGGTGTTTCCTCAACAAAGCAGCAGTTTTTGAAGGATAGCTAAGTAGAACTTCCTCCTTACAAGTGAAATATAGAGGAAATGCAATAGATTCAACTCTGGATACAGCATAGCAAGTCCTAGATGTAAAAGTTTGAACTAGTGGAACTAAAGAGTGGAGCTCTTTTTTGTTGTACATCTTTAATTGAATCAATTTCTGTAGGAGTTTTAGATTTAGCAATATAGTGATCAATTTTTTTTTTTTTTATTATTACTTTTGACCAATAATCACAGACATAATTTCTGGCATTTTGATAAGCTAAATGCAAAGACTAAACAACAAATTTAAACATCATATGATTATCAAAGATTCAAAGAAACAAAATTTCCTGTAGAAAATGCTTGATAACGACTACCAATTCATTTGGAATATAAGTGGAGACTACAATACAAAAAATGTGTCCTGTTTTTATTTGGTGAGCAAGTAAGAAGTTATTTATTTGATGAACATTAACATTACCTACTGCTCATAACTATATATTGAAACAATGGTTCTTATCCAATCAACAAAGTTAAGCAATGTTGAATCTAATCATTACCTAGATGAGTGACTGCTTGGGAATACCAGGTACTGTAAGCCCTATCAACACAAACTGGGCCAATGTGGTAAAATAGCCCATTATCCTCAGAGCAAAAAAATCTAGGGAACATCTACGTCCAACAAGACTTTCAAAGACTGATTAGAATATTAGCTACTCAAAATTAGACTTTAATATAGAATTTCTTCAAGATATACCACATGAATAGAATTTTTTAGGTTGTGTAAAAAGCCCATGAAAGAATTTAAATACAGACAAAATTTGTAACTCAACATCTTATGATTATAGAAATCTCAAAGGTTTTATTTTTAGCAACAGCAAGACACATTTTAACAGTAATGGTGAGATTAGCCATTTCCAGACAGAAAATATTCGGCATTCATGACTGAAAAGTTAATACCGTCAAATGAAATTTATAAAATCTTTTCCTTAAAACAGATTTTCAGGAAATTAGACAATTAGTTCACTAATTGTTATTGCTCTTAGGCTAACATTCTATACTACTTCAAGCAAAAGGTTAGAAAGGAAACCCCTGATACTGGAATGAATGATAACTACTAAACTTGAGAGATCTTTAAAGAGAACGATTTTATAAATTTGAGCCAATAGTAGTACTGGTTGTTCAGTTTTGACAAATGTTTCCTTATAAAGGAAAACACTAATATTACCATCACCATTTCTAGCACATAATTTACTTGAAGTGATCTTTTAATAAACAATGTAAGAAAAACAGTTGTAAACAGATGATAGTTTAAACATTTCTGAAGGAGTTGGATGTTAAATTAATCTCGTTTTTTTTTACAGTTCATCAATCTTTTGCAGGCTATTTAAAGCCAGACAATATTTTTAGATTAAAAAATTTTTTACCGATAATGATTTACAATTTCTTCTAGTGCACCCATTGCTGGAGTAGGGGTAAAGAGGTGGATTCATACCTTTTCCAAACAGTATTTATACATGAGTGAATGTAACAAACATGATAGGAACTGAAACTTGACTCTCAGATTTACAATTCCAAGTCTTTCTCCATTCCATTACATGCACATCCAAGCTCCCAGAACCTATTATTCATTTAGATACTGTCCAGACTCAATGTTGCTTAACTTTTGTGATCATACAAAAAACAAAGCTACATAAAGGCATCACTAAAGTTACACTATTTACATTGTCTTCATCTTTATTAGCATTATTACGACATCATGTGGACCATGTGTCCTTGAAGACATCAGTGCATGAATTAACCATTTTTTTTTTTAACACATAGCTCAGTGGATATAGAATGTCAGTCACTTCCAGTGACTTGACCCAAAGAGTTGTGAGTTCAATACCAGGCTACAGCAGTGGTGAACAAATAACTAAAAGATTTAGTTAAAGGGAGATAACTGCATAGTTACCAGAAGTGACATCACAGATGAAATGAGAGTGATATACCCCACTGATTGTAATAAAGGGTTCAATTCAAAATTCCAAGCACGTGAAGAAGGCCAGAGTGTACAACGGCCGAAACATAAACATGACAATAAAGATGAGAATAGTCCAAACAATGCAAATAGTGTAAATACTACCCCATCTCAGAAGTATAGACCATCACCAAAGTTGTCAAGGTAATATTTTGGTTTAGCAACATCTTATTGTATTTAGATTCTGTTTTTAGAGTAATTTTCAAATCCTTTTTATCTGATAAATCAAGAATAAGAATTTCAAGTATTCTTTATGCGAGTGTTAGTTTCATTTATGTTTCCGATATTTTGCGAGGTAAATCAGAAAATGGCTTGAAGTGTACTAATTTTGGACTCACAGTAAATTTATACCCAGGATTACACAGCATAACACTTTTGCTTACACAGCTATCACTAATACACTTTGGGATAAGAAAAAAGAAAAAGCTATAAAATGTTCAGAAAGGCTAAGTTTAACATTTAGACATATTGAGCATCAAAATTTAAATGTTTTACAAATCTGTATATCTAACATTTCAATGTAAACTTTAACTGGCATTTGTTACAATTCTCGCTGCCACTTCTACCCACACACACTGATTATGTCAATAAAACTATTTTGTCTAAAAAGTTTCTTCTTGGAATAAAATACATAACTACACAGGATTCTGTCTTGTCATTTATTTACCTACTATTATTCTTATATATCATTATTGTTTAATGTCTGGGTTAGAGTTTTCTTGATGGCTCTGTAATTGAACCATCATGAAATACCGGAGTGAGTATTACAGCTGCATGCCCTTACTAACTAGTTTAGGAAACTGGAAACACTTTTTTATCAAGATCTAGGAAGATCCCCTACCAAGGTTAGAGAGCTCAGCCTACCCTATTTTACACAGAAGGTGTTGAGTTTTTATCTCAGAGATTTCCCTCACTCAGACAAGTTGAAATCCAAAGCCAAAAACTGGACAACCTAACTTACTTTTTCTCTTAAATGACCTCAGTTTAGAGGTTAACTATTTGCCCATAGCTAGGACTAACAGATGCTACCACCCCAGGGTAGAGTTGACCTGGGTACAACACTAATTAGTTCCATGCTCCTCAAAACCTCCTGATCAAAGGCTTTGCTGCTGGATATAGTTTATCATACACAGGAAAAATTCTTATCTATATATATATATATATATATATATATATATATATATATATATAAAAATTACTATAAACATTGAAGGTATACCTTTTTTTTTTTTTTTCAAAAAAGTCAAATTAACATCAAAAGTCTTAAAGAAAATGTACTGTTTAGCAGGAATCAAACCTGTATTCCCTTTATCTGGGAAAACATCTTTTCGCCAGGAGTGCCTTAAACATTTAGACAACAAAAAGTCCTTACAACGCAAGCTTCAATTCCCCACTTTGAAGAAAAACAAACTGGAACTTTTTGGTTTTTATATCTACTAACATATATGGACACCAAAATGTCCCCATGAGAGATGTTTATTTCTGAAGTATTTGTAAGTTAGAACCAATAATTGAGTTCCTTGTTTTTAAGGAGTGTGAAATTACACACACGCATATATACACACACACACACTACTAAATATCAAACAGTAATCTGATCATGCTGACTATTTCTAGTATTGCAACTTAATTTCTCACTGTGTGCCTTACTACTGCACTAGTATCACCTGTTCAAATTCTAATTTAGAACGGAGTTCATCGGATATTGCAAGCCTTTCCCTGCTCTATTGCTATTTCTATAGAAACTTTTCAAACAAACAACATTCCATAGTTCCACCAGTTTTAACCTTCAGTTAAAACTCACCATGCCATGCACATTGTAGCAAATCACTCATTCCATTCAAGCTGTTTTGTGGAACTAACTTCAAAGAGGATGCTTCCCAATTACTACAATCTACTGTTAAGTCTAAGGTTATCTTCCCTACATATCCCTATAAATTGTAACTTATTCTGTAACCATGTACACTGGGTCTTGTACAGAGTGAACATCAGTTTAAAAAAAAAAATAAAAGGTGAAAACCTCCTACACACTGATCAGTGATGCTCAAAATCTTTAAGAGACAATTTTTATGATCCAAAATGTCTGACAATCAAGACTTCCAAATCTATATTGTATAAAAAAAAATAAAATAAAATAAAATGCCTGTCATCACTTAATGAAGGCTAATTTGTGTAATCCCATTCTACAAGTGCTACTGGTATCATGACCCCATTATTATCTGTCACATGACAATTAAATCAGGCTTTTTCTGGTGAGGAGAATTAAAAATCAGATTTATCAAAAATTTGAACTTTCTTGTAGAGTCAATGGCCATCTAGCACAATGGTGGTAGATTGGGCTCCATAACTGCGTATGGAGACTGCAATGATAACATGGCATTACTGTGTGCAAGGTTTCCTAGCCTAAGGTCAACAGTAGTCAGGGTAGAAATTCCTCTGATGGAATCAGTCACATATCTGACTAAGGTAAGCCTTCAAGTTGGACAATAGATGTGATTTTACCTGGACATAGACAAGTTCCTGGAAAGTGTACTTGCCAGAGCCATGCTAGATATGAATGCATACATCTTCAGCTTTCAACCCAGATATGTGGAAAGAAGTGATCAGATGCTCAGCAATCCATCAGTCACACCCAGTCACAAGACTAACAATGATGAAAATTAAAATGTAAATGTTAATCTTATTAATTTTCAAATATTTCATTTGCATATCCACTAATCAGGTAATAAATGCAGAATTTAAATTGATTTTTTTAATCAATTTCATGTAGTAATTCTTGTTCATTAGCCAATATTTGAAAAGTATTACAGAAAAACTTTAAGCTCATTCGAAGGCACACGTCAATATGAAAAGCAGTGAATTGTTCATTAGTCACAAATACACAGAAAATGAAATTCATGCTTCAAAATTCTATACTGAATAGAATTCTATGTTATCTGCATGAAGAAAATATTTAAAAATCATTAAGCACAAATATTTGCCTTGTGTTTGTGACTGCACAGAAAAAACAAGAAATAAACTTACTTTTATAATTAGTAAAAAAATACATTGGAAATATTGTTAATACTAAAATACCATTTATTTACTAACAAAAATAAAATAAATATATATTTGTTAGCATTTGTATTCAGTTTCAGTACAACCCGTGACCTTATGAAATTGTTGGGATGTCATGCCGAGTAATTGTCCTTCCTGACATTTCCACAGAGCAATGGGAATTACTTGGCAGTGCCCATCACCTCTCCAAGAATGACATGGTATCAACAGCAAAGCATAATCCCTGCCCTGACCTATTCTTGGGGGGAGGGGAATAGTGGAATAAATCATTCATTATATTCTTGATGGTTTTGAATTCAGAGTAGTCCTTATAGACCGTCTACCATCCAAGCACAACGTTTACTACATAGCTCGAGACAGAAAAGATAGAATCACAAATTTTCCTCAGGCATTAAGGTAAAAATGAACAGGATTTGAACTGTTTCTCGATTAGCACAAATTTTTTTTTTTTTTTTTTTAATTAACAGCCAATTTTTATTAATGCATTGTATTTTATAATTTATGTGACTCAAGTGGATTAAAAATAGGTTAATAATGGCCAATGGATTGAATCAAGGTTTGGTCCAGCATAACTAGAATTAATCCATTGGATCAAAGACTTGTTCATACAATGGATAAAGAAAACAGCATTCAAGAACTTATGTCTAACAAAACATTCAAGTTTAAAAAAAAAAAGTTAAATAACATTGTGGGGGGGGGGGGGGTTGTGGTGCAGTGGATATTAGCTTGAAACAAAAAGTTGAGAGTCAAATTCAAATTCCAGCTAAATTTGTTGCATTCACTTACACAGAAATACAGTTGGGAAAAGTATTAATCCATCTCTTTTTCCCTCCAGCTATGATTTAAATAGGACAGATTAGGTTCTATAGCCTTGGTTGGCAACCAATCTACCACAGAAAGTAATGGTAAACTACTGCAGGAAAATCTCCTTCCCAGTCAAGTCAGGTCTCTTTCGAAACATGATTGTCCAAGTGTATATTATGTATGGCACTTAACTGACTGAATACATAGCATTAGAAATTTTTTAAAAAAAGACATCATCACAAGTGTTCTGAACGGACTTGAATTAAATAAACAATGCCTTTAACTAAAATGCCAATTAAAAAGAAATCTTAGATGTACCTGATTATTTATGAAGACATTACTTTTCTGAAAATAATTTTATTTTTTTAATTGAAATTATGGTCCAATTTAAAATTCATATTTAGTACTATTTGTTTGGGATTCATTTGAGAAAAGTACAGTAGAAGCAAGGCAGTAGGTGCAAGCATGTGGTGATGTCAGAAATGATTTACAAAAGGTCAAAATGATTGAGCTAAGAACAAATTAAGCTCCAGATCAGAGTTTCCCAAACTGAACAATATCACCCATCAGTTTACAATTTCAACTGTTGGGGAGTGATGAGCAGCATAAGATTTTGAGTATCAAAGAAATATTTCGACATACTACTCCAACAAAAAAAAAAAAGTTCCAAGGAGATATGCAAAGAAATTGTATAAAAAAAAAAAAAAAAAAAAAAAAAACACAACAAAAGGCTAAATACAGGTGAGTGACACAAAGGTTAGAAATCTCCTGCTCAAGACATTCAAAATTTGAAAATTAATAAATTAGAGGAACATGCAGTACATTACTGCACAAAAAATTGTAGAAAAGGTTGTAAGTTAAAATAGTACACTATTTACAACCTTAAGGAAAATTTCAAAATCTAAGAAAATCACACATCACTCAGCATTTAAGATCTTGTCTATCCTTTTCCTTAACATAGAAAAGACTCTTTTGGACTGAGGGGGGGTGGATGGATTTCCTGTCTAAATTTCTGGGATAAGAAGTTATTTACAATATTTACATGCAAATTATTATCTTCGTCTTTGTTGTTATCACAATGTTTCAATTATTGTGTCTTCATTAGAATAGCTGGATTAACAATTATTCAATTTGAAATTTCTTGTAGGTTATCTAAAATAACAAGCATCTGAAGATGTTAGAACAGGATAATATCCTGCACATGCATAATGTAAACAAAAATGAATCAGGAAAATTAAGGAAATTTATATCTAGATCCGGGACAGTCTTCAACATCTAATCTTAGATGTTGAAGACTGAACTAGAATATATGAGGATAGGTTGTGATTAATGAGATCCAAAGAGAAATTCAACATTACAAATTGTTAGAAACTGGATAAAATGTTAGCCCACACTATAATTAACAATCACCATTTTTTTTTTTTTTTTTTTTTTTTTAAAAACAAATGACATTGGAAAATTTTCTAAAAATCTTTTGCAAGCCAAAGAGGTCAACCAATGCCTATCCTTATGTTGCATAAGGATGGGTGGAGCCAGGATAGAATGTTCTTTTCCATGTGACATTCTGCAATCTGTCACTTTCAAATTATTTGTTTTACTCTGCACAACACTCCTTGGCTGGGCAGTGCTTGAGACAAGTGCAACATATTAAACATTGCTAAAAGCAGAACATTTCTTTAATGACAAAATGCACATACCACCTGAAAGCAAGGCAGATAGGTTATAGAAAACAAAGAACAAAAAAATTGTTAAAACTATAGGTGCTAGAGATTTATATGAATAAAACCGTCAAAAGAAATGCTGGAAACCTGTGTCAACTTGTGCTGTTTAAACTGATTTATCTGAACAAAAAAATTTAAACTAAATTCCCCCCCCCCCACAAAAAAAAATTGTCAATTAAAACCATCAATCCTCTTCTGAAAGAATTTGTCAAAGAAGATCATTTTAACTTTCATCCAGATTGAAAGTTTTTTTTGCCTACAAGAAAGTGATCTTGAAAGAACATCTCTCATGAATAAATCCATTAGAGAGAGAGAGAGAGAGATTGGCCAAGTGGAAATAACTATTTCCACCTATAACTGACTCAGCTCTAATAACTGAGGCAACCTAAGTATGAAAGATATACAATAAAATGAAACAATTTAGATACCTTCTTTTTAGGGAAATAGTTACCAAAGTAATCTGGTCGACAATTACTACTGTCTGTTTGTATTTCTGATTTGAGGTATTTAATTCTTTATACTTTACCTTGTTTGGACTGTTCTCATTTTTATAGCCATACTGTGTTATTTTGGCCATTGTATGCTCTGACCTTCTTCATCACCTAAAGAAGGTTGGAACGTACAACAGCCAAAACATTTATGGCAATAAAGATGAGGACAACAACCCGAACGATGCAAATAGCATAAATCATTACTACTGTTTAGCAATTTCAGTCTCACAGAGTGACCCATGTTTATAACCTTGTAAATGAGAAAAGATTCGTTTTAAAAACCTGAGAAATATTTGCATTTTGAAGACTATTTCAAGCTGATCTCCAAATTTATCTGCATTAAGTGTTTGAACAATTTGAAGAATGGAGGAATGGCAGAGTGGTAAGAATCTTAGTGTTCTGACCATGAGACCTCAGGTTTGAATACCTCAAAAACACCTCAAATATTTCAGTGTATGGATATTAAAATTTAGTATAGATAAGGAAGTTGAACATAGGACATGCTATGCTAGAGTTAGTATTGCACAACTCTGAACATTGCTACAAAACATTAGCATAAAAATAAAATTGTGTTTAAACAGCCTTCTTATAGATATCATTCACAGTACCATTTTGATATTTTGTTACTTATTAAAACTTTATATCAAAAATCATTTCGCCTTGTCGTTCATCCTTGAATTGTTGGTCAACGCATGTGTTGATATGGAAGCAGACCTAGGAAGATTACAGTTCAATTATATCAATCGAACAGTGAGCTCATTTTCTTATTTTTGCTTGTCATTGTCCATTTGTCATGATCTAGGTGAGATAACCCATACCTGTCCATAGATGTGGAAATGTAAATATTCCCAAATCGACGTGTAGTCATCTCGAGGCAGGCATATGACAATTCAAGCAAACCATTTTTTTAAGATTTATAACAGGCATCTGTCTACCATAGGATTCAGATAGTAATTGAGCTTCATTCATTTAAAAATAAATAAATAAATAAATAAAAAGTATTCCCTGATTTTCTGAGTATTAATCTTCACTTACAAATTTTAGGAACTTTGACCTTATTTGTCTATTAACAACATAAGCAAATAGCAACAGAGTAAAGACAGGATTGTGACATGGCATTTGTCAGGAAAGATGCTGCAGGATGGAAAATAATTCTTCCAACAAAACTGTGTGAATGATTTTAAGCTCTATCAAGGCTGAAAAGTGAGTAGCTCCAGCCCAGATAAAGCAGCAATACTCTATTTTCCTTTTAATCAAACTCTTGTAATGATCCTCTTTACCATAATAAAGACCATTGTGTGTGTGTGTGTGTGTGTTTTTTTTTTTTTTTATTTCCCTCCTGTCATGCTCAGGGGCTTGATTTTTTTTATGCTTTAAATGTAAGATAATCAATAGTAGGTAGATCAATATATATGTTGCAGTCATATTGATATAAATATTTTATATCAATATCATTTTTTTTTATGGCATGGGCCCCACTTGTAAAGAATAGTGCTTGACTGACTAGTTTAATTGTTTTTCTTTGATGCTTACTTACAATAGTGATAATTATTTGGTTATTACTGTGTCACTTGTTTCAAAAACTAAAACCAGATCCATAAAAATTAATAAGTTAACTTTTCATTATGATCAATAAATTCAAGATAATTTGAAATCTGGACCAGAAATAATCATTTTTCAAATGACTTGACTCTTCAAATAAATATCAAGAGAAAAAAATTATTTTTTTAAATTTTGTGAAATAATGAATAAACTGAAACCCCCTTTTATAAAATTCAATAACTTAAAAAAATTTTTTAGCAAACATGGATAACATGCCTGCAGTATCAAAAAAGGTTTTACCCATGATACTAATTTTTTAACGACCATCACTCTTCAATGTTTTAAAAAGAGATGAATAAAAGTGGAATAAAACTCATGAAAGTGAATTTGTTCTCGGGAATTTACAAAAATATCACAATGTTTATTTACAAGAATAATTTTATATTTACAACATTATAAAAACTAATGCAATATTTATCATTTACCAATTTATAAAGAAATAAATGTGAAAACAATAGTTTATTCATAAACATTTACTAAATTATTAAAATGTGAACCCAGTATAAGGAAATTGTTATTTACAATTTTATAACATTTGAATCAATTAGCAATTAGCCAATGTTTTGCCAACCATTCCAATAAACATAAATCAGAGAATATGTTTGTTTGTTTTTTTTTTGTCAGTTCTCAAGAAAATGTATTGATTCACTTTCCTGTTTTAAAAACAACATTGCTGAAGAGTGAAGGTAGTCTTTTTGTAAAAAAGTAGTGTCACAGGGAAAACTGTCCTTTTAAAACAGCATCTTATGAGCATGTTAATCCATGTTTACCAATTGTTCTTATATTCAGGATCTGGAGTGCTTAATTTATAATATAAAAAAAAAAAATTGATAATTATTTCTGGTTACAGTGCCTATTATAAAACACCACCTTAAAATAAATTCTAACTTTCAATTTAAAACTAATAAAGACAATGATCCTGCATGATTAAAATCCAGTTAGTTACTATATCAGTGCATAAACATGCGTTAAATAGACCATGTTTATTAGCTGTAAGTTGTACTTCACTGATTCTCTAAGCAATTTTAACAAATAATGTATAAAAGGAGGAGTGCTAAGATATTGTCCACCTGACCCACTTAAAATTTCACCAAATGACCCATTTTTGTTATTTTTGGTTTTTAATCCTTCCTTGGTCATGCAGAGAACATTTCAGCAACCTTTGCAATAACTATTCATCCTTTTCAGGAAAGGAAAAAAATCTTGTGGACAGGAAGTCAAACAACAGATACTGTGACTTATTTTGTGTATCATGACATGCACTTCTGTAGCATTAATTAGTATCAAAATCTACATGATGCAGATTTTGTAAGAATTTAAAATGTAAAACCTAAGAGATATAAGCAGTGTTGTAAGAAAAACAAAATTCATAAACTGAATTAGGATAGCTGACAGAATTCAAAAGCCTGCCTCTTATGAGCGTCAAGTAACAGCCAATTAACAACAGATCACTCAGCAAAAAGGCTTGGTACCAAATTCACAGTAAAATAATTGGAACAATTAAGTTTGCATTTTCTCATTTAAAACCTAAAGGAAAGACTGTCTTCTAACTTAACCACAAAGTGAAAAATTTCAATCTCATTTGGATGATGACATTTTACACATTCATAGGGATGAGGAAAATTTAATTATAGAATCAATTCTATAAACGCCAAAATTATTTGGCATTCTCTAAACTTTGTTAAATCTGCTTCATCTTCTCATTTAACATTATGAAAAATGCTTCATTCAATATCCAGCATGGGATTATAGTCTATAGGTGTTAGGTCTACCAAGCACCCAGGTAATTCCATATTACACTAGAGGAAAGGATTCCCTAACACTTTTGAAATACATGCCGATTTAGATGATATCTACTACTTCAATTCTTTCTCAGTTATCTATATAAATAAAAATGAAGATGTGAGCGTGTACCCTCACTGATTTTTATTGACACACACTTCCACATTTTTCATCCAACTTGTTTCAAAACTTACACACACCTTGCAAATGCATTATTCTACACAACAACTAAAAAGAAATTGCATGTGGCACCTCAGTTTAATCTTTGTTTTAATTTGATTTTCAAATTTTTTTTGGTTATCACCAGTATTTAGTGTCTGCAAATGTGGGTCATAAATAAAAAATAACAAATAAACTTAAAAATAGACATACTCTTCCCATCCCATGCAACGCGATGTACTTACTGCTAGTCTAGACTATCAGAGAGAAACTAGTGTGTAGCCTTCTTCCAGATAAGGTAAAAAAAGAAAAACAATCTGGTATAGCAAACAGGATCTTGCATTTTGTTATGAATAATAAAGTTGTAGAAAACAACCAAAATTTACAAAAAAAACTTCTGTCCATATTTCTGACATGAGGTATTGTAACTATTTATATTATTTACATTTTCCTTTTTATTGCCATATTCATGATATTTTGGCCATTGTATTCTCCAGCTTTGTTGAGGTCATATTTGCTGGAATTTCAAATCTCAACCTTTATTTAGTCCACGGGTGTAGATTGTTATCATTCTGCAGGCTATATCTTCAGTTATATCAGTTTTAGTAAAATCACCTTGATAACACAATTCTTCAAGTTTTTCTCTCTGCTGCAGTTAGAGATTGAACTCACAACACTTTCGATCAAACTTTTGGATCAATCAACTAACTTTTATCCACTTTAACTATCACCCAGTTCACACTCCACCCACATCT
The DNA here is from genome assembly GCA_037127315.1 of Ascarosepion bandense. Classification (NCBI taxonomy): domain Eukaryota; kingdom Metazoa; phylum Mollusca; class Cephalopoda; order Sepiida; family Sepiidae; genus Ascarosepion; species Ascarosepion bandense. The sequence goes on from JBBBDQ010001215.1 coordinate 2,813,515, forward strand.
ATTGAACAGGTGAAGAGGCTCATCCCTTGTTTCCTGTTCAGGATGCGGTTTCCGGCTTTCTCTTTTCCAATCTTTTTACTCTTATGTAGCCCCCTGCGTATCAGTGGCGTTATCGACTTGCTTGGGGTGATATGATTAAAAAAAAATAAATAAATAAATACATGGCCCAGCAGATAAAAGCACAAATTGGCACACAAAATTAGAACAATCTAACCCCACAGATTAAATAACGGGTTCAGTTTGAAATTCTAACAAACATCACCTGAAGAAGACTACAGCATCAGTCACTTAACTGCCATACCTGATACATGCTTGGGCAATCATGTCTCTTTTGAGACTGACTGGGCAGAAGATTTTCCTGCAGTTGCTATTACTTTCTGCAGTAGACTGGTTGCCAACCAAGGTTATAAAACCCAATTTGCGTTGCTATTTAACCCATAGCTGGAGGGAGAAGAGAGATTAATACCTTTCCCAAAGATATTTGTGCATAAGTGAATGCAACAAATTCAATTCACCTGTTAATTTGATTGTTGATTATTTAATATAATGGATGATTGATAACAAGTCAATTGGTTTGATTAAGAGGATTAATGTCAAAATTATTTTAATGTAATTTAATGCTGAAATAGATTTCTTGTTTCAAAGAGGAACAAAAAATAAATTATAAATAAAATGATTCAAAATGTAAATATTAAAGTAAATAGCTGAAAATTATGAATTAATACAGATGTTAAGTACTTAACATATTTACACATGTATTTTGAATACAACAATTTAAATTACTGTTTTTTTTTTGTCATTTTCTACATTTTAAAAAAATTCTTAGAACAGAACCTATACAGTTTTATCATCCTACATTGGTGATTGACTTGGACAATGCACAGAGGAAGGTCAAAGTCTCTTGGGCCAACAGGAATCTCCTCTTGCCACTATTTGAGACCTTAATGCAAGGCACTGTTGAAGGCAAACACAAGCAAGAATGGCAAAAGCTGTCAAAGGGTAGACAGACATGTCAGTTAAGTGTCATAAATGATACACGCTTGGGCAATCATATCTCTTGATCCATGACTGACTAGGCAAATTTTCCGCATGGTAGGTTGCCATTTCTTTCTGCAGTAGACTGATTGCCAACAAAAGCTATAGAACCCACTCTGCCCTGTTATTCAATTCATAGCTGAATAGAAAAGAGACAAATTGATACCATTCTTTTATTTGCATGTAAATAAATGAGCCAAATTCAACTAGAATTCCAACTCAGCTCTCTGACTTCTTATTCCAAGCCAATATCCATTACACCACAACAAATATCCATGACAACGCTGGAATTGCTGAGAGCCATCGCTAGTAGATCATCCTGGAGCTTGTCCGTTTCTTCTGCCCTTAGGTCCCCACAACTATTGAAGCAGTCAAGGGACTGATATTGGTGAAAATAAAAACAATATTAAGCAACATTATTACGTGAAGGAAGACTTCTGAATGAATGTATGGAGAAAAAGTATTCATTACCATAAATAAACAACTGCATTTTTTAAACGATACATAATTTAAACAAGCATTATTCAGACATTATTGTTACTTTCTTATTAATGTTCTATGTTTGGATTTTTCACTGAAGAGAAACCATAGAATAGCTGAAACATTGTGAATATGGCAATAAAGAGAACAACAGTGAACAATAAAAAATAAAAAAATTACTTGTCATTTACATCCACACTATCTTCATTTTTGTTGTTGTTATCACAATGTTTCAGCTGTTGCCCTCTGGCCTTCTTAAGGTGCCTGTCAATCATGGTAACCTTCAGGGAATTTTAAACTGAACCCATTATTTAATCTACACAGTTGTATTAAACTCTTTCCAGTATCCATGTATAAGGGTATCTAGTTCTGTTTTTTACTATTGCTCAGTTATTTCCCAACATTTCTACTGAATCTAAGTGTACTACCTAGCCCTGAGATAAAACTCACAATTATTATGTCACCAAATTCACAAACCATTGCTTTAATCTACTAGACTGAAAGTTACCTCAATCACCAGACAAGTGAAGAAAGCCACAAGTCACAGACTACATGCATACTACTGTCCACATAATTTCAAAGCTTGACCACCATAAAGCGAGCAGCAGTGACAGAATCCCAGTCATTGTCCTGAAGAAATGTTCCTCTGAACTCTCATCTCTCCAAACTCTATAACTACTGCTTCTCGCTTTCCTGCCTGCTGGGAGTCCTCCTCCATGGCTGTAATATATAAAAACACTAGTGAACCCTCTGACCCCTGTAATTATCACTATCAGCCATCTACCGATTTTTGGCAAAGTGTTCAAAGCCATCATCAATGCCAAGGTTGTTCAACATCTCACAGCCTATTCTTTGACAAACAGTATGGTTTCTGCTTCGCTAAGTCTACTGCTGATATGCTCATGACCATCACTGAACATATACACCAGGCTCTTGACAAGAACGGCAAAGCTCGAACTATTGCCCTAGATATCTCCAAAGCGTTTGACAGTCTGGCATGCTGACCTTCGACACAAACTGCAAGGTTATGGTATAACTAGACAATTGTTTAACCTCATCCAGTCGTTCCTTTCAAAATCGCGCAATGAAAGTAGTATTGAACAGATATGCCTCCCAATATTATCATACAAACACGGGTGTACCGCAAGGCTCTATTCTAGGTCCTATGCTTTTCCTTATCTACATTAACGATCTCCCAGATGTAATAAGATTCCAAGTAGGCATGACACTACAGCTTACTCTCGCATCAATCAAAAATCTGCTGAGGCTGACAAAGCAAACTCCATCGCCGAGCTTGAAAAGGACCTCCGATCCATGGCAGACTGGGATAAGAAATGGCTCATGAATTTTAATGCTTCCAAAACAAAGCTGCTATCTATTAACCATCACAGACAATCGCTCCTACCCACCATCAGCATGGATCAGGCTAGTCTCCCTGAAAGCAAAACACTGCACCTCCTATATAATCGTTTCCAGTTAAAGTGAAACCATAGACTGAAAGAAAAATGAATGGATGTAAGTCAAATCTTGATTTCCTAGTATCGATATCAAATAAGTTTTTTTTCGTCGTAAATTTAATTTTGAAGGCTAAATAAGTCCTGAGTAAATGGTATCATGGCTGAGACTAAGAACTACAATTATACCTACTTAACGCCAAACCCGAAGCAAAATAAAAGGGCTGAAAAACTGATTTTGATCAGACCCGGTAAGATATCAGGGTATCGATTTCCAATATCGGAGTCAAATAAGTCATCCAAAGATAGAACTGCAACCCTGAAACTTCTGAATATCATTCCTTATGTCTTTGTCTATGAGTGTATCAAATTTGATTAAAATCAGACCACTCCTTCTATAACCCGATTTTTTCGATTATTGATATTTATCGGGGTGTACCTCAACACAAAACCTAGCTAAGAACACTCGCAGATGCTTATAGTACAACTGTAAATTTTCAAGAAAATCAGTTCAGCCATTTCGGAGTCTATAGGTAATGGACACACACAAAGTTCCATTTATAAATAAGTTTAGATCTGCCTATGTCACTCAAGATCATTTTTTTGCTAGTTTACAAACCTTACAGCTTCATTTGGCCATTGTTCTATGAAGCTAAATAGATGGGGTTCAATGAAAGTTTATAACACAAAGAATGAAAACTATTAAACAGGTTGATGAAACGTTTTCAAGTCAACCAAGTGGAGGCTGCAACAACAGTTTGGATAATTAGACAGATTTGGAAGGTGGTTTGAGCAGAAAACTTTTCAACAATCCCTTTTAAATTTTAGAGTAGCTTTTTTTTTCCTTTAAAATTGATTAAGTATAAAAACTGCTACATTTTAAAATATGAACAAATTTCATTACAAGAAAAAATTCATTTATAATCAGCAGTCTATGTGAAAAATTTTCTGTTGCTTGAGAAAGAAAAACTATGTCTAAATAAAATGATCATTTTGGCAAAATTAATGATGATAGGAATTATTTATAAATTTAGAAATATATTATTACTTTCCAAGTTATTAAGCAAAATATAAAAATAGAGTTTTGCAATATTCATTTTGCCTTTTTAGCTATAAACTTAACTAAATCTATTTTAAATTCAAATGTCAAAATATTTCATATTCTTATTAATAGAATTGTTCTCTTAAAGTTTCTTTTTTTTTTTTAAATTAGAATTAATAAAAATTTAAATTGTCAGCTATTAAAAGTTGGCATATGAAAAATAATTACTGTTATAATCTGTAAGTTTTTCATCTTTAATATATTAATCATAAACTAACTTGTTTCAACAAATTAAGCTGGTTAAAATGATAGGGAGAAAAATATGCACATAATTGTATTTATTCACAATGCAAAATATGTCTTTTTTTTAACATCTTTCCACCCTTTATCAACTTTCAAATTGAGTCCATGTTAATCATAGTTCAAGTTTTTAAAAGTAACCTCCAACTACAACAATGGAGGGCAGTTTTGAAACTTTTAGTATAGAAACCTAATTAATAACAAGGTTGTAACAGTAGTAATTGCAGCATCAACAGACATCCAAAGCTCCTTAGATGGTAAACATAGATAAGGCATACATTTACAAGCCTGCCCCTCCCACTAAATGGGGTTACTGCTGCCCTTAGCAATGAATTGTAGATATAATGCAACATTTATTACAGCTAAATCAAACATGCATACACTAAAAAAAAAAAAAAAAAAAAAAAAAAAAATGCTTACCTTTCCAACAAAGAAAAAATCCTAAGTTAATTCCTTTTAAAACAAAAAACCTTGAACAATTTGGCATGAGAGCAAGAATGTGTGTGTGTATATATATATATATATATATATATATATAAGAGATCTGTACCCGCAAAACAAACAAATGGATTTAAATAGAATTGACGTTATAATGTATGTAAGACCTTAGGACCCTTTCAGACAACACATCATCAAAGGTTGGCAGAATTTTTAAATAATAAACAGAACACAAAGATGACTTGTAAAAGAGAAGGTGGAACTCACTTAAAAACAAAATTTTAATAAAAATATTAATTAAAATGTAAGGAGGGGAAGTGTAAACAAAGTTCCACGAGAACAATAAAACAGAAGAAAAGAGGACTCACAAAGCCTCCAACAACCATACAAGTCATATTTATGTGTTCTGTTTGTTATTTAAAAATTCTGCCAACAAGCACCTTTGATAATGTGTTGGCCAAAAGGGTCCTAATGTCTTACATACATTAGGACATCAATTCTCTCTCTCTATATATATATATATATAAAATATGAATGGATGAGAGAATTAGAGGAGTCACATGACCTTGTAGGTGATGAATTATCCCCCCCCCCAGATGCTTTACCACACTCTTCTACCTAAAGACTGCCTTCAGGCAGAGAGGAACCCGGATGAGGCTATGCTGGAGGGCAGAGTCTTACCTGGGAAAAAATAGACCGAAGCCCAACCCAGCCTTAGGCAGGGTTTATCGGAAATGTTTACCCAAGTTTATGGGCTCCGAAATCCCACATTAAAAATCAGCTTAGTGCCACATTCAGCCTCAGTGGTGGGTTACTGGTAAATATTCAGTTCCTGTGCCAGAGATCGAACACCACAAGCTTAATGCTACTTTAGCTTACCAGAATATTTTCCATGGAAATATTGAGTTTCACCAGTTCAGACATTTATAGTGAAGACCCCCCACAATGCCATAATCAAATGATCCTCATTCTCTTTGTATACCATTGTTAAAAAAGAATGGTTCTATTCAAGCAGCTTCTTTCCAAGAACTGCAGCTTTTTGAAACAACTTCTGAAAGGATGCTCCCCACCCCTCATCTTAACCTCTTCAAATCAGGAGCCAATCATTATCTATCCTACATATTCTTGTAATATATAATTTTTACAACCATAAAACAACCCCATTTAATATCCCTGTACCTCAAGTAGCTCTTGTACTCTGTATGAAAAAGAAACAAGATAGAGTTTCTTTAAAACAAGGCTTCATTAAATCTAAATTCCAAGGTGTCAAAAAAAATAAAGAAAATAAAGAAGAATTATCAAAACAATACTACATACCAATAAGCAATATTACAAGTCAAAGGTCAAAATCATTTAAAGTAAGATTTTTAAATTTAATAAAAAAAAAAACTTAATTGGCTATCTGCTGTTCAAAGCCAGTCTGTATAGCTTCATTGTTTTACAACAGCTAATTCAGAATCTAATTGTCATCTAGTAAAACACTGGTTTCTTTTTCTTTTCAATAGTCTTATACTAAGAATATTTGTTATATCTCACTTTCTAGCAGTTATAATACTAAGTCTTGATTAAGCTACTCACCATGACATCTGTCAGAATTATTCTTGACTGACTACAATGGGATTTTAGACTCACTTGTAGTTCTTTGTTTAAGCATTTAGAAGAGTTGTGTCATCACAACAGTATTTTAAGACAAGGGTTATAATTTGTTTAATCAAAGATTCAGAGAGTGTTTTGAAACAGTCAAGAGTGATAAACACTCAATTTAATGTATATATTCCACCTGTCATAGCCACTAAAAAATAAAAAATAGATAAATATAAATAAAAAATTTTAAAAAAATAAGGAGAGGGGACAATAAAAGAACACATTAAGACAGAAGATAATGAATGACATTGATCTTCAAAAATTCAAATCCAAAGTTGACTAGAAAGCAAGAAAAGAAACTGTTAGCATAGAACTTACAGTTACATCTAACCATTTTAACTGTAAAATGATGAAACCTTGCCACAAATCTAGTAGTGCACTTAAATTCAAAGTCCCAGTACCATAGAAGAAAGGTCATCAGAACAATTACCATGAAAGTATTTATAGAAAAAGTACAGGGAAGCTATATTATTGTGGTAGGAAAGTGACTGAAGGCGAGATATCAGGTCAGGATCAACAATATTGCAGAGTATATCTATTTTATTATGTTACTTCATGATATCAGAGACAGATATTAGTGGTATGGTTGCTGAGATTGACCTATTCTGGAAATAATTCATAATATTTATTTTGCACCTTGTTATAGAGTGTCTTAGATGATAGTGTGCAGAAATTCGATGCATCACAGAATTCCTCCAGGTGGAAAGAAGTAAAGAACTGTACCTGTTGCAATTAATCAATACTTGCTGAGCATTTACATGTTGATATGAGCACAGTGAGGCAGTTAGTAATGCACTTCAGCAGTGGTGAAAAAATGTGTTATAAGTGGGTCACTTCCATTAGGAGAGATTTAAAAAAAAAAAAATCACTGGCAGAAATGCAGAGGCAATGAGATGACAACTTTGTGAAAAGAAAATGAAACGTTTTTGTAGCTAAACACTTCCTCTATTCAACAGTGTGATTGTTGCTTAATTTTTCTGTTGCAATTCTCATGAAAATATATAGGATGCATTACTTTCAGAGCATCTCATTGTATTTTGAAAACACAAAAAAAATTGATCAATTTAAAATGTCCACGAAGTTTGAGTCATCAAACAACTTAATTTGAGCTTTACCTCCCCCCGCCACCTAAATTTGCAGGTGGAAGACATGAACAGAAAATGTTTCAATTGACAGCAGCATTCAAAAAATTTTAATTGCATTTTAGAAAAAAAAGGTATTGATTTCCTGGTGAAAACTTTTGGACATGCCTGCACCTCTATTCACATTTCACTATCGGAAAACTATCTACAGCAGATAACAAGATCCTACTGTACTTAAAGAAAACAATTTTAGTCCAGTGAAGTCCTATAAGAGGAAATGTGTTACACAAAAATATTCTTGTACATTAATTTCTCATAATTATATATATATATATATATATATATATATAAAATCTAAACTTATTTATAAATGGAACTTTGTGTGTATCCGTTACCTATAGACTCCGAAATGGCTGAACCGATTTTCTTGAAAATTTACACAGTTGTACTATAATCGTCTGCGAGTGTTCTTAGCTAGGTTTTGTGTCGAGGTACCCCCGATAAATATTGAAAATCGATAATCAAAAAAAATCGGGTTATCGAAGGAGTGGTCCGATTTTAATCAAATTTGATACACTCATAGACAAAGGCATTAAGAAATGATATTCAGAAGTTTCAAGGTTGCAATTCTTACAATAGTGCAGAAAATTGATAATATATATATATATATATATATATGAGGCAAGATGTTTGTGTGTATGTGTTTATCTGCCTGTATATATTTTTTTCAGCCCTTTTATTTTAGTTTTTGCTTCGGGTTTGGCTCTAAGTATGCATAATTGTAGTTCTTAGTCTCAGCCATGATACCATTTACTCAGAGGACTTATTTAGCCTTCAAAATTCAGTTTACGTCGGGAAAAAAAAAAAAAAAAAAAACTTATTTGATATCGATACCAGGAAATCAAAATTTGACTGACATCCATTCATTTTTCTTTCAGTATACAGTTTTGCTTTAACTGGAAACAACTATTGCTTTTTAGTCTTTTGTGCCAACGTCCAAAGAGTCGGAGCTCCAGGATCATGGATTAGTTTTAAAGTTTTTATTCCACCCGAGCAACGCTGGGCTATACTGCTAGTATATATATATATATATATATATATATATATATAGGAAAGCTTTGTAATTTGCTTGAAGCATTCTGTATATTAAGTATATGGTTAGGTCTTGAAGGCTATCACAATGCATTTAGTAAAATAAAGGAAGGTAAAGAAGTTGTTGGGTATTACCTATTTATTATACATTAATATTTTGAGATCAAAATCTCATCTGAAGTATAAGGAATGTACAGATTGTAATTTTATTAGATGGAAAGCAATCTTCCATATTGTAAAGAAAGCCTTTTGTACAAGAAAGATGTTGCAAGTAAAGGATTAGCAATCAAGCAGCTTGTGTCTGACTAGAGGCATGTTACCAGTCCAAAATTACTAACTAATTAATTACTAATTGAGAAAATTTTTACCATGTCATTTGTTAGCAATATCCAGTAATTCGCAAATTAACAAATACACACAATACCAAGAATCAATTATTTCTTATTGATTAGAAAGCAGAAATTATTTCAACAAAAACACACATATATATATATATATATATATATATATGCGTGTGTGTGTGTGTGTGTGTGTGTGTGTGTGTGTATGTATGTGAATTGAGATCAAATATAGTTCAAATATAGATCGGAATCTGATAACAATAGGATAAGGACTAAATAGGAAACGTTTATAAATCTAACAGGTTTCACTTTTATTAAAGATTCAAAGATTGAAATATAGAGGAGAAAAAAAATTCTGGTCTTTAATTTTGCATTTGTTTCCCATTGGTTCACCAGATTTCACATCAGCCTCGTTGACCAGCATTCATATGTATCCTTCTAAATTGTCTTTACAGGATTATAATGCAAATGCGTGCCTAGCAGGCATTTTCATCTATTTTTGGTGCCTCCAACATATTTTTAGGGTCAACCTTGTTGAAAATATCCCTTAGATTATTTTCTTGATAGTGTTTTAGTTGGATCTGTTCAAGGTCTATGCAGCTTGTCAGTATGTGGTGTACTGTGTAGGGTTCTTGGCATGGTATGCAGATTGGTACTTCTTACAGTAAGTATGAGTGGGTGATATAGGTGTGTCCTAGTCTCAGATGATTAAAAGAGAGCAGTTTTGTTTAGAAGCCATTAAAATTGAGCCATTCCTTGTCCCAGTTAACAAGGGCTTGTAGGTCATTTTTTGAGACCAGTGATCAATTTGACCATACCAGACTGATCAGACTTAAGACAGAAGTAATGTAGTAGTTTTGTATTTCAGAATAGATGCCAAGTTAAAAACTGATGCTATCAGGAAGGTCATTTGCAAAAATTAGGAACAATGTAGTCTTAAATGCTTTTGAGATATCTAAAGTATCAGCCTGAGCTTCACCATTTTTATCTTTCAGCAATAATTGTTAATATATTAGCAGTTGACCTAGAGAAGTAAAAGCCAAATCATCTGAAGAAAGATTGCTGTGTGAGATGCTTAACCAAATCAGAGACTCTAGTACAGTATTTACTGAATTTGGACTATTGTCCTCATAATATAAATACCTCATCTCAGAAATATAAACAAATACCAGAGACTCTAGTACTTACTCAAAAAGAGGTAGATAGCTAATAGGTCAATAGAAAAGATCAGACAGTTCAGCTGGAACTACAGAAAAGGATTCCTAACAAGCAGGAAAGTAAAAAGTAGCAAGGCATTTATTGTAAAATTCAGAGAGAAAAGAATCCAGTTCAGAAGCACCTTTCTGGGGGACTTCTACAGGGATAACATCAAATCCAAATACTTTATGGAGATCCAGTTTAGAGATAATAGCAGAAACCATAGGCAGAGTTATATTTCATATCACTCAATAGAGACTCAGTTCTAAGGGGAAAGTCAAGCAAAGATACTCCAGAGAAGAATTTACAAGTAAAACATTGTTTTATCAGCAGAAGATGAGACCACCTCAAATTGAGGGATAGAAAACATTTACTATTACAGAACCACCAGTAGTCATAAGAACCAAGCTTGTTAGAGATTGTATGGGGTCTCGTTTTATAAGCAATCAAAGACTTAACCTCTTTGTGAACACATTTTTTATTATAACACTTGATATTCAAATACAAGAGAGCACTGAAAATTCCTTGGTTTGCCATAGAAAGGAATCTTAAAATAAAAAATAAAAAATTAAATTAAAAGAAAATTCTGATGTTTGGTTATTCTGTAAAAATCTTAAGTGGCACAAGCCAAGAACTTTCCAGCACCCTCCAGAAAGGCTTCTTGATTTTTATGCAAACAAAAGCCAAAACAACTGCTAAGATTTTCTGGCTCAACACCATTATTTTATTAATATTCAACAAGCAGATGACGTGTTACCAAAACAAAATTGTCTGCCCAATTCTAATCAATTACAAACTATAAACAAAGACTTAGGAAAAGAAATGGTATGCAAAGATTGTTCTTTTGACAAATCAGTGGCACCCCTTCAAGTAATCCTGAAATGTTTAATTAAAAATAAAACAGAAATATCAATGCTGGTAGAAGTAAGTTAACAATAACTTGATAGCAAGCCAGCCTTAAAGTCTAGAGGAAATTATTTCCCTTGCTTCTACTCACCACTGAGCCTAGTGGAGACTCAGTGTCATCCTGTCAAGTAGCAGCCACAGCATACTAATGACTTTCTATAAGGCCAACCACTTATAGTAATGAGATCATGTCAACTCAATAAGGACCACAACCACATGTAGTTTTTTTGGCTTTTATGATGCAGTTTAGAGAGGACTGAAATGAAGAATAGTGTTTATTCATACTATCAAATCAGTAACTCACCAGTTCACTTTAAGTTGTTTTGGGGTTTTTTTTTTTGCAGGTGGGAGTGTTGTACAATAGACACTGCAAACAATCACTTTTGAAAATTTCTTTTCATATTATGATTAAGCACTCCATATCACAAGTGGTGTGTGTGTTGAAAATTTGACTTATTAAATTTATTAAAAGCTAATATAGGGTTCAGTTTGCTAAGTAAATTTGTTGTAAATTGATCCCCACTAGGGAAACCAAAATAAATATGCTCATATGTGATTTCTAAAAATAAAAAAAATTTTCTTTTTAAATTTAAATTAGTTATCTAAAATTAATATATTACTACTATCGATTATACATTCCAGATCATGAATTTTAAGTTTTTTTTTCTTAAGGAAAACACAAGAAAGTATTTGTTTTGCTTTGTATAGGAGATATTAATTTACTTTGAATTTGCATTTGAAACTCCCCCAATCACCCACTCCATCCCCACCCATCTATTAACTTTTATAAAATAGAAATTTGGAGTTTTTTGTTTTAGATATTTGTCATCTGAAGTGCTTAATCTATAGAAATATGGAGAAAAAGAATTTCTGATTGCAGTTCCTTTTGTACAAAGCCACCCCCTACTCTTTCAAAGTCAATATCACCAAGTGTTTGTTTTATGTTCTGTTACTTGAACCAAACTCAGTCTGAGTTTTTTATTCAAATTGTTGCAAGATGATCAGTCAGTTAAGTACCATACATGATACACTCTTTGCTGATTTGTCTCAAAAGAAACATGACTGACTGGGCTGAAGATTTTCCCGCAGTACTTTGTTATTATGTTTTCTGTAGTAGACTAGTTGCCAAACCAAGGCTATAGAACCCAACCTGTCCTGCTATTTAACCCATGGCTGGAAGGAGCAGTGACGAATTAGTACCTTTCTCGAGGGTATTTGCATGTAAGTAAATGCAATGAACTGGAATTCAAACTAGGCTCTCCAATTACTCGTTCTGAGCTGATATCTACCGCACCACAACACACATCTACAGGACGATAAATTACCATCAAAAGCTTACCAATTTTATAAGATGAAGCATAGATTTTAAAACAATGTGAAATTTAAAATATTTTAGAAATATTTCACTAAACCAGGAGGGAAATAGGTCTAATATTAACGAAAGTGTACATTTTCATTACCTCTAATACATCAAACAAGGAGGCCAGTGTTTGCCCTGACCCCATTCATTCAAGGCTATTGTCATCTTATGAATTCGCTCTGACATGTATCCAAGATTGTAGCCACTACTGTCTATTTTCCAACACATATCGACTTTAAAATAAGACAAATTGACAAGTTGATAAAAGCAAAATTTTGAAATTTGTGTATGCATATATGCAGGCGTATTTTAATCTGTATATGTGTTTGCCAGTGTATATTCATCTATTTGTCCATGTGTGGATGTTTGTAGGTTTATATGTGTGCATTCATGTCTTTCTCGTTTAATATATGAATAACTTTCTAAATCTAATAATTTTTTGTTAAATTTAGAATTTAAAACTCACAATAAAAATAAAGTGAATCTAATAGTTGATTAATAATGCTGATCTCAATTTAATCAAAAATTAATATTAATGCCCCCAAAAATTATTTTTGAGTTTGCTCACATATTCTTCAAATTAGAAGTTACTTTATTCTGATTGGTCCACACTGTCTATGCAACAATGCCTCCCTGATTAAGGGGTTTGGCTTGTTTTTAACTTTTTAAAACCCTTTAACTCAAAATAAACCTCATCACTTGATAAGATACAAGTAGTGTCGAAACAAAATAAGTACTTTTGTAGTGATATTATAACATATTCATGTTATAATTTCTGAACACACACACACACATATATATATATATATATATATATACACACACACACTTCTCATTTCGCCTCAAGCAAGGAAAAAAAAAATATGAACATACCAAGCAAGATGAACAATTTATATCTTATTCTAATTTCTAGAGAATCTAAAGAAGGGAGAGGGCTTGGAAAATTTTATACTCACAGGATAGGTTGATGGCAACAAGGACAGAGGAAAACAATGTATAACCTGCCTAGTGAGCTTGAGTAAATGGACAGTAGAGCAAGATTTAGGAGAGATAACAGACAAAATTTATTAAGAGTTATAAAGGACAAGAAATTGTGGAAAGACTATCACCAACATTCTGATGGAACACAGCACATAGAACAATGTTGAATGGAAAAAAATTACACCATGATGAAGCCCCAAACCATATTACCAACAAGAACATTCTCATGACATACTAAAAAAACTGCCCACTTCCTGTTTAAACTACTAATGTTTCCAACATTGTAAGCATTTCAAGATGAGAAAACTATCAATAAGTACATAGCTCATTATCATCATTATTAATAATAATTATATATTTGTTAAGACAAATACTTGACCTAAATGTTCAAGTATGGGTAGTGAATGTCCTTAGGGGGGCAAGGCAAAGAGAAATGCTCAAGTAAACACTATTTTTTGGCACTAATTACTTTAAAAGTTTTACATTAGTAAAAAAAAAAAAAAAAAGTTTATTACAGGTTCTCTCATAAATATGCATGTGTAAGACATGTACATTTAATTTATATATTGGGAACATTTAATATTCATATGCGAAAATATAAAAGCATTTTTTATATTGACACCTTTTATAATTTCGTATTATTTTTAAATTAAAAGCCATTTACTCATCCTTTTCAAAGATTTTTTTTTTAACTAACCCAAAAATCTTTAAATTCATAAATAATCCTTACTATGAGTGGGGCTGAAAAGTTCTCAGCCCTACTTACTTCCCCAAATAAAGCAACTTACTGTTAATGACTAATAAGCTGAATTTAGGTCATAATTATGAAACATTGAAATAGTACTTTATGGTTATATATATTTTAAAATACTAATCATAGCACATGTCAAATAACTATGAATATAAAAAAAGTTATAATAAATTTATATTTTTTCTGTATGAGTGCAACAGTTGGTAGTGAAACAGAGTCAACAACTTCCATTGTATTCAATATATTGAAGAAAAAAAAAAAAGAAGTCAGCTCTGAGTAAAAATAAACAGGCTTCTATCCAAGTGATTTGACAATGCACACTTTTATTGAATAAAGGCTCTAGATTCCAGAATACATGAACTCAGGCTTTAGCTGCAAGAACAGATGCCAACTATAATCAGTTTATCATTTTAAACTGCTATGTACTTGAATTTGCTAACAAAAACAAAACTCCATTTCAAAGAGTAAAGCACTCAAGTGAGGATTGTCATGGGCATGCAGACATTGATCACTTTCTCAAAAGATTAACAGTGTGAAAAGTAAACTTATAAAAACATTGTGGTTATTCACTCAACCTGGCCTGGATTAGTTTAGTAACAAAATCAAAAGTACGCTGACTTGCTTTCTACAACTTTAAACCTTTGCAGGTTTTTTAAAGCCAGAAAATATTTTTACATTGTAAGAAGTTTTTGCTTGGAAATAATGGTTTGGTGAGATAAGTCTTATTAATTAACCCATAGCTTGGAGAAGAGGTGGAGTTATACCATTCCCAAGTTTTTGTTTTCTACAAGAAAATGCTAAAGTCCTTGGGCCAACCAAAATGAGATCCAAATTAAGAAAATATATAAAAATCTTACATTTGGTCATGTTTAAGTACCCCCACCAACATAAATATTAACCCTGGGAGGAAAAAGCAAAGATTTTTTTTTTTTTTTTCCTACAAAATTATAAAATTCAATAAAATATATCAAGTTTGTGGTGGTGGGGTTTGATCCTCACTGGGTGTCCCATACTTTCAACTTCGTGCCACATCTAAGCTATGCTGAGAAAAATCGCCATGTAGAGGAGGCGGGGAATAACATGCAACTTACTAGATATATACACAACAGAAACCATAAGCAGACATAAATGTGTATGTGGGTTTCTAAGAAAAGAGTATACAGTTATATATTGTAATCGTCTTTATTTGATATTTCATTATTCTCCAATGGGTTATATATATATATATATATATATATCAATCATCATATAATTCTGCTTGTTCCTTCCTTAGTTAGTTCTTCTATCTGTTACGCCACTGAAGAAAGATAAAACTTACTCTCTACACAAGCTTTTCTTTCCCCTCTAACTTTTTACTCTCCTCAGCCTTTCTCTCACCTTTGCCAAACGTAAAGGTAGTAAAGAGTGATAGAGTAGGAGGAGAGAGCCTATAGTATTACCATATCAGTAGCAGCTTAAGCTAATGGTCGTCGCAGTAATTGTGTATGTGTGTGTACTGTAAAATATAGTAAAAATAGTTAGGTTTGTTGTCGTATGCCGTGACCTAATAACGAAATTTCTGGCCTCTACACCCTTGGCCATTACTTAGTTGGTAGGAGCCATGATGTTTCAGTAATAAAAAAATAAAAATAAAAATGAAAAATAAAAAAAATAAATAAAAAAATTAAAAAAATTTTCTCTTTCAAAATCTCTCACAAAATAGTGTACAGTATTTTGGTTATGGTACTTTTATAGATATTTTAATAAAATTACAGTGTTATTTTATTATCCAAAACCTTTATGTTTGAAGATGTTACTCTCATTTGTAGTATGACAAAGTAAAATTTTTTCAAGGAAATCAATTATCTTTCCGTGGAAATTCCATGGGTTCCACTAGTATATATAAATATATATATAAAATGAACACGTAAGCATTTAAGTAACAAAGAAGTTCACCTCATCTTTAAATATTTCAAACATTGCAGATAACAGACAAATTCATACAAGATTAGTTTCAAACTATTAATACAGGAAATGTACAATTATCAAATAGTGATATTTGAACGCTTTCAAAAAGAAGCTTTGTACTTTTGCAAAACAGATTTGCAATTTCAATTCCATAATAAAATGATTGGTCCATTTATAGATACAAAAACTGACTAATTCAAAAGCTACTGTTTTGAATTCATTCATATTAATTCAATATTTCAACTCCAAAGTTTGCAGTTACAAGTCAAGCACACTAAATATCAATTACGAGCCAAGGATCACTTTAAGGGAAACCAAGTTCTAAACAGAGTGAGAGAGACAGTAAAACTTCATACAATTCATGAAGTTCAATAATTTAAGGACTATTTAACACCCACATGCACATATCTTTGACTTACAAGATCATTCTAAAGAAAATATCTACTAAACTTTTCAGCTATACTTAAGTTCTTTTAAATGTCAAGAAAAGAATTGTCACTAAGTCTATAAGAACTATATCAAGGAAAAGTGGTCATTATTCGGAGAGATTCATTAAAATTTAGGTGATAATTTAAAATGGTGAAATTTTTAATTTAATCTTTTAATATTGCCATTTTTTCAAATAATATCAGACCAATTGTAAAAATTTACTTTTTACATCTTTGAGGTGTCAAAAACATAATGCTGCTTGATTAGGACATGCAACCTGTTATAAGTGATATAATTAAAAAAAAAAAAAAAAAAAAAAAGAATCTGCAATATTATCAGTCCTAACCTGACATCTTGGCTTCAGTCATTTTCTCACCACCATAACAGTTTCCCTGCGCCTTTCCTGCAAATATTTTCATGGCAATTGTTCTGATCAGCTTTTTTTCTTTGATACTTTGACTTCACAATTTCAAATGCAATACTAGACTGGCAGCTAGGTCTCATAATTTGGCTGTTGAAATTGTCAGATATGAACCATATGTTTTATGCTTCACTCACAGTAACTTATAGTGTCTTTGTAGCTTTATTGCCTTGGTTGGGGTGAAACGATAAAATAATACATGCAACATCTTTGCATACATTAAAAGAAAAAGATTTTCCAAAAAGATACAAATTGCAGAATAACTGGCACAATATTTCTTGAAAATCAGGAATTAAATTAGTAAAAAATATAAAATTTATTTCAGAAGTTCATTTTTCTGATAACGGATTCTTTTATGACATAAAGTATCTAATTTAATGTAGATTTTATATCTTCAGCATAGGCTAAGTCATTGCAAATCAGAATCTACTTTTCAACAACTTAAAACAAGGGAAAGTGCCTAACCAATATGTAAATCTTGCATTTAAAGCATAACAGCAGCAAAGAAGTTTAAGATTGCATAACAATGTGCCTGTCAATGGTCATAAGCTACAGTTTAAAAAAGGGGTTCAGATTCATCTGAAGCATTTTAATTGAAGAACTAGAGACTTCTTCAATCCTGCATTCTAGTAATAAAAACATCTCCATAAAAATTAAATTTTTTTTACAGGTTCTTTTTTTGTTTAGTTTTTTTAATAAAGTGTATTTAGAACCAAGGGCACAAAAATACCAACTAAATACTGTGAAAGACAAAAGAGTATGGAATGTAAAAGAATTCTCTAATTGTAATAGTTAAAAAAAAAAACTAAAAATAAATAAATGTAGGCTGTAAATTACAATTTCATCTTTTCAGCGAAGAAAATTGATGGATTATAAATTGAATGAATAATACAAGTTTGGTTGGCCAGACATTTTCCAAAAGCACTATATGAGTGGGGAGCTAAAATGTTCCCAAAATCTAGCTAAATGTCTAAACATCAAGTTTTCTTTCATATATATATATATATATATATATATATATGTGTGTGTGTGTGTGTGAGTGAGAACTTTTATATGTCAAGAATTCAAAATATTTATTATTACTTTGAAAAATGATTAATGTTTATTTAGAAAACAAAGAAATTCTAAAATAAAACAATGTTTTGCCAGATTATTAACTGATTTCTAAATAATTCTTGCCTATCAATCAAAATAGTCATCATTTTTGGCATTATTTAAAGTAACTGGTTCATTTGTAAAAACTTGGATACTTTTTTTACATTAACATTCATTAGACCTTTGAGCTACGACCTTTGTCAAAATCAAAAAATTTCAATTTTCATCATTTCAGAAGCTTACTATTGATGCTGACCTTTTTCAATTCATAATATGTAGTTATCAATGATGTAATAATTTCAAACTAGACATTTGAAAATAAAATCAAAGTACAGTTAAATTTTCAAGAAGTCAGGAATATATTTGATTCTCTATATTATGACCAAAACCCTGATATAAAATAGATGGGAGGATATTCAATAATTTAAGATTCTAACATATGCCATGGCTTAGAGATAGTAATGACTGCTAATAAAAAAAAATTTTAAAAAAATTTAAAAAAAATGTGCATATATATTACACACATACAACCTCTAAGTCAATTTAAGTAGAGCTATAATTTTAAATAAAGATACATAATAAAAAGGAGTTATTTCATTGGTTGGCTCCCCAACAATATACAATTGCTAGTTTTTATCATTATTAAAATGGCTAAACTAAATATTAAAAAAAGTTAATAATAAAAACAAAAAAAAAACTGTACTTTAATAAGATGTTTCAAGTATTGAATAAAATATAGAAAACATTAAAAAAAAAATACAATAAATACATTTTATATATAAGGAAGGTGGATAAAAGAAAAAAATAAATTTTTTTTTTTTTTTTCATTAAAATAAATTTCAGCTCCACCTCCATCCCTGCCCACCCTGAGGCTATAAGCTTTGTTATCCTTAGTGTTATAGGAGCTATGCCATAGCCCTAATTGATTATAGTGAAGGATTAACACAATGGGTAATTATGCACCTGACCTTCTGACCAGTTCCTATCCTTCCCAACTGATTACAGTCACACCCTCTCTCACTCTGGTCTACATACAGATACAGGCAAACAAGAATCTCACCTAAAAAGTGTGGCAGACTGATTTTGACACACATTATATATATATATATATATATATGAGAGCTTTAAAATAAAGTAAGGAAATAAAAAGCATTTGTTGTAAATTGGAAAAGTGTGTTTATTTGAATTGACAGTTACATCTTCAAATGAAGAAATAAAAATTCTGAAACATTTAGTTCAAATGATAATTTTTAAAAATTAGATCTCTCCAAAGTTTCAATCTTAAGACAAACATTTTATAGAATTTTTAAACTGACATGAAATTTTAAGGTCTTCAATTTAGCTATGATAAGATTTATTCATGGAGATGTTTTTACAGTAATATAGCAAAAACAGTAGACTCTATCGAGACTTGATAGAGCAATATCAACAAAATGCTTGATTAAATGAGATCTGAATATTTTTAGACAAATTATTGCTAAATCAGTTAAAATCAGCAGACACATTTTTTTTATGATAGTTATAAATTCTATAAATAGAAAGCAACTTGACAGAGCCTAAGGGCTGCTTTGGTAACTTAAAAAAAAAAAGTTCATGCATCTTATATACTAGAATATAGAGGAAATCAGTGTTATCTATATCTGATCTATATGCCATACAAGACAAACATGTTCAGGATACTGTTTTCAAATTGCACTGAAAAAAAAAAAAAAAAAAAAAAAAAAAAAAAACTACCTAAAAATATCAATAAAAAATTATTTAATAACATTCACATTAGAATTATGAAATTTTTTGCTGGTGAAAATTCTTTGAGAATTTAAGTGGCAAAGTTCAAAACAAAGACCAAGACTAAGTCATTAAAAAAATAAAATAAATAGATAAAAAAAATAATTGATACACAAAGATATACCAAAAGAAAGTTTTACTGAAATAAGAAAAGTCAGTAAAAGCTTCCTTGATTGCAATTTTAAAGCACTTAATATCCAACTATCCCAAAGTAAAGAACACCATGCCCCAAAGAAACCAGAAAAATTGTAATTATAATCCTTAAACAAATACAAAAAATGAAAGCCAGATTCCAAAAACATTTAGGCACAGCTGAAAATGATTATACTGAAGTTTTCAAATATACCAACCAAACACTTCCAACAGTAAAAACTGCAAACCAGATGCAAATCATTCCAGTACTATTTATTTTTCAAATTCATAACCACTCTGATAAACACAAAATCATGAGTGCATGTGCACATTAATTACTGCATCTCAAAAAGAATTTCATTTAAAAATAAACAAGAAAACAGAAAAGAAATGTCTTAATTACAAATGCTTTAATTTAGAAAGGTGATAAGGATTCTTTATATACGAGTTGGTCCATGCTATCAAAAATAATGGCAACATATCTTGATCTAACTACTATTGATTTACATTAAAAGAAAATAATCCAAACCACTGAGTATGATAAGAGGAGATATATATATATCTCCACACACACACAAGTCTATTACAACAGACTTTTTTTTTCTTCATAACTTGACATTTATTGCGAAAAAATAAAAACAGACACTGTTAAAGAGCAAACATGCACCAAGAGGTTTAATAAATGATAAAGAGAATGAGCTGAGCCAACACTGCCTTGCTATTGTCTCTTTCCATGAGTATGACATATCTGGCATATTTACATTCTGTAAAAACATTACATGCTATGAAATCTGCCTTTCTCTGATATACCCCGATAGCTTGGTGGGTGGATCTCCGATTGGTGATAAGTCAGGTTTCCGTGCCAGCTTGAAGTGAACAGTTAATCTAGACAAACTGATGAGCTGTGATACAGCAAAACAGGCCTGTATACAGATGATACATAATATATAAAAACAGGATTATTCAAAAAACTAAATATCTAAAACAGATAACATTGTTTTAACAGACTGTATCACATCTTCGAAGATTTATTGAACTAGTAAAAGAATATTGCTGCCTTATCTGGTCTGGTGTTCCTATCATGAATCAGTGAGTCCGTTAAGTGCCATACATGATACATGCTTGAGCAATCATGTCTCTTTTGATCCATGACTGACTAGGCTGAAGATTTTCCCACAGTAGGTTGCCATTTCTTTCTGCAGTAGACTGGTTGCTAACAAAGTTATTCAATTCATAGCTAGAGTAATATCTTTCCTGAAAGTATTTGTGCATAAGTGAATGTAATGAATTCAAGTGGAAATCAAACGAGATCTCAAAATTATTGACAAAAGCCAAAGCGTCTGTAATATAATCGATTACACCTGGCATCTCAACTTCAGTCACTTTCTCACTGAGGTGACATTGGCTGTCTTTTCTGCAAACATTTTTATGGATTTTATTTTTTTGGTGATCTTTTCATCTTGGTGCCTTGACTGCATAAATTTAATAAATTTAAGGATGATACTAGACTGGCAACTAGGTCTCACCATTTTACTGTTAGACTAGCTAAATGCAACTTACAGTTTCTTTTCTCACACTTCTTGCCTTTGGAAGTGCTTCCATGCCATCTATAATCTTCAAAAATTTATATGCAACAGGAATCGTACTTTTCTGTCTTCCTGATTCCACATCAACATTATGATACAGATTATTTTAGAAACAAATACAATTCAGTTAATTACATTAGACAATTTTATTTCTTTAATGTTCTTTATCAACCTGTCGACATTTTCCTTCAGGGTCAAGAAAACATACCAGATGACCAAAATAATTGCATTTATTCTTAAGTGTATTTTTGACCTCACAGAAAGCAACAAAAAAATAACTACTGTCTACAACCACTTTTAAAACTGAAAGAAAAAGTGAAAGGTTAATTTCAAGTAGAGATTGGAGGGGGAAGGGCCTGAAAAGTTCTGCCTGGCCCATCTCCACCACCGAAATCTGACAAAACCAAACAATTTATTTCAGGATGAGAAGGGTTTCTTGCTGAGGCAAGAAACTTTAACACCCTTCCATGTGCATGTGTTTTTGTTATTGCATATATCTGATACCCACTGACTGAATGGACAGATTGATTGCAGGGTCTGTCTATGGAAGCCTGGAAATGTTGACAATAACACCAATCAGCAACTGATAATATCTCAATCTTATATATATATATATATATATATATATATATATATTTTTTTTTTTTTTTTAATCGTTTCACCCCAAGCAAGGCATTCCACTGCCACTATTACGCTTGGGGCTACATAGAGGAAGGTAAATAGAAAGAGTGGTTAGATATAGGAAATGTCAGAAGGGAGGGGGGTGATAGGTAGCTGGGAGGATGGGAAGAGTGTTTGAAAGAATGGAAGTGAGTTATTGTGTTAGGAGGTGTCTATTGACCTTACATTTAAACTCCTGGAGATTGTAGCCGTCGGGGAAGCAGTCATGTGGAAGGGAATTCCACAGTCAGGAAGTACGAGAAAAGAAACTGTTGGAGTAGAAGTTGTGGTTGCATTTTGTCAGTTTCACTGTAAAAGGGTGGGACCTAGTTGCTAATCTAGTATCTCGTGCAAATTCGAACCTAGGGGGCACCAGTGATCAAAGTTCATCGGAGCAGAAGCCATGGAAGTATTTATAAAAGAGATACAGGGAAGCCACGTCGCACCAGTGAGAGAGAGACTGCAAGCAGTCTGCCAAGTCAGTATCGATCACATTACAGACCCTCCACTGTACCTTGTCAAGAAGCCCAAGGAGAATAGTAGGGGCACCCGACCAGATATGGCAACAGTATTCAATGCACAGGCGGATGGTAGATTTATAAATGTGCAGGATAGATTCAGACGGAAAAAACCTCCAGGCCCTGCACAGAGAACCGACTTTCATAGCAGTGAATTTAGCAATGGATTCGATATAGTCATTCCACTTGAGGTCCGCTGAAAGTGTGAGACCAAGGAGGCACAGTGTTTTACTCTTTGGGAGGCAAGCCTGGTCCATGCTAATGGGAGGTAGGTGCGGTTGTCTATGATGGTTAATTGATAGAAGCTTCGTTTTAGAAGCATTAAAATTTACGAGCCATTTCTTACCCCAGTCCACTACGGTCCTTTCCAAGCTCGGCTGCAAGGTTAGCTTTGTCGCCTACACCAGAGATATATATATACATACATATATATATATATATATATATATATAGATATGAGTAGGTATTTGAAGGCTATCACAATGAAAGGAAGGTAAAGAAGGTGTTGGGTATTACCTATTTATTATTCATTAATATTTCGAGATCAGAATCTCATCTTCAGAATGATAGGAGAGCTTGATTTCACAACCGCTGGTGGACCGTACCTTTAACCGAATGGTCCTCTTTCCCTGCTACTGCTGTTGTTAATTGTAGTGCGCATGTGGGTGTATGTGTGTGTTTGTTTTCATGGTTTATATAAGTGTGCCTGATAGTAGGATTAGGTTTTTTTGCATCTTTGCTAAAGTTTTAGTGGGTGGCATTTTACGATTTGATGATATATCTGTCTACTTTAATTTATGGTTTAATATGTGCAAGGTGGCTAGTGGCAGGGTTTGGCATTTTTGCATCTGTCAGAATGGTAGTAAGCACCGTTTTATGACCTGATATTATGTCTATCTGCTTTAATTGGAGGCATATTTATTGCTACATTTTCTGCATCCCCAAGTATTCGTTTGTGTGTGTGTGTAATAGTGTTGATTATTCTGTTATGTAATCTAAATTGAGTTCCTGTCTATTGTTGATCTGTGGGTGGAGTTTAGCTATTATTAAAAACTTATGTGTAAACTTTCTTGGTTCCGCTCTCTTGCTTCAATATTGACTATTATGTTTTAGTCTTTGTTTTTGCATTTTTTTTTTTATTTAGTTTTTTTAGGTGCTTGTGGAATGATGATGCTTGCATATGTAAGTGTTCTTTGATTCTGGTGTGTAATGGTCTGGTGTTGCTGTTGACAAACTTCCTTGCATTTGGTGCATTGTATGCGATATACAACGAACCTGGTGGCATATACTGGTGTCAGTAACAGGGCAATTGGCCAGTGTAGATGGTGTCATTTCTAGTATGTTGTAGTTGTAATTGAGGTGTCTCTGAAGAGTTAGGTTGTAATGGGCCAGTTGCATGTCCAGTCCCTCTCTGCGGATGACTACTTATTTTCGTGGTGATGTTTTCGCTGAAGTGTGGTAACCTCAGAAAGCAGGTGTTAGAGGGGGTGTGGCACCTTCAGCCTTTATTACTTTTAGGTTCCAGGCGACCAACAAAAGACTAGGAGTAACCGGTGGTCTTCAGTACCTTCTTGAAATGTGCAGTGTGTGCGTTTCTTGCATTTGCCCCAAATACGTGCAAGTTCATTTCTAATGTATCCGGTCTTTGCTCCGAGAGGGAGGGCTGATTTATAGTGGACAAACATGTCTCTGCTGGCAGGCTTTTTGTAGAAATCAGTGTGGATGTCGCCCTTTTTCCAATACTTTCAGCCTGAAGTCCAGTAGTGACAGGCATCCATTGTTATCGGGATGTTCAATGGTGAATTTTATGTTGCTATCCATACTGCTGAACATTGCCGCCATTCTATTCGCCTCATCACGTGAAGAAGTGGGGATGAGTAGGTCATCAATATATCTTGTGAATAAGGCATACGAATGACAGGTGTTGAGAGCACGACATTCCAATTGATTCATGTATGTAATGGTAAGTAATCCCAATAGATTTTGTTGATTGGCCTGAAAAGAGGTTAGATTAATATATGTTCCCTATTTTATTCTGTGTGTGTGTGTGTGTATATATATATATATATATATATACACACACACACATTGCATGCCAAATTATTAGAGATACCTTTTTTTTTCTTTTTTCTAATATTTCAAAAATCGTCCAATCAATTCACACAAAATTTTTCACACAATGTTGGCAACACTGACTTGCACAATCACTTAAATTTTCGTACTGATCTGTGCAATGTAAACAAACTGGTGCCATATTTATTATCAGTACAGTGATTGGAGCGTGCCAAATTATTAGAAAGGTTTAGTAAAATTCCCAGATTTGAGCAAACAAATCGTTTATTAATGTTTCATGTAAATATTTATGATCAAAAGAAAGCTAATAAATAAGATAATCAAACAAATGACCGATACAAACAAAGGCACAGTTTTAAACAAATTAATAGGGAATGTGCGTTCCCTGTTTTGAAATTACTTGAAGTCGACAATCCATAGAATTTGTTAATTGTAGGATGTCATCTGCTGTAATGCCGCAAGATATGTCAAGAATTGCTTCCTACAACTCAGTGTTGCTCCTGAATTGTCGTCTGTTGGCATACAGTCTTTGCTTCATGATGCTCCGAAGGTTTTCAATTGGGTTCAAATTTGGAGAATTTGCTGGCCACTTCATTTTTCAAGGTCCCTCAAAGCCTAACTGTTTCAAATATTCAGTAGTCTTCTGAACAGCATGTGAGGGAGCATTATCTTGCATAAAAACAATGGCCCTTCTGAAGGCAACTCTTTGCCTTTTCATCCACAGTTCAAGGTGCTCTTTCATAAACGTTATGTATGCATCAGCAGTCATTTTGATGCCATCTGGTACTCCCCAAGGGCCCACTAATGTTTTTCCAATAATACCATCCCAGATCATTATGTCCTCACCACCTTGCTGGCGTCTCAAACGCTAATGGCAATTTCTGTCCGTTCATTACCCAGCCTTTGCACCATCTATCTGGCTCATCAAGTGTTGCTCGAGTTTTGTCTGTGAACAAAACTTTAATCAATCTTCATATTGTCCTCGGCCCATTTCAATTGATTTCGGATGTGATTTTTCATCAACGGAGGCTTTGATACAGGTTTGACTGTTGTTGCTATTTCCTTCAGATACTGACACCGAGTACTTTTAGACACAATAGGATCCCCAGTGCAACTGAAAAGCTCTTGACTAGTAAGTTCAGAGTTCTTCGTGGCCTCTCGTTTAAGTTGTGACATGAGATGACATGAAATAACCCTTGGCTTACCTTTATCTGCCCCTTTTGCGTACTTGCGTAGGGTCAGCAGTGAACTTTTTCACTGTTTAATGACAGCCCCCCATCATTTTAGAAATTTCTAGGGTAGATTTACTTTTTGAGAGTTCTGAGGTGAGTTTTCTTTTTAGCATCACTTAAACTGCTTTTACGGCCCATCTTTTCACTAAATTCTAACACTTTAATAATTTGGCACACTCAAATCACTGTGCTGATAAATATGGCGCCAGTTTGCTTACATTGTGCAGATCAGTATGAAAATTTCAGTGATTGCACAGGTCAGTGTTGCCAACATTGTGTGAAAATTTTGTGTGAATTTATTAGACAGTTTTTGAAATATTAGAAAAAAAATTCGATAATATGCCAGTGTGTGTGTGTGTGTATATATATATATATATATATATATATAAGCACCAACCTTTCTGTCATTAAAAACAGAAGACAAGGAAAATATTTTTATCAAGTTTTTCTGGTATCCTTTTGTTTTTTAGGGGT
Organism: Ascarosepion bandense; assembly: GCA_037127315.1. Lineage (NCBI taxonomy): Eukaryota > Metazoa > Mollusca > Cephalopoda > Sepiida > Sepiidae > Ascarosepion > Ascarosepion bandense. The sequence goes on from JBBBDQ010001215.1 coordinate 2,839,970, forward strand.
AAGGGAGTACAAAACTTTTCTATAATTTTTATTGTTCCAGGCACTTTTGACTACATCTATGCCATCTATGGCCCATATGCTATGGGTGTTTTGTCAAATATCAGCAACTGCAAATGTAAATATAAAAGTGGTCACTGATGTTAGACCTAGCAACAACACTCATGTTTGAACAATCTGCAGGCCATGTGTTTTGGCTCGTCTATATAGGATAGTCAATGATACATTATCAATAACAAGGTGTATTGTATTATCATGAAAGTTATGAAGTAGGTGATCATGTTTCAATTTATTCTAGAGTGTATTGAATAGGAATAATTAGACATGAATAAAGCTATTTTTAGCTATTTTAATGTGTTTCTTACCTTTAATGTGTGTGTGTGTGTGCGTACATTATGATATACATACTGAGTGAGATAGAGAAATTTCCGTCTAAATTAAAAAAAAAAAAAAATGAAACAGACATCTCATTTTAACATATTTACTAAAATTACACAAAAATATCTTCAGATACCAAAGAGTAAATTTTTCCAATAAAAACCATGATTAGCCTCACTCACGGACTAGACAACTTTGAAATCATCTGCAATTCTTCTAGACAGTTACCTTGTTGGCAACTGTTGCCATAATCCTTGCCTTCAGTTTATCTTTGGTATTACAAGAAGTTTTGTTGGTCTCTCACTCAACTGCACCCCACACAAGTGGGTTGCAGTCTGGACAACTAGATGTAAGGGGTGATGTGGTAGCAAAAATTTTCTGACAGCCATAACTGGGTTCTCCTGCTTGTGGCCTGCTGCAGAGTTGTTGCCAGACATAGGGCTTTCCAGCAGCCACTCTCTTGACCCAGCACAGTACTACCTCCTCAAGGCACTTGATGTAGACCTCTTTGTTGACTGTGACCATCAATATCAAATTCAGGACTTCTTTTCTTACTAGGACAATCAGAGAGAGTTGGAAAACTGATTGTCCTGCTGTTTTTTTTCATAAGCAACATCCGACTCATTCAACTCTTTTCAAATTCTCTGCTCTGTCTTCATATATATGACTGAAATCACTCGCACATTTTGCTTTTCATGAAAATGATTACATACACAATTTCAAATAGAACAGAGTCAACTTAAGAGCATTTCCAGAGATTACTCAGTAAATATTTCAAGTTGCCTTAAAAATACAAATTATCAGTCTGTGAATGTGTTATCTTACAAGACATCAAAATTTAACTACCTGCAAAAAAAGATAGTAACCAATGCTCTTGAGAAACAAAAACAAGGAAAGAATATTGAAGACTTGAAAATAAGGTCAACATCAGCTGATTAATAGTTTTCAGGTTGTTTGACTTTTTATGATTAAAAGTTACTATTTTTTGTACATTTATTTGGAGCCTGTTATATTTCTCAAGGTAGTTTAAAAATAAACATTTTTTTTTAATTAATGCACTCCACCAATTATGAGGTAAAAGATTAGGCAATTGACAGCTGATTTACAACACAATGTTAAAAAAACAAATATATAGACACAGGCACTATTAAGACTTTGTTGAAATGATGTCTCAAGAATGCCTTAACTCGTCAGCTGTATAACATTCTATTTTTTGAAGATTCAGTTAAGGCTAATGAGAAATAACATATTCACTTCAATACAAAGTATTGAAAATCTCAATTTATACCTAATAAAATGATGCTAATTATTAAAATACAGGTAAAAACAATTCAACACTTATCAAGAGTCAACCCATTTTTCTTAATCACTCATCAGGGTTTTCAACAAGTGGATTTTTTGTCAGTAAATGTGCTATCTTACAAGACATCAAAATTTACAATAACTACCTGCAAAAAGGTAGTAACCAATTCTTTTGTAAAATAAAAGAAACAACATTAAACACTTTAAAATAAGAGCAAAATCAGCTGATATCCATGTGAATCTTATTTCACATTCATGTTGTGTTTGAGTGATTTAAAAATTACAAAACTAAGCTGACCTTTGATAAGTTATGAATATTTTACATGTACACACAATCTGAAATTTATGTCTGTAAAACAACAATAAAAAAAGACAAAACAAAATTATCTTGGCCAACACATTTTATCATTTGATGGACTTTATCAAGGCAAGTGTGAGGATTTTGTTTATTAGACATTGAAATGAGTCACTTCATATTCTCCATAGTTTGCCTGACTTTTCAGCTAACCTGATAAATATCTAAGAGTGTTCCTATACTTAAAAACGGGGGGGGGGCATTTTTGATCTTGTATATAAATACTTGTTACAAAATAAAAGATAAGTTTTCCTTTTGTCTCTCTCTCTCTCTATATATATATATATATATATATATATATATAAGTTTAGATCAATTACAGACAAAACATGGATTAAAATCCAGCAGAATAAGGAAGAACAAAAAGGGAATGTTCCCAGCTTTTTCAAATAAGCTTAGAATCCATCAGTTCTTAAAATCACAATGAAAAAGCTCACTCTTACTCTTTTGGTATTTTCTTTGAACTCTATTCAATTCAACCCATTCTAGAGGTAATTTTGACATAACTTAGAAGAGTGTTTCAGATCATTGTCTTGTTGAAAGGTGTTTTTGCAAAACAATATTTGTTCTTTTTTCAGGATTCCTTCAACCTGAACCAAGTCAAGCACCCCACCAACAATAACTGACCTACCACAATGCTTAAAAGAGAAAACTTACAGACAAAACAGCATAAGAACTAGACAGTGAAAGAGTGGCAAAATGTATTTGGGACAGACGAGTCCAAATTAGAACGTTTTGGTAGTAAAAGAATGTATATGAGAAGAAAGCCAAGGAAAAAACAGTGATAAATGTGACGTTCCAACAAGGTGATGGGTCAAAACAAAAATAAATATGCTGTAGTTATTAAAATTTTACCATTTACTTTTGGAATTCATTTTAAGAGTATTTTTTAAAAAATGTAGAGTAACCCTAAACATTTTCCCCTATTATGTATATAATAGACAAAATGTTTTTAATGATAGATCACTCACTCACTCACATACACACACATATGCATTTATCCCTGATGCATAAAAATTATGAAGGACACAGTAACCATCCAGGCATCTCATGCCTCACCCCAGCTAAAGTTTTCCATGAAAAGTAATATATTACACATATTCTTTCAAATACTTTTTACTAATTGCTCCTTTCTTTTACTTGCTCTTTCCAGTAGGAGGTGCAGGTGTCATGTTACCCTAACACAAACTTTCTTGATGGTAAGAGGAAATTTGATGTACTTGCACTTTTTAAGTTTATTGACCATTGTTTTAAATATTGTTTTTATTTCAAATTTGATTCAGGGGGGGGGGGCTTGCATCATCAATTTAAAAACTGTTCTGTCAATTCTCAAAAAGAAATAGTTTCTTAATTGAACTGGGATTAAGTGTAATTACTGTTTTTGTTTTTAATTTGAAAAAGTTGTTTTGTCAGTTTAAGTGATTTGGCATAATTAAAACTGTTTTTTGGGGATAATAGTAAAGAAGAAAAAAGTTTTAAAATTTATGAAGAAACTTTAGTTGGGATCCATTGAATTTCCCAGGGACACACCAAAATTACCAACTGAAGTGCCCAGTCTTATCATTTAACTCATAGCTAAAGGGAGAAAAGGTGGATTTATACGTTTTCAAAGAACGGAAGTGCAAATAACAAGCTTGATCAAAATTGAAATTCAGCTCTCAGATTTCTCATTTTGAGCAGCTATTACACCACCTGCACATCCACTTGTAATTTTCCTGTTTCCTGTCAATTGAGCACTCTGGGGAAATGGTAGATTTTATAAACAGTAGCTACTCACTGCTATTTATGCATTGTTCTTCAGCAATCAAGTGAACACTCTTGGCTACTGATATTGGTTTACATTGTGTATATAATATGCTAAAATCTGCCCTCCTCCACCATGTGCTAATAGCTTAGAGGTAGAATCTTTGAGGTCAAATTGGTCAAGTTTCAATCATGGCTGGAAGCAATCAGATGTCTAGCCATACTGATGTGTCATGATACAATGAAACAGGACTGTCTGCAGATGGCACACACACATATATATTTATATAACGAGAGAGTTAAAGAATTGATATATTTGTCTGCTCTTCTTGAGTAGAATAGAAAGCTGAAAAATAAGATTGAAATTCTCTGCTTCTTCAATGATGCGTATTGATATAACTAAATAATTGCACAGACTATGCAGCTAATGAAAGGATCATAAAGTTTCCCCAACTACAACTGGCCTCTTTTAGGGAAATGGGTTGGGGGCAGGTAATATTCAGCACCTCATATAATAAAATACACAGATCAAAGATAAATACAAATCCTCAATATGTTATGGGAAAAATGCTTTCTAAATTCTGGACATTTTATCAAGGTATCTAAAAAGGGCTTTTTAATTCTTTTCTATAAGTTTGTTTCTGTAAAAACAAACACCAAAGAAAATACCAAGTGCATGATGCAAAAGATGGGTGACAAATGTATATCATGTTGATCTGAAGAAGTGATGCTCCAACTTCCAGTACAGAGATTTTAAGATCCAAATACAGTAAAGTCTGAGAGGCCTAAAACAGCATCAACTCTTTAAATTGATAATATACATGACAATTTTGGTCAATCAATGAATACAGAATAATTGCAAGGACACTAGACACATCCAGGACACATATTGCATTTATAATTCATGAGCAGTTGAGTATGTGAAAACTGTCAGCTAAACAGGCACCAAAATGATTGAATGCCAGCCAGAATTGATAGTGCGGACACAAAGTTGATTTTGCAGCATTTTCAGTAATTTAACAATTACCTTTTTTTGTTGTTTAACTTGTCAGTATGGATGAAAAAAAAAAAAAAAAAAAAAAAGTGACATGATCCAGAGATCAAATGATAGCAAGAAACATGACCATAGTTTTGAGGAAAAGTATTTTGAGGATCTACTTCAGAAGAGACAAACAGGTAATGGAAAAATATTTGCTGTACCAATAAAAGAGAACGGGGAAATAAAAACAGCTTAAAAAGCTGCAGTAAGATGCTCTCTTTTTGTAATACAATGCATCTGCTTGCAGGGCTGGTAATATGGCTATTTTTAAGAATTTAGTTTTGAGGGCATGAACCTACTCTCCACATATTGCTCCATTTAACAACTTCCTGTTCCAAAACCTTAAAAAGAAGTTTGAGAGGAGGAACCTTTTCCAATGATAGCAACAGCAAAGCAGTATTTTCTATTACCAAAGTTTTTTTGTAAAGATGAAAAAAAAACACTACACCTTTAGAAATTAAGTGCCTAGTGCACTGAAATTAAAAGCAAATATGAAGAATAAAGTGTATATAGCATGAGTTTATTCTCTTCTTGATCAACAAGCTTTCCACACATACACTAACCCTTGACTTAGAACTTTTTTTTTCTACATCAATGAAATACACCTGGCATATTTTTAAATATCCCAATTTTTTTTTTCAATTAAAATGACTACCAATGCCCCCACAAAAAAAGGGTGGGGAATCAGGTTTTTTTTTCTTTCTTTTTTAATTGCCATAAAATTAAAATATGAATTTCTTTTTCATTTAATCATAAGACAGTTATTTAAAGCCAGAAAATATTTTTAGATTTTTGGAGATAATAAAAATGGTTTAGTGATACAAGTCTTACTAATTAATAGCTGGGGAAAAGAGGTGGGTTATACCTTTCTCAGGAATATTTGTATGTAAGTGAATAACAAACGTAACAGGAATTGAAACTTGGCTCTCTAACAATTCCAATCCATTACACTGCTCACACATCCAAGTTTAGAGCACCTGGTATTCCCCAGTGGTCATCTATCTATGTACTGATCAGACTCGACATTGCTTAACTTTAGTGACCAAACGGTTACCAGAGTTTCAACATGAAATGGCCGTAAGCGTAATCATAAAAGAGAAAAGGCTTGAATTTTCAGAGAATTAACTTGAATACAAGATCATTTATTTAGCAAAGAACATATTCAGAAATTTGTTAATAAGTAACAAATCTTCAAAAAGAGTAAGAATGTAGTCAACATTTTTAGTTTTAAAAGAGTAAATCCCTAAAAATAGTTATAGATATTATTTCATTTTAGGGAAACTGATGCCTTAATAAAAATGGTCAGAAACAATATAAGAATAATTTGATATTTATATTACTACATTCTGAGATTTCTGAAGAAAGTTTGGAAAATCAAGAAAAAAAACCCACTTAAATAGGCATTTTCTTTAGGAAATATTATTGACTTCTATACTTGCAAACAGCATTCTTTAGTATAGGAATTCTTTCAGGGGAAGTTGTTTGTGGAATGCCCAGTGGCAGTTTGACTATCAAATTGCAACATTTCCTGTTTTCTTCTTTATCTTCTACAGATGAATATTAGGTCTTCAAATTCACTTACATCTTGTCTCATCACAGAGACATCTCCAACAATATATAAGCATGTGAATGAATCCACAAATTGAGTAAGGAAGGAGGGGATACATTTTAACTTTCAGTTGATGTCAAATGACAATATTACCAAAGTATTACAAAGATTTCTGTTCAGATTAAGACTTACAGCTATGTAGCATTAAAAAAAAAAAAAAAAAAAAAAAAAAACAGCTCCCGTTTGATCACCAAAGTTAAGCAACATTGAGCCTGTTCAATATCTAGATGGGTGACTGTTTGTCAACCCTTTGCAGATTAAAGCTAGAATTTTTTTTTTTTTCACAAAATGTTTTGGAGAATGATTTAGTGACAGGTCTTATTAATTAATCCATAGCTGGGGGAGAAAAGGTGGATTCATACCTTTGTGCATCAGTGAATATAGTGAACCCAACAGAAATTGGAACTTGGCTCTCCAATTAACAATTAGAGCCATTATCCATTACAGCATCCATACATCGAAGCATATTCTTCACCTGGTATTCCCAAACAGTCACCCATCTAGCTACTGACTAGGCTTGACATTAATAATCATATAGAGACCAGTGTTTTCAACATGATGCGGCCATAAGCCTCAAGTAAAACAATATTCCCCAGTGGTCAGCCATCTAGGTACTGACCAGGCTTGACATTGCTTGACTTCAATGATCATATGAGGATTGGTTTTTCAACATGATGTGACCATAAGCCTTAAGTAAAATAATATTTAAATCCCTATCTAAATATTATTTTACTTAAATTAATCAGCAATTTTGGAAATTGCTAAGAAATTACCAAGTGATGCTGTTAATAAAAATACCTCACCCACATTATATTAAATCTTATTTCAACAATCCAGCTTATTCCCCTTAGGGCTGTATCAACAGTAATTATAAAATAAAAAAACTTGATATGTATTATGTTTTTTATTAAAAAATTAAACATCTTTTTAAAATGAACATACAAAATAAATGCACACTAGTTTCATCATACGTTCTGATACTGCATTTCAAGCAGGTGATTCAGCAATCATTTTCAGCATTATTTGAAAGTGTCAAGCAAACTTGTTAGCTTTCAATTTTCTTAAATGAATTAATCATACATCATTTTAGAGCTTCATCATCATTATGACATTTAGTTACAGATTGTATTTATGATGCTGTCATGAAAAAATAAAATATGCCACTAATGAATAATTGTAAATTAAAAGTTATATAAGTTTACGAACAGCAGTACCAGTATCAAATGTAGATACTTTTTAAGAAACAAAAGATTTCATAGAAAAGAAAAAGAAAATAATGAAGAGTGAAAATTAACCAAGAGAATAATGAGATTTTATTTTGAAATTTCTTTGAATGTAATTTTTTTTAAATGAATTAAGAAATTCCTGAACATTTTTTCCTGGGTTAAGTATATCAAATAAGAATGAATGATTCAGTTTTTTTTTTAGAATAACAAGAAAAAAATTTTTTTTTTTTACAAATGCTTAAAAACAACTTTTTTCAAATTACTGCAGATGAAGCACTTTTTTTAATAAAATTGCTGCCAAAGTTAAAGGGAATCCATTTTGCTATATAAATTCATTGTAAATTGATCCCACTACAGAACAGGGGTGAGGAAAAAAGAAAAAAACTTTATACACCTTGTTTCTAAACAGCTGTGAAACAGCATTTGATCATTTTTTTTTTTTTTTTCCAAAACTTAATACACTTATCAATTAAGCACACTATATTTTGAATTTAAAAGAAACTTTTAAAAATTTAAATCATATACTATGTACATATTTTCTTTTTGGTTCCACAAGGGAATGAATTTACATTTCAAACAGGACCTCTGCCATTAAATTTTATTAACATGAAAAATTTGAAATTCATTATATGAAGTGCTTAATCTATAATATGAGAAAAATATATGAGGAAAAAAAATTTCAGGCTATGGTTCTTTTTCTAAAGCTTCAGTTTTAAATGTCTGATACAATTTTGCTAATAAACAAGAGAAATTAATAAAATACAAATTACTTCTATTAATGTTAAGATACATGAGCCTTTTCACTGTATATTTTGTACCATCAACACTAGTTACTTAAAAATATTCAATATATTTTCTGTTATCATTCATCACTTTGTTTATGGGTAAATGGAGTCTTAAATGATAGTATTTTTTTTTCTTTTTTGTAAATAAATAATTCATTTAAACACTCATTTGATATTGTCATATCAGTACCCCTAAGCCTTCAAGAAAGTCCTATAATTGAAGAGTGCAAAGTCAGGCAAATAAACTGGGTGTGGCAGAATTCCCCCAGCTTTTGGCATTGTCAAACATGAGGCAGTTTTTGTACAGTTGCAGGCATTTTTCAATGAGGAGTGCACCTATTACATGCAATACACTTTAACATTCATGGGCTTTATACAGACTGAGTAGTTTGTGGTAAAATAAAGAAATTATATATATATATATATATATATATATATATATTTACATATACACACACACACACACACACACACAAGCAATATAGCCCGGCGTTGCACGGGTGCAATGAAAGCTTTAAAACTAATCCATGGTCCTGGAGCTCAGACTCCAGGGACATTGGCACAAAAGACTAAAAAGCAATAGTTGCCAGTTAAAGCGAAACTGTAGACTAAAAGAAAAATGAATGGATGTAAGTCAAATTTTGATTTCCTGGTATCAATATCAAATAAGTTTTTTTCGTCGTAGACTGAATTTTGAAGGCTAAATAAGTTCTGAGTAAATGGTATCATGGCTGAGACTAAGAACTACAATTATATCTACTTAGAGCCAAACCCAAAGCAAAAAAAAAAAAAAAATACAGACATACAGGCAGATAAACAGACACACACACACACACACACAAACATCTTGCCTTTTATTTATATATATATATATAAAAATCGATTTTCTGCACTATTGTAAGAATATCAACCTTGAAACTTCTGAATATCGTTTCTTATGTCTTTGTCTATGAGTGTATCAAATTGGATTAAAATCAAACCACTCCTTCTATAACCCAATTTTTATCAATTTGATATTTATCAAGGGGTACCTCATCACAAAACCTAGCTAAGAACACTCGCAGACGCTTATGGTACAACTGTGTAAATTTTCAAGAAAATCGGTTCAGCCATTTCGAAGTTTACAGGTAACGGACATACAAAGTTCCATTTATAAATAAGTTTAGATAGATATATTTTTCTACTGGCGTAATTGTTTTTGAGAAATTTTAGGAAAATGTATTAGGGGATGCAGTTTTGAATCCTGCCAAGTGATACATTTTAATTAAAAACATTAGCTACTCAAATACGAGTATCAATTAAAAATAATGTTCAAACAAATAAATGTTGGTTGTTAATTCCATTTTGCTAATATCCAAAACTTTCTATAAAAGGTAATGACCATATTTAGAAATTAATACCACTACTTTGAACAAATTTTGTATCATCTACAACAATACTTACATGCAATTTATTCTTGTACTATTTACATATAAACTTGAAAACACTAGCCAAAACTGTTTAGAACCAAGAAACTTGACAATTTTTACATTTATTAATTCCAGAAAAAATACATTTATACCTACAGAAAAAATAAAAGAAACCACCAAAGTACCTTGCCAGTCTTGGTAAACAAAACAATACACACAAGCCTTACATATAGTACCAAAGTATAACCTGTGATAACATTTTCACGCGATTACCCTTGCTTGTTCAGTTTTATTTGTACATTATAGACAAGCACTTCTCATCACATGCAATAGTGTATCAACTCATGCATATAGAGAAATATATGTATGTAAACTGTTAATGTTTCACCCATTTTCCATGTTTAGAAATTTTACAAATTGCAGTCAGATTGCTCAATAGAAGAACTATCTCCTCCCTCTCTCTTCCTACCAGTTAACATGGCTTTGCCAACTTTGTAGAATTCATCTAACTTTGATGGTCATCTACTTAAACATTCACTAGGCTGGGAATTGTTTTCTTCTCTGAATGACTACTTGATTCAGCAAAACTAAGAACCACTTTCAAATACTACAGTAGGCACATTCCCAACTGTTTTAGTGAATTTTTCTTTCTAGCAAGTGATTTGTTATATGTTAAAAAAAAAAAAAAAAAAATGTAAAGCTAAGGAATAAAGGCTTACTCTCTACAGAAAGACCAAATTAAAGACTCGCAAACGTGGCTAAAAACCTGTAAAACTTTAATATTTACGAAAGTTCTCATTCCCTAACAGACACAAGATAACTACTAAACTAAATCAGAAATATTATTTTTCTTTTTCAAAAGATTAACTGCCATCCTTAAAAGTGACATTCCTTATTGAAGGCCATTCTCTTGCAATAGCATTGCTTAGTTTTTGGTCGTAGTGGATAAAGTTTTGCATGAAGGCCATCTTATTTTAATGTAAATTCATCAAGAATAACATGATAGTCAGGGAGGAAAAATTCTTACCATTCCTCACAACACTTAGTTCATTTAAATAAATAATCATGTCATTATCAATGACTTTTGGCAAATTATGCCACTCCTTCAAAATGCATTGAAATTCCATAACATGGCATTTCTGGTATTGGAGTAATACCAATAAAAGGTTCAAATATTAAACATCACTTATATCAAAATATATTATGATTTTGTGCTTTGTCTTTATTATCTTGGCCATTGTACACTAACCTTCTTAGATGATTGGAATTTTGAACTGAGCCCTTTATTTCAATCACTGGGTTAGATTGTTATAATTGACAGAATCTATCCCAACAATAACAAATACTACAGTTAATGTTCAAAAATAAAAAATATTTCTCATTGTTCTAGAGTCTATTGAAGACATTGCTGATTTTTGTTAGCTTTTACATCACCATTTAAAATAATTAAAATTTTTCAATATAGTAGGAAAAAAGGAAAAGTTTTCTCCAAAAAGCAAATGAAAGACTCATACCAACTAGAAGAATTTTTAATAAACATTACATCAATCAGTTAAGTGTCATATGTGATACACACTTGGGCTTTCATGTAACTTTCAATTCATGACTAAAATGGTAGAAGAGATTCCTGCAGTAGGTAGCACTTTTTATGTGGTAGACTGGTTGCCAACTAATGTTCTATTATTCAATTCATTGATGACAGCAGAAGAGATGGATTCATACTTTTCTCAAGGGTACACTTAAGTGAAAGTAATGAACACAACTGGAATTTGAACTTGGCTCTGATTTTTTTTTTTATTCCAAGTCATTACACCACACTAAAATGAGAATAACTTTCTTTTTTTAGGGGTGTAACAAAGTTGCTTTAACAAATTCTGTAAATATTTTTGCAAAGTTAATATTACTTGACATCTTTCAAAGAAATACCATACAGGACAACTGCAGTATCAGAAAAAATATTAACAGACATTGAGAAATGCCAATTTCTTTTGAAGCACTCAACATGAGTATTTAATATGGTTAATGCTAAAAATGAAATTCATATTCCATCCTCCATTAAAAACAAGAGAGAGAGAGAGAGAGAAAAACAAAATAATACCTAGAAATAACTAGAGTTCTAATAAATAACACACTGAATTAATTATTTTTTGAAGCAATTGCATATTTTTGACAAGTGATTTAGAGTAGCACAAAATCATTCCAAAGATGCATGCTGATACAATTTCTCCCAAAAATGTTAAAACAAAAAATACAAAACTTATACTGCATTTTTTAATATTAATCTATTTATCAGTATAAAAACAGGTATTTAAGCAAATTAACAATTTAAATTTGGTGATGTACACTTGAAGTAATTGTACAACCTTGAATTAAAATGAAAAATTTTGGAAATGCTAGAACTTGGATATGTGGGCAGCGTAACAGTTACTGACATGGAAAGTGAAATTTTCAAGTTCTGGCAAAGACTGTTGCATTCACTTTGAACTGGGTGGGGAGATACAAATCCATCTCTTCTTCCATCCCTGAGCTATGGGTCAAATAACAGGATAAACTAGGCTTTCTAGCCTAGGGTGCTAACCAGTTAGAATAAAACTGCTTTGAATTCCACACCTTTATGTGCAAAATTCCTTCAGGATGTAGGCAATTATGGCTCTCCACAACTATTTGTCCTTTGTCGCTCTTAATAAATTTTGTCTTTGTTATTTCTCCTAAACCAGGTTCCATAATCCATTTACTCAAGTTTATCAAGTATGTCATACAGTGTTTTTCTCTGTTCCTCTTGCTATCAATGTGTGCCAGATTTTCCAAGCCTTCTTTCCTCATTACATGGCCTAGAAATTTCAACTATCTGTTCCTGATAAGTATAAGTTTCCTTTTTGTGTCCTTTTTCTCTAAAGCTGTTGTTGCTCACATAATTGGTTCATGGTATCTTCAGCATCCTTCTGTAGAAGCATATTTCTGTAGCTTGAAGTTTCTTCATCTTTTGAGAAGATTAAGAAGCATTCACTGCCATACAGGATGACATATCACATAACAGTTTAGCATTATTCTATTTGTTTCTAGCAAAGTTTTTCTTTTTCTTAATACTCTGCTTAGCTTTTGAAATGCAACTTAAACCATCCTAATGCGCCTTCAGATTTCACTATCTTTCTGTACTGTTAAAAACACATTCTAGATATTTAAATTTTTGTACTTGCTTGATTTTGTTATCTCTGATTTGCAATTTGGGCTCATCATTTTACTAACAACCATCCATTCTGTCTCTTTGTAGTTGATGTATCAAGTATATTTTCAAAAAGTCATATTTCACAGATAAAAAACAGAATGAGGAGAAGTCATGATCAAGAGACATAGCATTAAGAAAAAAAATTACCTGCACTTTACTGAAAATGGAAGCAGCAATCCATATTCAAATTCCAGCCTAATCTGTTGCATATACTAACACTAATCTTGCAAAAAGGGAAAAATCCATTTTTTTTTCACTCCTATCTATGGGTAAAATACCAGGGTAGACTGTCTCCATAGCTTTAGGTAGCAACCAGTCTAAGAGAAGGACTACTTTGAATACCACAGACTGAACGTGCTAGCAGTAATAAAGTTTTAAGAAAAATGGAAACAAGAACACTTAGAAACCGGAAGAGGCTGTTGAAATTTCTACTGCACAAAAACAGAACGATGGCTGTAAAAATTGACACTCACAGGATGCATTAAAGGCAATAAAAAAAGCAAAGTATATCCATCTTAACTAGCTTGCATAAACTGCTTGTCAAAACAGAGATTAAGAGAGATAGCAAAGAGGAAAACCGTACAAAGCACTGATCAAAAATCCTGGAAAAAATAACTTAAAGATGAAATTTTTTTTTTTTTTTTAGAATTAAGTGACATGTGTAATATTTAAAAAAAAAATAGAAGATAAGTGAATACCGTATTCCAAAAGATATTGAAATCTGAATCTATTTCTACGAAGGAATAGATTAAATAGGGAACCTTCTAATTCTTGAGATATTGCCATCTGTGCATTTATATACAAGAAAAAAATTAGTGAAACATCACTGCTACAAAACTTTGAGCCAAGTGCAAGTGGCAGTCATTGTAAAGTACTCTTTGCAATGGCTATAAATTTATTTTCAGGTACTTTTATCTCCATCAAGACATTGTTTTAGTTAAATAGTTTTGAAGAGCATTAACTTTTTTTTTTTTTATTCAACTACGAAGGGCCAGTGCCGTCAAAATATTTATATTGATATGCTATCTAAAATGGCAGCAACATATATAATGACATACCTACTATTCAGTATCTTACATTAAGACATAAGGAAAAAAAAAATAATAATCCAAACCCCTGAGAGTGACAGGAGGGAAATATATATGATGGTAATAAACACTTCTTTAAAAATATTTATTACCATCATTGTTAACTACCTGATAAGACACTGGTTTTTTTTTTTTCATTTTCAAAACAAAATGTACAATTTTGTAGTAGTTACTTACATGTTCTAATGTAAAAAGTTGAATAAATACTTATTGCTCTATTTTTATATTGAGTCCCATTTTAAATTGACGTTTTGAACGTTGCAATTTTATTCTTCATTCTTTTACATTTGAAGATTATAGTTTATTAACACATATATATAAAAATGGCTGGCCACTCATATTCAAGGATATCTGCCTACCGAAATGACTAGCTAATCCCCATTGTAGATGCCTGCTCAAGCACACACATTTGTTCAAACCCCACAGAGCCCACCTGTGGCTTATACTGCAACTATGCTGAACAGACCTTAGTTACAGTTTCTGGGAGAGAGCGCGTTATCTAGCATGAACAACAATTTGAGCAAAGCTAGGATGCTCAAACCCTTGGCCACGATGACTTGGGACTTCAAGCTAGTCCAACCATCAACAGCTCCTCAAAGACAGCTGTTTACCCAATTTCACTCACATGACTTGGGTCAACCTGTATATAGTTTTTCAGGCACTTGCCAAAGGTGCCGCATGCTGGAATTGCCTCCTCCAGACAAATCAACCATGGTGAGATTCAAACCAAGGCTTCATAGTCAGAAAGCAAATGTTCTAACCACTCAGCCATACACCCATATATATATATATATATATATATATATACATACACACACAACAATCTTTACTATAATTAGAGAGGATAAATTACAAGTATAAAACATGCATTAAATTTATCTTCATGATTCTTGTACTTTGTTTGAAACAGTAAAGAACATTATGCAAATTAGTTTATGGAGCACAGTTGCATTAAGCCTTAATGTTTTACAATTGGCAATACTCTTACAGTGAGTATACAAGGTAACATTTAAAATTTCTCAAACTGATACTTCAAAAATTGACCAAAACATTTCTTTTTACCTTGTAGTAATATTCAAAGTTTAAACTAACCAGCGTATAACAATGTCCAAATCAAAAATGCCACTTCATCAACACAGATGTACGTCAAGCCAAACAACACTTTCCCAAAGAGATAAGCAAAAAGGCTAAAGGTTCAATAGATTTTTCAACAACTGAAACTTTTCTAAGTCAACAGATTTTGCTTTTTTCTCAACTGTGAATAATGGCATTTATTAGTCCTTTCAGAACAAGGTCAATCATAGGGCTCCACAATTTCATGTCATTTGTAGTGCTTAGTAAAGTTTATCTTATTGCTATCTCTTCTAATACCGGTTCCACTAATGATTTAGACAAGCTTACTAGGTAGGTTATGCCCTGCTTTCAGATGTCATTTTTGCTTTCAATATGTCCTGTGAGTGGCAAATTCTCCAAGCCTTTTTGTTTCCATTTTCTTCAAAACAGTCATTGCTAACATGTTCAATATTCATATAAGTGGACTGATATTACATAACAGTTCTGTAAAACTTATTAGACATGTTAATTTTTAAGAACAACTCAAAGACTAATTAAAGAAAAAAAAAATTTTCATTAGACAAAGCACTTTTGTTTAGGTTTGTTTTTTTATTATCAGCTTTGATGAAAAAGAGATGATTGCCCAAATAGACATTAAATTAGATGATTCTATAACCAACAAAAAAAAACAACACCACAATATTGGGGTGGAGGGAATGGAAGTTTGTTTACTATATTAATTTGGACTATCACTTATTACCAACGCCACTACAATCCATCTTGGTCTGGCAAAGAACTCTTCAGTATTTTTTGTACTGATGACAAAGACTGAATATCATATTCCATTTTAAAATGGTCACCATTGATAATAGCATAAAAACAAACTCCAATTTTTTTACTATATGAAGACATTTAAAAGTTGAAGTAGATTTTACAAGTGTTTCTTTTGTCAAATGTAATCATCTTTCGCAAAGTCAACATCAAGAATGGAACATTAATTTTTTTAACCAGAAATTCTATGAATTTGAAATGAGGAGTTACTCCAATTTTTCTGAATATTTGAATATAGAAGAATATAGAATTCTGTATTAAAAAAAAAAAAAAAAAAAAAAAAAAGAGCATATCCTGATATTCCTATCAGTAAGTTAGTTAATTACCATACTTGACATATGCTTGGGTAATCATGTCTCTTGACTAGGCAGAAAATTTTTGTGCAGTTGAACAGTTGCTGATGAAGGCTATATAACCTAATCTGTCTTACTATTCAACCCATAGCTGGAGGAGAAGATATGGATTAATACCTTTCCCAAGGGTATTTGTGCATAAGTGAATGCAACAAATACTGGAATTCGAACTCGGCTCTCTGATTTCACGTTTTGAATAGATAGCCATTACACCACAACACACATCCCTATATATTCCTATACTCTAAACAAACTTCTTTACAGACAGTTGAACAGAATTCATTAAGAGATTATCCTGAATGACTAAGAAAAAATGAGGAACCAGTCAAGTGGAAAGTACAAGTGGCTTATAGTGTCAGTGTTGAATATGTATGTACCACGCCCATCTCCTTTCTTCACCCAATTTTTTTTTTCTCCTTCAGGTAAAAATAATGGCCAAGCTGCCTTTCATCTTACAAAACTAACCTTTTTATGACCTCATAATGTAATGCATGAGAAATATTTATTTTAATATTGTGCTACTGACACAAAATTGAGTTTCTAGATGCTTAGACAGGTATTTGATGATCTGAATATATTCTAACAACTCTTTTGAATTATTAAGTAAAAAAATCTATTAAGATAACTATCTGCAGTAGTATTACATTAACTATATCTAGAGAAGTGATGGAATTTTATTTATTATTCCAATAGATTTGGATACTTAAACATTATTTATAGTAGATACCAATATTTGAGTAAAGGCTCCATTTATTTATTAAACTACATTTGTTTTCATCTACTGGCCAGAATATTACAGAAATCTTATTAATGAAAAATATGAGCTCTCTGGCAGAATTCAAACATGCTTTAACCTGGGTAGGTAAAACCATCATGGAGATCCAACAGTCTTTAGACCACTTGGCAACAACATGTATCAATGATCAAGGTTGAATAGCACCTTGAAATAATCAGGAAAAAAAAAAAAAAAAAAAAAAAGAAAATGCAGCAGCACTATGAATAAAAAAGTGCTCAAAATTAATAACCATCAAAATGTTTATATTATTAAGAGGAAAGATCAAAGTATTTTTTTAAAATAAAAGTTTTTTTTTTAATCCCTTCTAACACGGTCAAAATGTTGGTAAAAAAAATCTTGTTTTGAGTTAGCTGGTAACCAAATCATTACGAGAGTTTACAATGGAAAATGTAATATTACATAACTCAGGTTTTTTTTTTTTACCGGTGACACACACATTAATTTGAAAATTCTTCAAAAAAATCAAATAATCAAACTTCCAGGACTTATTTAGAAATGAATGAAATTATTTTTGAAATTATTTTTTGAAAAAAATCTTAGTAAAATGTTTTTTTTTGCATCTGTTACCCCCACTCCAAGTAAATTCATAAAATTTTAAGAAATTAAAATTTGTGATAAATGGTTTTATCAGTTAAACGCAGGACTCATTGCAGAATGTAAATCATTTTTCTTTTTAATTTTGATTCTCTTTCCAAAAATCTGCACCTAACAGTAAAATAAAAAATGCAATATAACTATGACATTATTTGATAAGCTTTTAATTGCTTGAATAAATAAAAATTAAGGACATAGTTTAAAACAAAAAAAAAAAAAGAAAAAACTTCTTTTCAATTACTAATGAAATTTTAAAATTCTTTTCATTTTTTTTTCAAAACTAATAAGTTTATAAAGTTTAAAAAATATTTCTTAAATATTTCAAAGATTTGTTGGTGTTAGTTTAAGAACTTATTAAGCAAAGATTATATTTAGTAATCGAAAATTAAAAAGTTTAAAACAAATCATTCTGCCTCCCTATTTTTAAAATGAATTTTTTGCATGCATTTTAAGTTTTTTTTTTGTATGGTAATTTCCATGTGCAACTTAAAAGATTATGTTATCCCTCCCTTTACAAAAAAAAAAAAAAATTTATACAATTGTGTTACTTGTGATCGCCATACATTTATCTTCTCTAATCTGACAACACATTTGATATACAGCAGACAGATCAAAAAGTTCAACACTGTGATTAAGAAAGTTTTATTCTAAATTTCATGCTACAAATAAGTCATACTTGTGTAAATCAGATTAATTTAACATCTATTTGCTAATTTTCCAAAAATAATGTGTCACAGATGTATGTCATTTTTTAAAGTCAAGAATTAACTTGTTTCCAAATGTGTTAATCACTTAAAAATGGCTGAAAAATCTCAAAATTTTATATTCCAATAAATATAATTTCTGTTTGAAATTACACCAGAGCATTTTGCTTACTGGAAAAGTAAATTTAATGATTTAGCTTTCAATCAAAACTAAAATAAAAGTTTCAAGAAATTTTTTTCATTTTTTAAAAATTCAATTTAAAATTTACATATTGAAAATGAATGGAGGTACCTAAAAAAAATTAGTGCTCTCACTCACATACATACAAATACACACACAGGTCCAAAAATAGGTGGACAGTAAATCATAACATTTATTTTGAGATTACATATACAATTATATTTACTAATACAATTATTAAATTTACAATTAAATTTTGTGTACAATTATACAAAAGTGCTTAAATTTTATTAATTCAAGTGCTCAAGCTGTTGTCCATCACAATTGAAAGCTTTGAAGTTTACCTCTCAGGCTTCAAAAACTTTTGCACAAGTTTTTTTGTGTATTATTAATTTTTTGAACTGCATCTATTATGTAACTTTTCAAATCACCAACACTTCTTGTTTTTTTTTACTATAAACTTTGTCCTTGAGTACACCCCAAAAGAAGAAATCAAATGGGGTCAAGTCAGGTGAATGTGCAGGCCAATCCATTTCTCAGAAAATGAATCATCAAGATATTCACTGGTGCCTCTTGAATAATATAATGAACACCATTGTAATTATATAGGTATCACCACTCATTTTCAACAACTAAATTTTGAATTGAATTTTTAAAAATGAAACAAAATGGTTTCTTAAAACTTATTTTAGTTTTAATTGAAAGCTAAATAAAATTTACTATTTCCAGTAAACAAAATATACTCTGATGTATTTCAAACAAATTACATTGATTGGAATCTAAAATTGAGATTCTTTAATTTTCCATCCATTTTTGAGCATTGAAAATTTTGTTTACAAATGTGTCAGTTTAAAAAAAAAAAAAAAAAAAAAATCTTACAAAAATAAAATATACATCTGTGACACATTATTTTTGGAAAATAAAGACAAAAGTTTCATTAAATTAATAAAGTTAAAAATTAAATTGATTTTAAAGTTAAATTAATCTGATTTACACAAGTATCATTTATAGCATGAAATTTAGAATAAAGCTATTTCTTAAACACAGTGTGTTGATCTTTCTGATATCAGTCAGACATGTGTGAGATAAGTGTATGGCCTCCAGAATTGACAAAATTCTCGAAATTTTTTCCTATAAGTGGGAGAAACCATGAAACACAACCTTTTAATGTACACATTACCATACAAACAAAAAAAAATTAATTTTAAAAATACAAAGACACAAAAATAAGTATTAAACTTTTCAATTAATAGATATAGTCTTCACTTAATGACTTAATAACCTAACACCCACAAATCTTTGAAGTATTTTAAAGATATTCTTGAAACTTTATAAATTATTATAATAAAAACAAAATGAAAAAACATTTAAAATTTCATTATTCATCAAAAAAAATTTTCTTCAGACTATAATGTCCTTAATATATTTATTCAAGCAATTAAAAGCTTATCAAATTAAATAAGGTCATAGTTTTATTGTATTTTCATCTTATTCCCAGATTTTCAGAAATAAAAGCAAAATGTTTGTTAAAAAAAAAAAAATTATCAGGATTTTTCAAAAATAATTTTATTCATTTGTGAATAAGTCCTGAAAGTTTCATTAAAAACTCACAATTATTTGATTTTGCAAGAATTTAAAAATTAATGTGTTTTTTACTAGAAAAAGTGGGGGAAAAAAAATGAGTTACATAATATTACATTTTTCATTATAAGCTCGCATAATGATTTGGTTATTCGCTATCTAAAATCAAAACAAGATGTTTCACCAAAATTTCAAACCTCTTAGAAAGAATTTAAAAAATTTTTTTTTAAATAAATACTTTGATCTTTCCTCTTAAACATTTTGATGGAAAAAAATCATTTTTATTAAGTTTGGGGCCTTTTCTCTTGATATTATGTTTTTTTTTTTCAGAGATTTAGTGGAGGTACATATAATATAGACAATACACAAACCTATTTCACCTACTGTACACAACCTACTTTTGGACTACCCTATGTGTGAAAAAAAAGAAAACATAGAAGATTCTTGATTATCTTTTTTTTTTTTTTCAAAATTTCTAAATGTTTTTGAACTCTGATTTCCTAATACAAACCAATCTTCCCATATCAAAAGTGCTTAGACATGGGAAGTTTGGTTTACCAATACCAACCAGGGCTCAAGAAAGAAAATATATATTAGAAATGTTGAAAAAGAATAAAAAATTAAAATTAAATAAATAAATAAACAAAAAAAAAAAAAAATCAACAAGGAACTTACACTAGTTTTTAATCAAACCTGCATAAACAAAAGATTGCATTCGTCTATATTTCTGAGATGAGGTAGTATTTACAGTATTCGGACTATTGTCCTCATCTTTGTTGCCATTTGTACAACATTTCGGCTGTTGTATGCTCCGGCCTTCTTCAGATGCTAGGAATTTCAAACAGAACCCTTTATTACAATCACTGGGCTATATCATCCCCCCTTGCGTAGAGCCTCTTCTGGGAGTTATTAATTATCTCCCTCTAACCCTGTAAGTTACTTGTTCACCATTGCTCTAGCCTGGTATAGAACTCACAACTCTTTGGGTCAAGTCACAGAAACTAACCAACATTTATATCCACTGGGCCATGTGTCCTTAAAGATGGAGATGATATACCCCAGTGATTGTAATAAAGGGTTCTGTTTGAAAGTCCTAGCACCTGAAGAAGGGTGGAGTGTACAACAGCCGTAACATTGTACAAATGGCAACAAAGATGAGGACAATAGTCCAAATAATGTAAATACTATACAAAAGATTGCTTACCAAATAAACCAATTATCTGTAGACACAAAGAAAATGACTTTCCAAAATAACTAAAACTTTTTAGCAGTTTATTCTGTTTTAAGGATTTTTTTTCTATTGAATATTTTTACTCCATACTGTGTGTCATTTATACAGATTTGCTACATTTAATTTAGTATTAAATATGAAAGTTTCAAGATCCCTACCCCCAATAAAGAAAACCATCAATTCTACGTAAGTTGTTGGCTGTAATAAAACTCTCTTAACAAAATACAAATGCTGTATGGAATAGTCATACCAGTGGGAAATTTTTAGCTTATAAAATCAGCATGATTCCTACAAGAAAATAATTGCATCATTCAGAATTTTTTTTTTTAATTGCCAAAGAAGGGATATTTTAATCATGCCAACATGAGTATTTAGCACACAGGAGTTATTGTTAATGTTCTATGAAAATGTAATTTTGGTGCTTATATTTCACTGACAGAAAATATGTGGGTATGGTTGAAGTCGATGCTAAAAAGGTTCACAACCTGACCTACTCCCCAAAATCAATATTATGTTTAGTTATTAAAATAGGAAGTAGGCCAGTAGGTCAATAACTTTTCAACACCCCCCCACTTAATGATTTAATTTAAAAATTTTTTTCAAAGTTTTGCAGCACCAGCTATTTACACCAGACAGACTGACAGATAAAATACAAATTTCAACGAGTTTATATAATATATATTATATAAAACTTGCTATATATATATATATATATATATATATATATATATATATATATATATATATAAATAAACTCATTAAAATTTCCCTTCTCTAACCTCATGCGCCGATGGCTTAGGGAGTAGAGACTCCGACTGACACCAAATCGGTTGAGTTTCGATCCCGGCCAGAAGCAAGTGGATATGTCTAGCCACACTGATGAGCTATGATACAGCAAAACAGGCTTGTATGTGGATTAATATATATATATATATATATATATATATATATGTGTGTGTGTGTGTCCATAAACTTTATTTGTAATAGAAATAATCTGTAAAAAAATGTTATAAATCAACAAGCTAGAGCTCCTTGTCATTTTGCTCTGCATGTTAAACAGTTTCTAAATTAGAAATTTCCTGACAGATGGATTGGAAGGAATGGACCATTTTATTAGCCTCCACGTTCGCAAGATTTGACTTCATTACATTTTTTTTATGGGAACATGTGAAAATTGTGTATGCAAGCAAACCCAGTTCATTACAAGATTTGAAAGCTAAAATAACTAATGTGATTTCAGGCATTACTGTAAATCAGTTGGAAATGTTTTCCATGAACTGAAAAATCGTATTACCCTTTGTATTGCTAATGATGGAGGACATGTGGAAACTTAAATAAAATTTCAATAGAACCTCAAAAATATAGATTTACTTCTAATTGTTTTTTACAAATTATTTCTCTTGCAAATACAAATAAAGTTATAAACTTTTTAAAGTGCACACAAACTTTATGGACACCCTAATTTTGTTTATGGGGGGGGGGGGGGTCGAAGAATGCATGTCTTAAAATGACATGTTAAAAATGGCTATTTCCCCACTAAGTTTTATCTGCATTTACAGAGAAATAAAGATATATAGTATAGCCCAGATATAAGAGAGATTTTCTCTGGTCCCAAATTAGAGCCTGTGGTAATATATATAAAATAGACCAAACCCGGATATAAGAGAACTTTTATACGACCTTGACGACTCTCTTATATCCGGGTTACACACAATTTCATCTTTCCCAAAAATAAATATTTTTGACAATTATAGATTTAATTATGTAAGAATATAGCGAGATAAACAACACTTATAGCTAGTTCAAGAAAACAAAATTATGTAAGAAAATAAAAACGACACAGCTATGTGCATACCAAGCAGTTCAATCTAAACAGTTTTCTAACTGCTACACAAGTAGATTTCCTCTTAGCTGTCACCTTCAACTACAACTTTACTTAGGCTTTCCTCAGTCTTATCAATAATACAAATACATAAACAACATGAAATCTTTAAAACCTGGTGGTGAAGAAATTACAAACAATATGTTTGGTATAGTCTGCCTTATTTTTATAATATAAAAAGAATTAGTTCTACATTGATTTCTCCATTTCATAGGGGAGAAATTTGTGTCAA
The DNA here is from genome assembly GCA_037127315.1 of Ascarosepion bandense. Lineage (NCBI taxonomy): Eukaryota > Metazoa > Mollusca > Cephalopoda > Sepiida > Sepiidae > Ascarosepion > Ascarosepion bandense. Next base: position 2,863,565 of record JBBBDQ010001215.1, read on the forward strand.
AGTTTGTTTGTTTTTTTTTTATTAACCATAAGTTTTATGCTTATAGTTTCTCCTATCACAATTCTTGCTTGTGAAACTCACTTCCAGTTGTTTTGCTTTCCTGTCAAATATAATCTTCCAAAATTCAAATGCAATGTCAATCATCTTCTGTTCCTTAATTTCTGTTCTTTTATTCTCTCTCTTTAATGTTTTTTTCTTAGATTCTTTAACACTTGGTAACACTCTTGCATATTAGTGACTCTTGCTTTATTTTGGGTAAAATTATTTTTAAAAAGATAAATAAAATTGTTTAAATTGTATTTCATTTATTGCCTTATTTTAGGAGAAATAAGTTTTTTTTTTAAATGAATAAAAACTTAAATGCCAGTTTAAAAATTTTTTTTTATTTTTTATATTATTTACATTGTACGGGCTGTTGTCCTCATCTTTATTGCCATATTCACAATGTTTCAGCTGTTGTATGCTTCAACCTTCTTCAAGTGATTGGAATTTCAAACCAAACTATTTTGATCACTTGGGTATACTGTTCTTGTTCCATGAGCCATGTCACTTCCAGATGTATTATCCCCCTTTTAACTCTTTAAGTTATTTGTTCACCAATGTTGGTGCCAGATATTGAACTCACAACTGAGTCAAGTCACGAAATCTATCCACTTTTATCCAGTGTGCCATGTATACTACCTCATCTCAGAAGTACAGACAAATATTGTATTTTCTTTATCTTTGATATTAACACTGTTTCATAAATTTACATTCCTTACATGCAGACTATTGTCTTCATATTTATCACAAAATTTTGCCAGTTGTGCCCTTCAGCTTTCTTCAGCTGTTTGTCAATCCTGGTAACCTTTAAGAAATTTGGAACAGAACACTTTATTTAATCTACAGAGATATTTTGCTGCATGGACCATGCCTCAGGATATCTCATCTACTGAGTACTCCTCAGTTATTACTTGCTTCCTTTCTAAGATTCCAGGAACTGGGATTGACTACACAATTACAATGTCACCAAATTCATGAACCAGCACTTTAATTCACTAGGCTACTGTCTCCTGAGACAATCCTAAGTAAAGAACTTTTGGAGCCTTAAATCTAAACTACATGCTAATAACTGCTTCACAACTCATCAATTTCTGCTGTATCTATCACATTATGAATGATGCTTCATACAATCAGTATAACTTTCTGAAATTCAATATTTTTGAGCATTTGAAAAACTTCCAATTATTCTATATTTGTCTCAAATATTAGACGCTGCAATATTAAAAAAAACAAATACTAGATTGATAATAAAAATTGTGATGGTTTTGAGTTGTTTTACAGTTAAATTGGCTAATGTTTCATGCAAGTTCTATACTAACAGTTTATTTCATGATACTTCTCACCGATGGAACTCTCTTCCAGTTTCTTGCTTCCAAGTAAACTTTGATCTTAAAAATGTAAATGAAATATCAATCGCTATCATCTGCCTTCTCAGTTCTTGCCTGTTTTGTTCTCTCTTCTTAGAAAAGAAAATTTTATATATATATATATATATATATATATATATATATATATGTATGTCATCCCCAGACAGATCTGTTTTGTTGTATCACAGATCATCAGTATGGTTAGATATCTGATTGCTTTTACCCAGGATTGAAACCCGACCAAATTAGTGTTAGTCGGCAATTTTACCTCCGAGCTATGGGCTCAGTAGAAGGAGGCAGACATTTAGTGTATGATGTATCATACGCCAGTAGTTAGAGTGCTGTAATTCATTACTGAGATGATTATATATATATATATATATATATATATATATATATATATATATAGTTAAATATAACAGACAATGAATGTATATTATGTTTAATCATTAGCCGTTTTAAACATATTTTGGTTTAAATTTCAGGTGCAAATAACGATAAGAATTGTCCAACATTTGGATAAACATAATAGACATTCATTGTCTGTTACGTTTAACAGTATATGTTTAGAAATTATCTGCTGCATTGATACACTAAATTTATATATATATATATATATATATATATATATATATATATATATATATATATAATTTATAAAAGATTTTTTATTATTACAATGGGTAATACATATTTCACCATGTCCTGATATCAGATGAGCCGCAATAATAATAATATCAGGACACAGTGAAATATGTATTACCCATTGTAATAATCAAAAATCTTTTATAAATTATATTACTCTATTAAATTAAATAAATAAATGAATTTAACATTGAGTTCTCTTGTCTATCGGAATTTACCTGGATTGTATACCAAGTGTGCTATGGTGTGTGTGTGTGTGTGTGTGTGTGCATATATATGTATATACACACACACACACACACACACACATTCTTCCTGTCACACTCATACAGAGAGAAACAATACTGGGGCAGTATCAGCTCAGTTCATTCTCTTCACTACCAGTTATTAAAGCCCTTTCCCTCCTATCACACTCAGGTTTGGATTATTTAGTTTTTATCTTTTTTTTATGTCTTAATGTAATGAGAGATCGGGGTGCAGAGTTTGAATTCCAGTTGAATTCCTCGCATTCACTCATGTACAAATACCCTTGGAAAAGGTATTAATCCATCTCTTCCCTCCAGCTATGGGTTAAATAATAGGACAGATTAAGTTCTATAGCCTTGGCTGGCAACCAGTCTACCACAGAAAGCAATGGCAACCTACTGCAGGATAATCTTCTACTCAGTCAGTCATGTCTTCTCTTTCAAGACATGATCGCCTAAGCATGTATCCCGTATGGCACTTAACTGACTGAATGTAAGATAATCAATAATCAATTTATATATGTTGCCATCATTTTAGACATCCTATCGATGTGCATTGTAGTGCAGTGGATATCGGCTCAGAACAAGAAATCGGGGAGCCGAGTTCGAATTCCAGTTGAACATTGCATTCACTTATGTGCAAATACCCTTGGGAAAGGTATTAGTCCATCTCTTCCTTCCAGTTATGGGTTAAATAACAGGACAGATTAGGTTCTATAGCCTTGGCTGGCAACCAGTCCACCGCAGAAAGGGTCATTCCATGTCAAATCATCCAGACCTCGACACCCTTACGTCTCAGATTTTTTTCAAATTTTCACCATATGTTGGTATCATAGAAACTAGAAAATCCTGAAAATTTGAGCGTCTAACTCTAAGCGGTTCCGGAAATATCGCACTTTTAGTATTTTATGAAAATCGTGTTTTGTTGCAAATTTCCGCCATTTTGAATTTACATTTTTGGGCATAAATCCATTTCTAGACAAGGTTCAGTCTTGAAAATTTGCACTAAAATGGTTTTCCACATGAGGAATCCAAAAATCATATCTAAAACCTCTGAAAATGAACTGTTTTTGAGTTATTGAACTTTTAAGCCGAGGTTTGGGTATTGGTCTCGCGCGTCCCAAAAAAACATGTGGCACTATGGGAAATTGAATTTTTTTTGTTTCTACACATTCTTGATAGTCTGAACTTGAATTCCTCCAAAAATGGTGTTTGGTTCTTTTCTCGTTAGCTCACAATTGAACCTCAAAGATGGGCAGTTTCAGGGGCCTCACTTCAGACAGAGCTGTGTACAAGGAGTCACTTGACTTCATCACAAACAGGAAAACTTGAATTTTATTTTGACTTGCTGTTCCTTTAAGAAGTGGTATTACTGCTTTCTGATGTTTCTCTAAGTTGGATGAAACTATTTTGTTTGATGCAAGGGTGCAAGTAGCAGGTAAAGCCATGTAACCGGATAAGGACGAAAGGAATAAAGAAGAATTAATCTTTAATTATATTTAAATTTATCTCTGAAATTATTTGCAATATAGAATTCAATATGTTTCCATTCTGTATGAACAACTTCTATATTGCATCCTGTAACCACCAGAAGTTTTCTAAGCCATTCACAAATAATGTCTATTTCATAATTTACAAAATGGATCAGTTCTCTTTTACATTCTGACTGTCATGATTGTACATGAATACCTTAATGAAGCTTTTCACTGCATCTTCAGTATTTAGTTATATTTGTTCCCAACAGATTTTGAAATTTTGACTCCCATTCTTTTTCAAGATAAAACTTAATTCACATTTTTCTCGTATTGTAGAATGTTTTGTAAAAAAATGAATTTAGTTTAAGAAGTATATAATAATATTTAAAAATTCATTTAAATATTTTTATCAATAATAGCCTAGAAATTAAAAAAACAGTTTAAATGATTTTATATGTAATAAAATTATATTCTTTTTTTAATTAAATAAATGGTAATTAATAAAAACAAAAAATAATAATAATGTTTATTTAATAACTACCCATTGGGCATTCTTAATACAAATCTCATTTGTGCTATTTTTAGAAATTCTAACTTAGTTTGTAAAACCTTGAAGCTGACTTTTTTCTTTGAAACTTTTAAAAACAATGTTTATTTTTCATTGCCAAAAATCCTTTTCTTTTTTTTAATAAACAACAATTTGCTGCATTCAAAGAAAAATATCCAAATGTGAAAATTGGTTTCTCCAAGTTCTGCTCTCTCAGGCCAAAGTGGTGTGTCCCTGCTGGCTCATCAGGGACTCATTCAGTTTGTGTGTGCAGCACTCATCAAAATGCAGTGTTGCTTGTGGATGCAATTGACTGGAAATGCACATACAAAGACTTGATTCAGAAACTGGTTTGTAACACAGATAACCGGGTCTGTATGATGCATCATTGTGAATCATGTCCTGGGAGTGAAGCCCTCAAACAGTTCCTGGAGGATGAACTATCACACCTGGATATGGAATCTGAATTCCACTACTGCCAATGGCAGACAACTCATCGAGCTGCCCTGATGACACTTACAACAACATATGGGGAGTACAAATTGCTTCTGGTGGAGAAGATTAATGAAATGACAAGACACTCGTACCTTGCCAAAGCCCAAGCACGTTATGTGAAGGCAAAAAAAGAAAATTTGGGAAAAAATGAGGTCATGGTGTTGGGTGATTTCGCTGAAAACTATCAGTTTCTCATTCAGAATGAGATACAAAGTTTTCACTGGAGCAAAGAGTACTGCACTCTTCACCCCCTTGTAATATACTACAAAGACAAAGATGGATTTCTACAACATCATTCGCTATGTTTTATCTCTGATGACAATACACATGACACTTGCTTTGTTCACAAAATACAGACCATGATGACAGATTTCATCAAACAACATCTCACAGGTATCAACAAAATCTACTATGCTTCAGATGGTTGTGGTGCCCAATATAAGAATTTTAAAAACTTTCTTAATCTGTGCTTTCACAAAGATGATTATGGTATCGATGCTGAGTGGATATTTTTTGCAACCAGCCATGGAAAATCCCCTTGTGATGGGATTGGTGGTGCTGTTAAACGGCATGCAGCAAAGCGAAGCTTGCAGAGACCATTGAACAACCAGATTCTAACTTACAAAGCATTACTGGAAGTGTGCCAAGCAGAAATGAAGTCCATTGTGTTCTTTGGAATTGACAAGGAAGACATGGTTGAGGTGAGGAATAGAATGAAGAAGAGGTTTGTGGATGGGAAAACAGTACCCGGGACGAGAAGTAGCCATCACTTTGTTCCACAATCAGGATGCAAGATTGGACACAAACTCTGTAGTGAGGATGAATCCTTTGTTGATATTCACGACTTTAAAATCCTCACTCATGTTGACATTGGAGATATTGCTCCTTCAACATATATAACATGTGTGTACAACTCATTCTGGTGGGTCGGATTGGTGCAGAAAGTAAACCTCAATGAAAGTGATGTTGATGTTCAGTTCATGCACCCCCATGGTCCACGTAAAATATTCAACTGGCCTTCCAATGCTGACCAGTGTCCTGTTCCTTTCAAAAACATCATTTGTAGCATCCATGTACCTACAACAAACTCAAGTGGAAGGAGCTTTACTATTTCTGACGAGGATTATGATAAAACTGTGACAGCATATGTTGCCTTACACTCATAAGATGTTGTGTTGTCTTGATAGTTTTTGACTTTAATGTACTATCATACCACATACGCACCCGGCATAGGTACTGTTTCTTAGTATCCATATCCCCTGCATTGATTACCAGAAAAATGGGCTTCTGTTCTTTCTTCCCAAGTTCACAATTAAACCTAAAAAATGGGTTAATCACATGACAATTTTTATGGGTTCATAAATGCTGCAAATACATTGTATCCACACCACATGATGCAGTTAATTTGGGAATGTCCACTGAGGTTCAATTGTGAGCTAACGAGAAAAGAACCAAACACCATTTTTGGAGAAATTCAAGTTCAGACTATCAAGAATGTGTAGAAACAAAAAAAATTCAATTTCCCATAGTGCCACATGTTTTGTTGGGACGCGCGAGACCAATACCCAAACCTCGGCTTAAAAGTTCAATAACTCAAAAACAGTTCATTTTCAGAGGTTTTAGATATGATTTTTGGATTCCTCATGTGGAAAACCATTTTAGTGCAAATTTTCAAGACTGAACCTTGTCTAGAAATGGATTTATGCCCAAAAATGTAAATTCAAAATGGCGGAAATTTGCAACAAAACACGATTTTCATAAAATACTAAAAGTGCGATATTTCCGGAACCGCTTAGAGTTAGACGCTCAAATTTTCAGGATTTTCTAGTTTCTATGATACCAACATATGGTGAAAATTTGAAAAAAATCTGAGAGGTAAGGGTGTTAAAGATGTTTTTTTCTGGATGATTTGAGATGGAATTACCCGAAAGCAATGGCAACCTACTGCGGGATAATCTTCTGCCCAGTCAGTCATGACTCTTTCGAGACATGATCGCCCAAGCATTTTTCACGTATGGCACTTAACTGACTGACTGATCGATATAAATATTTTGCTGTCATTTCTTTTATGGCATAAGCCCACTCGTTTATGACTATTAATTAAGACAGTAAGAGACTACTTCAAGCCAAAGCCTTTCACTTAGGAAATAGAGTTTTCCTTCTTCCTCTTGCTTGAGATACATTTTTTAGGTTTAACTGTGGGTTATTTATAGCCAAAATAGTTTGGCTTTTAAGAATAACAATTTTCTCCAATACAAGTCCTACAAATCAACTAATAGCTGGAGTAGAGAAGATGGATTCAGACATTCCCCAAGAGTATTTAAGCATAACACTTCACTCAATAATTCCCAGAATTGACATATAGATGGTTTCACTAATAAAAAAAATCCATATGATTTTTATGAAGTACTGACTTTCAAATGGCACGTGACAAAATTTGGGCCCAATCAGATTATTAATTTTCAAATTACAGGTATGTAAGTGAAGCTACTGCTGTAAATTTTCAAAACAATGAGAAAATCTGAATTTTCTGAGTTGATTGCTATCTGATGGGAAAAAATACTGTTCAAGCAAAGCAATGGCTTAATAAGTGTTATTTGGACTTTTCTCTGTTGGAATAAACGATTAAGAGGTGGCATGCTGACTTTAAAGGTGGCCATACAGACACAAATGATGCTGAACACTCAGGTTGCAAAAAAAAAAAAAAAAAAATTTGCAGTTGTCCTGGAAAACACCAAAAAAAATCCAAACTCATTTTGGCCAATCATAAATTGAAGTTGCATGAGATAGCAAAGGAGTTGAACATATCAGAGGATAATGTATTCACCATTTTGCATGAACATTTGTCAATAAGAAACCTATGTTCAAAGTAAGTGCCATTTTTGCTCACAGTCAATCAATAACAACACGTTGACGATTCAGGGCATTGTTTGCAACTGTTTCAACACAACAAGGAGTTTTTGCATAAATATGTGACAATGGATGAACCATTGGTCCACCACTTCACTCAGGAGCCAAATCGACCATCAGCTGAGTAGACAGCAGCAGGCAAGGTTTTGGCTTCCTGATTTTGGGATGAGCAAGATATTTTGTTCATCTATTACCTTGAGAATCGATGAACCATCAATAGCCAATATTATATAGCATTATTGGTGCATTTGAAGGAAGAAATCACCAAAAAAACAGCCACAAATGTAAAAGTAAGTGATCTTTCACTAAGACAACACACCATGTCACAAGTCTATCACAACGATAACAAAACTACATGAGTTGCACTTCAAAATGCTTCTGCATCTACCCTATTCTCCAGATCTGGCCCACCCAGCGACTACTGGTCATTTGCAGACCTCAAAAGAATGCTCGAGAGAAAGAGATTTGGCTCCAGTGAAGAAATGATATCAGAAACTGAGCTGTATTTTGAGGTCAAACACAAATTGTTCTTAAAAAAAAAAAAAAAAAAAAAAAAAAAGACATCAAATTGTTAGAGAAGTGCTGGAATCAGTGAACCACCCTAAAAGGAGATTATGTTTATGAATAAAGTCAAATTTTGCCTAAAAGTTGTCTCATTAATTAGGCATGGGATTTATTGAGTGATGTGTTAAGTGAAGGTAACAAACCCAACTGGAATATGAACTCAGATTTCTCATTCCAAACCACTATTATACCGCCTTCACATCCTGCTTGCTTGAGAGCTTTCCAATTTTATACTTTTACTAATTTTGTAAATAAAACATAGGTATGAAAATAAATCATTAGACAGATCTGAAGTAATGTTTTTTTTTTTATATTTCATTTCACTAATATCTGATGTCACTAATCTCTCTAAAACGATCCTTTTACCTTCTTGCACAATACAAAAGAAATTGTTGTGTTCACTGTTATTATCATCTTGTGATAAAATAGAGAAGATAATCCTACAGCAGTTAAACCAATTGGCCTACAAAGCTACCATAACTAAAACGGACCACAACTGATAATTTTTGGAAATAGCCACTGGGAGAGTTAAATCAAATGCAGAAAACATAGGATTCTGCACTAACAAAATAGATAACTATTATCATACAATGAAATGCAGATAGCAATGCAAATAAGTTCCTCTTCACAACTTACGTGAGTAAAGTTCATCTTTGCCATCCCACCTAGACCATTCTGCCAAACATACAGCTCATTAATTAAATTATTTGCTGACATCTTCTGTCCCTTTTTCTTTCAATGTCATGTGAGTGTCAAATACTCACAAGCCCTCTTTAGTCTTTATATACCCTAGAAATTTCAATTGTCTGATTCTAAGGAGTCAAAGTGTCTTTTTTGCTACTATAAGTCTTCAACTGTGAAAAGATCGTCCAGTATTCACTGCCATATAGGAAAAATTATATAATAGTTTAACCCTCATTTTTTTTTTATTTTTGCAAATGTAAATCAAACATGAATGATGCACATACATTTTGTTTCTATTACTGGAAATATTTTAAAAATTGTTTCACAAATTCCTATTCAGATTATATGCTTGACACCTGCATTATTTATTTTTGTGAAATTCATGTCAACCAATCTGGAGATTTGAAAGTCTTAAAGAAAATGTGCCTTCTCATAAGGATCAAATCTGTTTCCTCTTTATAGGGCAAAAATGTCATTATTATAGCAAAAATCACAGCTCAGCCATAGAAAACTTTCAGACAACCAAGGCTTAATTACTACTGAAATGCATGTCTCATGTTGAGATCCCTTGAAACTCCCTATCAGCTATTTTCACAACTAAAGCATAAGCAAAGTCATTTCTAGGAAATTAATGGATTTTCTGGAAAGTTCATAGTGATTCTTTAAACAAAATTATGCCATTAAATATTTATTCAATTAAATCCGAATTATTTTGTTGCACTACCTTTCTCCATTTCTCAAATACACAAACCAGGAGACAAATTTACACAGGAATATCTACTCAAACACATACATCCACTAAATATAACATTTAAATTTATAAGTCAGAAATATAAATAAAAACTTAATTCTTTATATACTAGCATCATAGCCCGGCATTGCCCGTGCAACTAAGAACATTTTAGTCATATTTTCAGATTTACAGTTTTTGTTGACTAAATGAATTTGACATAAAAATAAAAATTGTTTATTTTGTTAAAGCTTTATTTTTTTTATAATTTTATTTTCTGAAGTATGAAATATTAAATCTGAAAAAACACTTCTGTCTCAAAATTACGGGGAAAAATATTCATTTTTTGTTGACCAAATGAATTTTTAAAACATCGGAATAAAAATTAAATATAAAGGCTTTTTTTTTTTTTTAAATAAAAAAAATATTTTAGTTGCATTTGACACGTGTGATTTGATTTGTGACGTAATTTAGCATCCATCTTAGATGTTTTACGGAGCAAATGTAAACAATCGACTCCATTGGCCAAAAAGTGCAAAAGGGAAAATTGCTGAACTTAAACTCAAAAAGTATGTGTCGACCTGGCTTCCCTGTAGATATGTCTCCCGAGAAAGTTTGAATGGCGTAGCTTAAAAATGTAGGCGTGCATAGGGAACAGTCATACACAGACTCACAGATTGCCTTTATATATATATATATATATATATATATATTACACACACACACTCAAGTTGAATATATGGATCAGAATCTGACAAGATGATAGAATAACAAATAGGAAATTTATCTCGATCTAACAGGTTTCACTTTTATTAAAGCTTTTTCAGAGGCTGTGAGAAAAATTAGAAAACCACAAAGAGACAATACATTGGTATGTTGTAATTTGGGGTTAGTTTTTATTGGCCAGATATGTCACATGTATTAAAGCAATAGATAATTTTTAAATGTATGTGCATGGAATATATTAGATTCCAAAATGTATAATAGTGTATTGCATAAAAATGCTTGACAGTTTAGTTATATGTTGTACAGTAACTAAAGTTAATGTGTATATGAGCATTATATATTTCTGATCAGAGTTCAAGTAAACAACATTTCTTAGAAAAACATAGCCATGTAGGTAATATTAGACAGATTTTAGTCAACAATACACTAATCCTCATCTCATACACACAGTAAAAAGAACCTTCAGATATTGAAGGCCATCTACATTAAATCAAATAAAATCACATTTAAATCTGGTCATAACACATTACATTGTATTTAAATATATGGTTCTGTTAACATTTCGAGCTCTCACGCAGTGTGATGTCATAAAACTGTATTACAAATTTACGAAGTGCGTTTGCTATTTGGTAACTTATTGATTAAAAAGTTTTATGTCAACACAAGATAAATCATCTTTGATGGCAGATGTTTTTATGTTAACATCCCTGTAACCTCTCTGAAGATGGCTCATGTGTGCCAAAAGCTTAGAACCAACATATAAAAAATTAAAAAAATCCAAATGTTGGAGAATTTTTGTCTTTATTTTCACCTGAAATTAAAGCCAAAATACGATGTTTAGAACAGCTCATGATTAAACATAATAGACATTCATTGTCTCTTATATTTAACAATATATGTTTAGAAAATTATCTGCTGCTTCAATACACTAAATTTGAGCATTACATATGTGTGTGTGTGTGTATATATATATATATATATATATATATATAAAAATGGTAATTAGGTATAACTGTTAGGTCTCTCCTTTTATTTGTATTCTAGTCACTTGAAGATTATGACAGTATGATACTTAAGTAGCGACTCGAGCTGTGAAGTGCTTTTAGCATTGACTGGAAAGCCTAGGCATTGAGCACTTTACTACTGAGGTCTTTTGGCAGGTTGTGTGTGTATGTATATATATATATATATATATATATATATATGAAACCCTTCCTAGCACATCTTAAATCCTACAGCATCTTTATTTGATGACATTGGAGAAACTAACCAATAAAATATTCACTTTCAAATTATAACCATTTTCATTTCTCTTGCACATCATGCCTAAGGAAGATATAATTTTACTGGTATTCATTCTAACAACTTGCACATCTATATTTGCTTGCCAAGTGAATTGAGGATTTTGCAGAATTACATGTACCAAGTGTTCTATTTATCTCCAGAGAATTTATGACTTTCTGCCGATTCTCAAATGGTTAAGAACTATCAAAAAATATTTTTTTTTAATAAAATAAAAAAAGGTTATAAAAAGCTAAAATAGATGGCAACCCCACTGATGTAAGCAAATTTTTCAGAATTCTAAATTCACTTCTGTGACTGACTGTTAGTAACTACATGAACAACTGCACCCCATCTCTACAAACTACACAGAGGGTGGCAATGAGGTAAGGGGGAGAGGGAAACTATATTGGGATAGTATCTGTAGAGAAACAAGCTAGAATCAGTAGAACTATTCCACAGTAATATGTCTACTATTTCAACAACTTCCCTATATTTAGCTACCAACTGACGGCTGGTTTTTAGGGACTTTATATGCCTCTCTGGGGGCCCTTCAGTTCTCTCAGCCACGTAGAGAGCTGATGCATCATCAGGTAAAACAAAAAAAAAAAAAAAAAAATACAAGTACAGAAATAGGGCACAAGTAAAGAATTCAGGCAGTAATACAGACAACAACCCTGGGGAAGGAAAGAAAAATTAAAAATAAATCAATAGCCAGCAGACATATTGAGAGTAAGTAAGGAGATCTCAAGTAGCCAAGTGATGAGAACCCTTTCCAAACAAGAAAGTTGAAAATACAGAATTATGACTAATAAAAATTTAAAGTAGTTATGGTCAAACTAGCAACAATTACAACAGGAAAGTTAAGAAAAAAAAATCTGACTAAAGAACCAAACAGATTAATTTTTTTTTTTTTTAACCGATTTTTGGCTGGTCTGAGAACATAAACCACCCTCTTTTATAACTATAAAACAATAACATTACAGTATTAATCTATTTTTCAATAATAAAAAACAGATGAATATTTGTCAGCCATTTTTTCTTTTAATATTAACTGTCAAACTACTAATAGCAACATATATTACAACTACCTTTTCTTCTCAACTCGTTACTTTATTACATTCTGTAATTATTACAGCTTCCAAACTCATAAAGCCAGGCTATTAATTCCTTTTTCGATGGAATTTAAATAAATAGAATCAGCAACCAGAATTAAGTGTTCTGGTTACAGTCAGTTTCTAGGGAGTTAAAAATAGAACAACAGTGACATTTTAAAGCTAAGAGAGCCTTTGTAAAAAAATTGTAAACACCACACTTTGGCAAAAATTTTACCAATTAAACATTCTTATCTTGGAACAAGTAATTCATCTATTTATTCCTTGAAGCATTAAATCAAGTTTATATATAAAAACTCAATTTGCATATTCTATAGCAAATGGAACGTTTTCATGCATTTTTGCAAATCAAATATGAAAACTATTGCAAATTTAGAAAGTGCTGAAATATGAACCTGAATCTAGTCCAATATATAAACTTGATGTAATGCTTTAAGTAATAAATAGATGAATTACTTGTTCCAAGATTAGGAATGTTTAATCAGTAAAATTTTTGCCAAAGTGCGGTGTTTAACAACTCTGAAAAACAGAAAATGTTAGTGAGTGAGGGAATGTCCACATTGGAGATATCAATGGAGCTTTGTAGAGATCATCAAACGATAAAGGTTGTTAAAAATATAACTAATTTGAGAACTTGAAGCAAAGGAAAAGCCTTTAAGAACTTGCTTCCTCTAGTTGAACATAAAACTGAAGCGAGATATAGTGAAACAGCCACTTTTGACCAGCGCTCAGATTTTTGAAAAGGCTGGAATTGAGGAAGTCAAGAAAAACAAAATGTATAGAATACTCTGTGAATTGAGATCTTTAAAAAAAATCTCTTAGGCAACTTCTTCTCACTAAAGTATTTGAAAGTGTCAAAATTGGGGCAAGAAATACACAAAAATTAACTTTCCAAAAGTAATTTTCATGAATGAATCTCGAGTGACATGTGATAGACCTGATGGATGGGCCAAATGATGGATTTTATCCAACTCAGATGTGCATGTGGCTAAAAGAAGGCAATAGTGTGATAAGGGCTGGAATTTTTGATCAAACTATTATCAAACCTTTCAAAGTTGATGAGGGAGTTAAACTGAACAGTGCTAACTATTGTGATTTTTTTTGCATGGTACAAATCCCAGTCTCACAGTTTCAAAGTGAAGTGTATATTTATGCATGACGATACTCATGTATCTAAGCTCAATTAAATGAGAAACTTCTCCACATTAATTACATATATATATATATGTGTGTGTGTGTGTGTTAAAACTAGTTAATTACAAAAATATTTGTTAATAGCAACAATAGAAATGCAAATGGTGTTTGAAACTTGTAGACTGAACAAACTATGTTCAAAAAGTTAAGCGTAATAGAATCCTTCACCATATTAATATTTAATCAACTTGGATTAATAAATGCTTGCTTGGCATATTCAAAAAAATAGCTGAGTAATCAAATTCCATGAGATGGTATAAAAAAAAAAAAAAAAAAAGTTAATTTTTGTTCCCACACTTTCATTGCTTTCAATAAAATGGAAATCAAATGAAGGAGAGACATGTTATAGAAATTGTCTAAATGAGAGCTGTTTAAACAAAGAACATTCTCCAAGCAATTAGAAGAGAAATTGCCTCTTTCCTATTTTCATTTTTAATTACAATCACTTTGTTTAGCTGATCTCAGACAACTCTACTACAGGGCAGCCTCTTTATAGCATTCAAAGAGGATCCTTTCTTAAAGGTTATTAGCTTTATATGCTTTCTAGTATGTATATACTGCAGCCAAAATAGAGATGCAAGAGGAACATTTGGTTTTAATCTGGTTTATATTCTTTTGATTGATGCTGATCAATTCTTGGCAGAATTTACATTTTGAACCCCCTTCCCAGCCTTCACCTATCCTTTTGTTATTCACTGCTGTCAAGCTGTTTTGGTTCAATTACATACATATATATATAAATAATGGGTTGTCATCTTGTGTGACCATCAGTGACAAGTTTCAGCCATGTTTGTAGCTCTCCTGGGAATGATAATGGTGCTTGAAGCCAGTAAATGATGTGCAATGCTTCTTGCAGAGGTGGAAGATTAGGATTTGTTTTTTCCTGTACAGGTGCTAGCCCATTTAACAAATTTTGTACAGATTGCTCATGTGACAGAATGAACGGTTCCTGCAGCTTTTCTGATATCTAGTACATGTTAATTTATTCCCAGCATATGCACACACACACACACACACACGAGTGAAGGACTGTACTTTTTTTTTTCATTAAAAAAAAACGGTCTAATTTTATTCTTTGATTATGATGAGAAGAAAAATCAACAGGGTCACTTTTGTTAGTAGATTTTTAATAAACATAGAAATCTGATTTGTTTTTGTCTCAGATTGATAGAATGTCAAGTGAAAACCTAAGAAAAATGGCCTAATCAATTTCTATTTTCAAGTTTAATCATGAGGTTCTGCCAAAAAGCCTTCACAATACATATGTAGCCCGAAATATCAAGATAAAGAGAAATACACCAAAAACACACACACACACACACACGTGTGTGTGTGTGTTTTTGTCACATCAAAACAAGTAAATTTTATTACCTCTAGGCACTGATTGCAAGCAACTAATGTTACAGTATAATACAAATCAATATTTAAGGCCTTTTTTTATATATCAGGTGAAGCAGAAATACCTCCTAAATAAGGGTAAGACATTAGCTCTGTGAGTCTCAACTGCCGTTATTTGCAGTCTTCAGTGTGCTGTGAAATATTGTCACAACATTGTGTGTGCGGAAGCAGTAATGGTACAGTGTTAGTATTTTACTAAATAAGCTGCACAAATGGTTGTAAGGAAACACCGAAATAGAGTTCATATTTTGGCATTTATTTTTTTAATCTATAGTTTTATTTCCTAACATTTAAATGTATACCCTTTAAAGATTTTGCTAAGTGCACCGTGATATTTTCATTTGTACCCAGAAGTGCTGTTACTTAAAAAAGTTGAGAAATACTGCATTAGCTTGAAGACACTATTGTCATTAATGTTTTACCAATATGTGGGACGTATTTCTGCTACATCCTGTACATTACTTACCATCAGTATATTGCCTTTTATCAAAACTCGAGTACCATAAATACCTTCACAACCATCAACATTTGAAGTCTCTCATTCCACTGTTTTGGCCAATATCTAGCACACACTTAAAGCCCTATCCTCAATTTCAAATTAAGAAGTCTATGGTAGGTTATAAAGAGATTTTTCTCAAATTTTATGCTAACCAAAAAAATGATAATTTAAAACTGAAAAATGTCGTCACAAACATTTAGCTTGTTAATAATTAGTCAGTCAGTTAAGTGCCATACGTGATACATGCTTAGGCGATCATGTCTTGAAAGAGACATGACTGACTGCGCACAAGATTATCCTGCAGTAGGTTGCCATTGCTTTCTGTGGTAGACTGGTTGCTAACCAAAGCTGTAGAACCCAATCTGTCCTGTTATTTAACCCATAACTGGAGGGAAGAGATGGACTAATACCTTTCCCAAGGGTATTTGTGCATAAGTGAATGCAAGAAATTCAACTGGAATTAGAACTCAGCTCACCAATTTCTTGTTTCAAGTCAATTTAAAAAAAAAAAGTCATCTTTACATATGATAAACCATTTGAAATTAAACCTTTTACTGATTTTCTCTAGCTATAAACATTTCAACTATTAATATACTCTTATATGATTTAAAAGTATTTCTTTCTTCCTGCTATATTAACACAAAAAGCTACTTAAGACAGTGCAACAAATGATAGACTAACCAAATAATATTGCAAGCAAAGCACTGAACCACATTACAAACTTTACCTGTTTCATTAGATATACCATATATACTTCAATATGATTCAGATCAAATATGGATCAGAATCTGACAATGCTTCTATAAAGAACACTGACCAATTCATTTTCTACAACTTATCAACAATTTGTAGTTTATTTAAAGCCAGACAATTTTAGATTTTTTTTTTTTTTTGAGATAATGATTTTGTGATACAAGTCTTATTAATTAGGGCGGGGGGGGGGGGGTGCCTGGATTAAAAGCTTTTCCGAAGATATATGCACAGAAGTGAATCTAACAAATCCAACTGTAATTAGAACTCAACTCATGGATTAACAATTCCGAGCAATTATCACATATCCAAGCTCACAGCACCTAGCATTCCTAAAAGATCACCTATCTAACTACTAACCAGACTCAACTTGGCTTAACTTCAGTGATCTTACGGGAACAGGTAGTTCAACATGTAGTTGTAAACCAATAAAGAACAAATAGAAAACGCTCATCAACCTAATATGTTTCACTTTTATTAAAGCTTCAGCAAAGGATGAGATAGAAAAAAAAGAACTTCTGATATTTGTATTTGTCTTTCATTGGTTAAGCAGGCTTCAAATGAAATTGACTTGTCAAGCAGCATTTGTGTGTATACTTTATAGACTTCTGAACTCAAGGAAAGATGTTGCATTTTTTTTTAAGTTAAAATAATTTTGTGGATTCTAAGCTTAATGAAAAATGAAAAAAGTTGCTTTATGCATCATAGTTTTAGTATATGAGATGAGATGATAATGCATATTCTGTGTGGGGGGGGAGCATTATTTATGTTTGTTGGTTTTTCACATTTTGATTTGGGACATTTTACATCAACATGAATTGTGGCAGATAAACAGGTTAGATTCTTTAAGAGTGGATTGAATAAAGTTTGGTGATGTTTGGAAGAAATAAAAGAACAAAATATATTATGAACAAGAAGATGTGGAGGGTCATGATCGGCTACATTCTGAAGAGACACAGAACATAAAAAAAATGATATAACAGTGTTTTTAATGAAAGTTTATAGTTGACAAAATATGTATCAGGATTCTCTCAAAGTATTTTTGACAAAGAATTATATTCTTTTAGTATGGCATTTTTTTTTTCAAAATCAAATTTATGACCAGTTTCATTTGTGTGTATTACAAGCAAGTTTAAAGGATTGTTGTAACATATGCTCATAGACGCAGGCTTTAGATGTAGAGGAACTATACTTGAGTATAGTGCAAGTTTTTATGATCATTTTCTCACACACAAAAAAAAAAAAAAATGGGGAGGTGCACTATGCATGGATAATTTTTTGAAGTTAAAAATCAGGTTTTTTGGTGATTAGTTGTACTAATTTTTTTTTTCTGGAGGGTTAAAATTCACAAAAAATTCAGGGGTCATACAATACAAAAATTCGGTTTGTACACAAGTATATACAATATACATCTGCCGGATGTGAGTTGTGGGGCAGTGGATATCAGCTCAGAACAAGAAATTGAAGTGCAGAGTTCGAATTCCAATTGAATTCCTTGCATTCACTTACTTGCAAATACCCTTGAGAAAGGTATTAATCCATCTCTTCCCCCAGTTATGGGTTAAATAACAGGACAGATTTGGTTCTATAGCTTTGTCTGGCAACCAGTCTACCGCAGAAAGTAATGGCAACCTACTGCAGGATAATCTTCTGCCCAGTCAGTCATGTCTCTTTCGAGACAGGATCGCCCAAGCATGTATCACGTATAACACTTAACTGATATACAATTTTTTTTTTTTTTTTAAATAATTATTTCACCCCAAGCAAAGCAGGACCACCACTGGTATGCAGTGGGTTACAGAGAGAGAAAAAACAAGGTACAGGAGATGTCAAAGAAAGGATAAGAGTAGGATAGGAATTGAGGACATAGAAGATGGCAATTGATGTTGCATTTAAATTTTTGGAGATTGTAGCTATCAGGGAAGCAAGTAAACAGAAGAGAGTTCCACAAACAGAAAGTGCAAAAGAAAAGAAACTGTTAGAGTAGAAGAGGCAGTTACATTTAACTATTTCGATGGTAAAAGGGTGGGAACTTGATGCCAATTTATTCCATGTAAATACAAGTGAAGAGAAGCCACATCACTTTGGTGAGAAAGTGACTGAAGGTGGGCTGCCATGTCAAGACAGATTACATTGCAGATTCTCCTTTGGATTTTGTCAAGAACCTCAAGATGACTAACAGGAGCACCCAGCCAGATATGGCAACAGTACTCAATGCACGGACAAATAATAGATCTATAGATTGCACACAAATCAAAAGCAATCTTTTCAAATTCTTTTTAAACACAAAACTAATGAAAATATTAACTGTTTCTTTATAAGGAAACAATTAATTGACTGAGCAGCCAGTGTTACTTTCAGTTAGAATTTATTAATTTTTTTCTCTTAAAATGATTTTTCAGAAAAATAGGTTTTTTGAGTTCAGTAATAGTTATTGCTCATTTTAGTATTGGAGGATTTCCTTCCTAACCTTTTATTTAAAGTAATGAGGAACATCAACATCTTGATTATGTCATTATTTTGTCCCTAATTTACACATACCATCCATTTTAGTCATTGCTGTTGTTCAAAGTAGGACTTAATATTCCAACAAAACATTTTTATATTCTCAATTCTAAGAATTCACAAATATACCTCAAGATATTTGAATGAAGCATTTAAAATATATTGTAAATTTCTCCCAAGTCTTTGTCTATATTTCTGAGATGAGGTATTTATAGTACATACATTATTCGGACTATTGTCCGAATCTTTGTTGCCATTTGTACGACGTTTCAGCCATTGTACACTAGCAAAAACCATTAACATCAAAAAATTGCAATATGAACTCCAGTAAAAAAAAGGTTACAAAAATTCAGTTGTTCTTGTCCTTAAGGACACATGGCCTAGTGGATATAGACGTTGGCTAGGTCCTCACTTGACTCAGAGTTCAATACCAGGCTACAGCAGTGGTGAACTTGCAGCGTTAGAGGGAGATAACTCATGACTTCTAATTGAGGCTTCCCGCAAGGATCGTAATAAAGGGTTTGGTTTGAAATTCCTGGCACCTGAAGAAGGCCGGAGCATACAACGGTCAAAACATTGTACAAATGGCAACAAAGATAAGGACAATAGTCCAAATAATTTAAATACTATTCCCAAGTCGTCTTAAATCTTTGATGGCAGGTCATATTCAAGTATGTATGATGACTAATAACTTGAAATTAGACTAGTGCTTTCATGACCAACCATGCATCTTGATTTTCCTTGAACAAAGTCAAATAAGGTCAGTTAATTTTTCTTTTTTTTAAATCAATAGACATCAAAAATGGCTTGTTTTAAAGTAAAAAAATCTACTACAAAGAAACAACTGATGCTTTAAATTTCAAGTTTGGAGAAAAAAATAATGATTTACTAATACTGGTTCTACCAATTAATTCATAGTTAAAAGAAGAAAGACTTGGGATTTCTGTTGCTTGCTTTTGAGAGGAAAATTCAAAACCATCAGCCAATGAGGGTTTACAGAGGCATGGTTATTGTTCCTGCATTGTAAGTAGAGCTATGTTTCTACTTTTAAAAATCGGAAAAGCTGCTCAGCCTTAGGGATTCCAACACCTTCCATATTGCTTTAAGAGAGGTGGAGGTCAGTGTAATACAGATGCCAGCATGACAGATGTCACTTGGGCTAGACAAAAACCACAATTTTCGCCCTAGGCCCATATGCAAACAATATGGTTCTTCTCCACATTAAAACGAACTTGTGTCACATCCAGCCTTGGTGAGGAGGCCAAGTAAATATTACTAGATTAGTAGCTCACAAAAGCTGATGAAGACAAGAAAGGATTGGAAGAACCAATTTATTGATCCCACTATACAAGGTATAATTCAGGTAAAAAGCAAGCAACAGAAATCCCAAGTCTGACAAACCGTCTTTTTTTAAATGCCATGTCCTTCAGGATGTAAACTATCAGTTTTGTTTTGTTTTTTTTTACTGTTTAACCCTTTGTGGGCTATTTAAACATTTCAAGTTAAAACATTTTTATGCAAGTGAATACAATACTAACAATTTTTGGAGGAGAATAATGATTTTTTTTAGATATAAGTCCTATTTACCCATAGCTGGAAAAAGGTATTTTTACATAAATGAATGTAACAAACCTGACTGGAATTTGAACTCCACTTAATTTTTTAATTCCAAGCTGTTCCCCTTTATACTACTCATATCCTTACTCCTTAGGAAAGATAATGAAGTGGTTTCCTACTGTGCTCTTGAGAATTTAGAATTCTTTTCCAAAATTGATTGTAACCCAAGACTACTGAACCCAGTTTACCCTACTATTTAATTCATAGCTGGGAAGGAAGCCAGAATTTAAACTTAGCTTGCTGATTCCACTTATACTAATCACCCAAATTTCTAAAATTTACTAGAGGGAAGCAATTTGGATAGAGAATTAAAGAATATGTGACACTGTATAAACAAATGTTAAATGAAACTAATAACCTGCATTCTTTATTTTATTTGTTTGTTTGTTTAACAGAATGATTTAAAACTAAGAGTTCAAACAATTATTTGAAAAATAGTATCTGTTCTTGAGGAGCTGATAAAAAGTGTATTCTTAAAAAAAAAAAAAAAAAAAAAAATTTACTGGAGTAATCAATCTTATTTTCTGATAATGTCATGTATGGTCATCCATACTTTCAGAATGGGAACATTTTATACACATGATGGAAAATTTTTTTTTTATTTTAAAAATCTCAGAGCATGATTATTTGTATTATGCTTTACAATTTTCACTTAGTAAATATAGTCTTCACTTAACCTAATACAGGCAACCTTTTGGAAATTTTAAAGATTTTTGAAACTATAAATTGTAATTTCAAAAAAAGAAAATTCTTGTAAAAAATGCATTATTCATTGCAAAAATGTTTTAATATATTATTTATAAAATCTAGACAAGATTTTAAATAATGTCCTAGTTTTATTGCATTTTTTTTTTTTATTTTACTATTCAGAGCAGATTTTTAGGAAAGTAGTAACCGTTTGAAGAAAAAAATAAAAAAGGATGAGGTGATTCTCCAAGGAGTCCTGCGTTTAAAAAGTTTGCAGACAATTTTTTTAATTTCTAAAAATTTCATGAAATTAAAGGAGAGGGATGACACGATATATAAAACAAGATTTTATAAAAAAAAAGTAGTTTCATAAATAAATTCGTTTTTTAATAAGTTCTTAAAGTTTCATTAAAATCCGACAATTATTTGATTTTTGCAAGAATTTTTACAAATCAATGTGTTTTTTCCCCAGAAACAAAGGCATTAAAAATCACATAAGGTAAACTCTGGTCCCATGATGAAAAAGATGAGGTACCTGCACTTCACTATTATAGTTTTAAGAGAAGACTTTTAGTCTCTAGACCTGTTTAAAAAAAATCTAAAGTAGAGTTGTAATTTATTGGTAACATTTCAGCAGAAATAAATGTCCTTCGTTACAGAAACAGAAAATTTACTCACATGTCAAAGACAAATTTAAAATCGATTGCAAAATAAAAATATCAGAACGAATTTTTTTAACGTAGGGGGGGGGGATAATAATCCCAGACTTAAACCTCCCAATTTCTGATAATGGCAACTAGAAATCCGGATATCGCTCCTCTGCTAAAAAATATTTTCATTGAGTAGAGATTTTTTTTATTTTCTGTCTTTAACCAGCCACGTTCGTTAAAGACTAAAAAAGATGGTTTTGTTAGCTAACACCTTTCAGGATATTCTCATCCAACCATACAGTACTTCTAAAATTTATTTATTACAAATGAAAAATGAAATCAACTACTTGTAGGAAAAATAAAAATGTATGTTAATTGCTCCTGAGGGACCTAAAGAGAAGAGAAAAAGACTATATATGAAAAAAATGAAAGGATGTCATTGTCAAGATTTCATCTTTGCAACCGATTCATTATAATTTTTTTTTTTTAAATTACACGCCAATCATTTCAGTAGGTAACTGATAAGAGGAAAATTCCGAAAATATATTGATTTCTAGATAAAAAAAAAACACAAAAAAACAAATGAACATAATGGACAGTAAGAGTGTAAAACGGATTAAAATTTCAAAAATTATCTAGTTGAAAAGGATAAAAAAAAATAAAGAACATTAAGAATTAAAAACACAAGAATCAATTTAAATCAGTGAACAAAATAAAAGGAAAAGGAAAAATGGAAGATTAACGACAGTAAAACAGCCAAGCTTAGGCACCCACCTTTTTAGAAGGGGGAGCTTTCATGGTGACTGATGATGATATATGGATGATTATGAAATGACGGCTCTTTAAAAAAAAATAGTTAAAAAATCACATCGTCTGTCCTAAAAGACAAATACGTCAGTGTGTTGAGGACCAAGAAGGGAATACAGTATACACAATAACATGCGTCATTGGCCCGCTTTACCAGTTGTCACTGAATGAAGCAGATGACATTGCAGTCAGTGTCCATGTCATTGTAAACAAATTTATAGCAAAGCGGTCTGCATGCTTTTTGTCTAATTTATAATTCAGGTTTTAAAACAAATTGATTTTTAGTTTTAAAAAAGAACTACATGACACAGAAGTAGTATTTATTTATTTAGCACAAATAATGAAGCAGACAGCTGGTCAAAGGATTAAAGGGACTTAAAACTTCTTTATTTCTTGAGAAATACACCGGGGCCAATTATAACAATTACACACTTGCTACGTAAAAAATAATTTTAAAATTTAAGCGGAGAAAAAAGATAATATATTCATCATTAAAATAAAATTTAAAAAATTGACTGTTTCATTGAATTGCGTTGAAAATCGCTTAAAAGCAAATTTCCAATAAAAAAAAAATTAAATTGGGCAAAATTGGGCTCATTTTTTATGATGAGAAAAAAAAACTAAAAAAGTGATATTTCCGAAATTTATGTTTAAAAAAAAAAATGGACTGAAATATAATTTTATCACAAATCTCATTGTTATTACTTTTTCTCCCGCTAAAGAAATTGACCAAAATATTTTGCAAAACTCACCACTTAAAAAAAAACAAAAAAAAAACTAGCCAACAAGAGAAATCGAACAAATAAATAAACAGAAATTAATAAACAAAAATATAGAGAAAATTATCCTGATTAAATATTGACCGAAAAAAAAAAAAAAAAAAAAAAAAAAATCACTATTTTGATTCTATTTTCATAATAGTTCAAATGTGTTCTGTTAACTGCACTAAACACATGGTGGGAATGTTACACACAGACATCACTTTAATTTTATTGTTTGTTCAGAAAGAATATTTTTTAATTTTGTTTAAACCGGTTATGATTTGAAGGCTTTGCTTTTATTGTACAATAACTGCGAACGACACAAAAATAAATAACTGCGCTTTAAATTTTATAAATACGAAGAGAACATTTATCATTTATTTTTCTTAGGCCTACAACTTCAAATTTTAGTACACACAGTAGTTGTAAAACAAATATTTGTATTAACTTTACTACAAAAATAAAATTTAAACGAAATGATTATTTATATATAAATTATTAAATTAATTTTTAGTTTCAATTTTGACTATTACAATAATTTATAATTTACAGGTTTTAATTAACCTTTCGCTATCATATTTTTCTTCTTAATCTATTGCTATTTTTGCGTAAAAATGCTTTAATTTTTTCTGAATCTGATTCAATCCATTAGAAAAAAAAAGAAAAAAAAAGAGGCTTATAAATTTAATTATTAATTCGGGACAACTAAAAGAAAAGTGTGTGCGTGTAATTTTTGTTTTCTCTTCCAAAAAAGTTTGCAGGCTGGTTCGATCGAAAATTGGTCGGTTTTTCTTTTTAAAATAAATTTTCTAAACTTAGATGAACTTTTCAACTACTTTTTTTTTTTTATAAACTACTGTTCACTAGTCAATTCAAGATTGTGAGAAAGAAAGTTTTCTGTCTTATTTAATTTTCACAATAGCCAAAAAAATAAAATAAAAATAAGGCATGAGCCAGCTTTAAAATTTCTAGAAAAAGAAAAAAAAGCAGTGGTTGTTGGCGTTAAACAAGCTTCAATAATTAAAAATTAAATTATTTTAATTTCAGCTTTTTTTGTTGTTGTTGTTTTTTTAAGCCATAAGAGAAAAGGCACAGTTCAACGATTCATTGTATGAAACAAGGGTAAAAAAAATAAAATATAAATTAAATGACATTATATTTTATTCAGAGTCAGACTTGTGGAAATAACACTTCAGACGGCACGCCTTAAACGACGACACACGGAAGAATGATGACCAAATGAAGAATAACGGAAGAGAGAAAGATCAAATGGTCGTCGTCGTCGTCGTCGCTTGATGTGATAAATTAGTGAAATATTTTTTAAATATTATTGTAGAAAAGTCACTTTTCCAACAATTTTGTGATGTCATTAAATTTTAACGTGTGACTGTGACAACACTGGTAGGAAAATACGTCATGTAGAAATTGGGCGGACGATAAACAAATAACGGAAAACACTTATGCCAAAATATACTAAGTTCTGAAAAGAAGTGAAATGCCATATTCTGTACAGAACAACTTATGATAACACGGTCACCTGAATCATCACCCACCTCAACTTTGTTTGTGTTTAAATAAAAGATACGAATTATAAATTAAAATTAGGTTTTATTTTGTTTTTGTAATCTACGTTGAAGCAAATTGTCTGCGACATTTTTTAAGCTTAATTTTATAATTTTTAAGAAGTCTTGAAAGAGAATTTGAAATATTTTCAATAGTTTATATATTTAAAAAATAAACAAGAGGATGAAGGTCACAACATTTAGCCTAGAATGTGACTTAAGTTGACGATCACAAACCACATTTTTAAAAATCGTAAAATAAAGACTCCTTTTTATTTTTTATTTTAAACATTTAAAGAAATTAATGCACTCATTTACCTTATCCAGTCATTAATTTCTTTTTCATTTTTTTTCCTCAGGTTGGATAAGAAGCCTAAGTGATTTTTTTTACGTTTAAATGTCATTTTTACCTATATTAATTAGCTTAAAAAGAAAGCCAAAATGATTTTTTTTTTGTTTGTTTAATCGAACGAACCTATTCATAAGTTCAAATGTCAATTTTTCAACTACAGGTTATGTTTGTTTGTTTTTTAATAATTCACAAATATAGGATAATGAAGTATTTTGAAAATATGCAATCAAGACAAAGTAAAAAAACGTAAAAAACGATGCATAAATAATTTTTTTTCGAAGAATATCAAAAACAGTAAGCAAGCATTTTATTTTTAGTTACCAAATTTATTTTGCTAAATTGCGTATTTTTTTTTAAATAGTATTTTTGAATATAGAAACCATATAAATTTTGAAAAATAATCGTATAAAGAATGTGACACTAAGTGAGTTTAAGAAGTGTTTTTATCCAACATGTCTTCAGTACAGTTTACGATAAGATGAACATATGATGAAGCACAAGTCTTCTTGTCCCATGGAATTTTTCAGATATTTCCAAGGTTAAGTTTTTTTTTTCTGTACAATACATTTTCGCCAATAATTGTCTTTTTGAATTTTGTTTTTAAAACCTGATCAAACTGTAAAGGCGTATATTGAAGCAGGGGAAAAAGATTTCAAAGAGAAAAATAATTGTTTTTTTTTTTTTTTTAAATAATTAAAAAAATATTATAAATAGATGGAAGTTTTGTCTGATTTTTATTTATTTATTTTGTTTTAAACATGTCAAACAAGAAATTTCTAAAATCAGGCAAAACACCAAAGGGGGTACGCAAATAAACCAGGAGAATCGAATATTTTTTTTTATTATTTATTTAACAAATGCCAAATCGTGGAATGTCATAAGTCGATATTCGTTTCTTTTTCTTCCCGACTTGGTTTTAATTTTTATTATTATTATTATATTTTTAATGCCGTCGTCAATTCTGTAAGTAATCCCCCACTTTGTAACCAACTTCCACTCGAATGAAACGAAAACAGTTTTTTTTTTTGTATTTTCTAAAACAAAAAATAAGAAAAAAAAAGGAAAAAGCAAACCACACAAGACAAGAGACGATCTCCGGCTGGTCGCCAGGATCGCTCTGAAAACCTATCAGAAGCTAATCACCCACACACAAAAATAAAGCAATATCCTAAAGAAAAAATCTTAAAGAAACGAGAAAATTCACACCCCAGGGTCCGGCCCTACTACTGCAATGCAATAGTAGTAGTAATTATATTTCTCTATTTTTGAACTGCTATTCTTCACACACAGAGGCGGCTTAAATGAAACATGCGGGGCGTACAGAAAGAAAGGAATAAAAATCCGAAATTATTAATCCATCAACTACTTACGTCCTTTTTCATGATCATATCCAACAACTACGAAGTAGTCAGCCAGGCGAGACATGACAACTACCTCCAAGACTTTATATTCCAACTACCCAGTGCCATTACATGGTCGCCATCTTGTTCCAACTCAAGCTGGAGTCGACAGCAACGAGGCGCAGCATTTACACTAAGCGACCAGCCAAGAACAAGGGAGATAATCCTTCAACACGGTCAATCTGAGTTTGAGTTTTGTTTAACGGCATATCAAACTCGTTAGGTTATTTAATGCCAATGTTCAGTCATAGTGAGAAGGTTGATTTAGTCAGATTTTGATGACAATTTGTTTTTATTATTTTTTATTTTAGAAAACTGAAAATCTCTTCCAGTTTTGTATTAAAAACTGTTTTGCTGAGAATATTTTTTTTTCCTTATGGCAATAATTTTTCCTTCAAAAATGTATATTTTTCTATAAAAGTCTATTTTTATGTATATATTTCTATAAAAGTTTATTTTTATACTTTCACAGTGTTTTGACCCCATTTTGAGGGTTAACTATTTGCCCATAGCTGGGATTCTAACAGGTGCTACCACATGGAAACAACAGCAATTAAGAGGTGGTTCCATGTTCCTCACAACCTCCCAGTCAGAGGCCTTGCTGCCCCATGCAGTTTACCGTCATGCCCAGGACCTGGTCAATCTGAGAGGCAAAAAAAAGCTCACACACCTTGATTTGTGCATTTATATATTAAATGAATAGTAATTGTTTTTAGTGTGCAATTATTATTATTATTATTATTGCTTTTATGCTATATTAGAATAATAACTATCTGGAAGTTTTCTTGGGTGGGTGGGGAATTAAAACAAGCAATTTGTTCTTACATTTATTATCAATATTGTTGTTATCAACTATATTCTGTTGTAAAATGTACAGTAATGTGAACAAACAATTATAGAATGTTTAAATTAGAGAATAATAAAATTCTTAAAGGAGTATACAGTAACAAAATATGCAATAAAGTATAGATAATAAAATGTATAACAATTTATGCAATAAATAAATACAATAAAAGTTATATTAAAGTATATAGTCATAAAACTCATAGCAAATTACACAATCATAGAATATATAGGCTATATAGTAATAAAATACAGAGTAAATTATACAATCATAAAATATATAAACACTACAGTGACAGAATTGTAAAGTATACAATATGAAAAGGCATAGTAAATTATACATTCGTAAAATATATATAGTCAAATGCTAAGTAAATTTCTTCTACAAATACTTTCATGGCTTTTGCTCCAATGAACTTAGCTCACTGGTGCCTCCTATATATGAATTTACTAAAACCACAAGATTAGCAACTAGGTCCCACCCTTTTACTGTGAAACCAATAAAATGTAAATGCAAATTCTACTCCAGCAGCTTCTTTTCTCGCACTTCCCACCTGTGGAATTCCCTTCCATTTACTTGCTTCCCTGACAGCTACAATCTCCAAGAATTTAAATGTAAAGTCAATGGTCATCTCCTATCTCACTAACCTGCATCCTCTCTCTTTCATGCTCTTTTCTCCATCCACTCCACTCCACTCTCATCAGTATTCTCATCCTTCTCTTACCCACTTCCTGACACCCCTTATAACCTGTCACTCTTTCTCATAACTTTCCACCTATATAGCCCCCTGCAAAACAGTGGCAGTAAAATGCCTTTCTGTGGACAATATGATTATAAAAAGAAATACAGTGATAAAGTGTAGAGACCATGTAGTAATAAAATGCTAAGCGAAGTATATAGTAATAAAATGGATAGTAAATTATACTATCATAAAATATATAAAGAATAAAGTAACAAAATTGTAAAGTATAAAATATTAAAAGGCATAGTAAATTATGCAGTCATAAAATATATAATAAATTATACTTTCACTAGCAGTATAGCCCGGCGTTGCTCGGGAGTAATGAAAGCTTTAAAACTAATCCATGGTTCTGGAGCTCAGGCTCTCTGGACGTTGGCACAAAAGACTAAAATGTAAGAACTGCAACCTTGAAACTTCTGAACATCGTTTCTTATGTCTTTGTCTATGAGTGTATCAAATTTGATTAAAATTGGACCACTCCTTCTATAAACCGATTTTTTCAATTATCGATTTTCGATATTTATCAGGGGTACCTCGACACAAAGCCTAGCTAAGAACACTTGTAGATGCTTATAGTACAACTGTGTAAATTTTCAAGAAAATCGGTTCAGCCATTTCGGAGTCTATAGGTAACAGATACACACACACACACACACAGACAAAGTTCCATTTATAAATAAGTTTAGATAGATATAGTTCTTTTCTCCTATTCTCTAAAAATCAGTAACCCTTTGCATCTTAGTGATTTTATTGCCTTACTTGGGGTGAAATGATTTACAAAAACCATAATATATATAAATGATGCAATAATAAAATGTATAGAAATAATGCAATCATGAAATGTATAATGTCTATGGTAATAAAAGTTATATTAAAGTATATAGTTATAAAACTCATGGCAAATTACCCAATCATAGAATATATAAAGTATACAGTAATAAAATACAGAGTAAATTATACAATCATAAACTATATAAATTATATAGTAAATACACAGTAAAGTACATAATAATAAAATAAGTTATACAATTACGAAATGTATTAATTAAATACTTATAAAATCTACAATAAATTACACAACATAAAATATAGAGTTATAAATCTCGTAGCAGAATATTTACTAATAGAATAGTAAATTATACAGTCATAAAATGTATAAAGTATGTTATATAAAATGTATAGTAAAGTACATAATAACAAAATATTTATCAAATTATGCAATGATGAAAAATATCAAGTATACAGTTATAAAACCTACAGTAAATTTTACATTCATAAAATGTATGATATATATAGTTATAAATTCCACAACAAAAATATTAGTAATAAAATACATAACAAATTATACAGCTATAAAATGTATGACGTTTACAATAATAAGATTTTTGGCAAAATATACAATAGTAAAATGCATTGTATATTATATATAGTATATTATATATTACATAGTATATTATTATGCTGTTTTTAAGTAAGGTACAAGATTAATTACTTAGGTTTTTTTACTAAGGTTCAAACTGTGTAACTTGCTGATAATGTTCAGTGAGACAACAGGTGGTAATTTTCTAATAAAGAAAATTTAATATCATTATTACGGGAGAGAGCGAGATAGCTTTTTTGTTATTTTTAAGTAAAGTACAAGATTAATTACTTAGGTTTCTTACTAAGGTTCAAAATATGCATTTTCATAGGAAAATTACTTCCCAATGCATTTTTATAGTAAAATCAATTTCCAATGCATTTTCATAGTAAAATCCCTTTCCAATGCATTTTCATCGTAAAATGAATCACTTCCCAATGCATTTTTATAGTAAAATCACTTTCCAATGCATTTTCATAGTAAAATCCCTTTCCAATGCATTTTCATAGTAAAATCTCTTTCCAATGCATTTTTATAGTAAAATCTCTTTCCAATGCATTTTCATAGTAAGATCACATTCCAATGGAATTTTCATAGTAAAATAAATCACTTCCCAATGCATTTTTATAGTAAAATCACTTTCCAATGTATTTTCATATTAAAATAAATCACTTCGCAATGCATATTTATAGTAAAATCTCTTTCCAATGCATTTTCATAGTAAAATCACTTTCCAATGCATTTTTATAGTAAAATCACTTTCCAATGTATTTTCATAGTAAAATCCCTTTCCAATATATTTTCATAGTAAAATCCCTTTCCGATGCATTTTCATAGTAAAATCACTTTCCAATGTATTTTCATATAAAATCCCTTTCCAATGCATTTTCATAGTAAAAACACTTTCCAATTTCATAGTGTAAAATTACTTTCCAATGCATTTTCATAGTAAAATCCCTTTCCAATGCATTTTCGTATTAAAATCCCTTTCCAATGCATTTTCATAGTAAAATCACTTTCCAATGTATTTTCATAGAAAAATCACTTTTCAATGCATTTTCATAGCAAAATCACTTTCCAATGCATTTTCATAGTAAAATCCCTTTCCAATGCATTTTCATAGTAAAATCCCTTTCCAATGCATTTTCATAGTAAAATCACTTTCCAATGTATTATCATAGTAAAATCCCTTTCCAATGCATTTTCATAGTAAAATCCCTTTCCAATGCATTTTCATAGTAAAATCACTTTCCAATGCATTTTCATAGAAAAATCACTTTTCAATGCATTTTCATAGCAAAATCACTTTCCAATGCATTTTCATAGTAAATCCCTTTCCAATGCATTTTCATAGTAAAATCCCTTTCCAATGCATTTTCATAGTAAAATCCCTTTCCAATGCATTTTCATAGTAAAATCCCTTTCCAATGCATTTTCATAGTAAAATCCCTTTCCAATGCATTTTCATAGTAAAATCCCTTTCAAATGCATTTTCATAGTAAAATCCCTTTCCAATGCATTTTCATAGTAAAATCCCTTTCAAATGCATTTTCATAGTAAAATCCCTTTCCAATGCATTTTCACAGTAAAATCCCATTCCAATGCATTTTCATAGTAAAATCCCATTCCAATGCATTTTCATAGTAAAATCCCATTCCAATGCATTTTAATAGTAAAATCCCTTTCCAATGCATTTTCATAGTAAAATCCCTTTCCAATGCATTTTCATAGTGAAATCCCTTTCCAATGCATTTTCATAATAAAATCCCTTTCCAATGCATTTTCATAGCAAAATCCCTTTCCAATGCATTTTCATACTAAAATCCTTTTCCAATGAATTTTCATAGTAAAATCCCTTTCCAATGAATTTTCATAGTAAAATCACTTTCCAATGCATTTTCATAGTAAGATCACATTCCAATGGAATTTTCATAGTAAAATCCCTATCCAATGCATTTTCATAGTAAAATCCCTTTCCAATGAATTTTCATAGTACAATCACTTTCCAATGCATTTTCATAGTAAAATCATTTCCCAAGGCATTTTTATAGTAAAATCACTTTCCAATGCATTTTCATAGTAAAATCACTTCCCAATGCATTTTCATAGTAAGATCACATTCCAATGGAATTTTCATAGTAAAATAAATCACTTCCCAATGCATTTTTATAGTAAAATCACTTTCCAATGTATTTTTCATATTAAAATAAATCACTTCGCAATGCATATTTATAGTAAAATCTCTTTCCATTGCATTTTCATAGTAAAATCACTTCTCTCAATGCATTTTTATAGTAAAATCACTTTCCAATGTATTTTCATAGTAAAATCCCTTTCCAATATATTTTCATAGTAAAATCCCTTTCCAATGCATTTTCATAGTAAAATCACTTTCCAATGTATTTTCATAGTAAAATCCCTTTCCAATGCATTTTCATAGTAAAATCACTCTTCCAATGTATTTTCATAGTAAAATCCCTTTCCAATGCATTTTCATAGTAAAATCCCTTTCCAATGCATTTTCATAGTGTGTCTCTTTCCAATGCATTTTCATAGTAAAATCCCATTCCAATGCATTTTCATAGTAAAATCCCATTCCAATGCATTTTCATAGTAAAATCCCTTTCCAAATTTACTTTTCTATAGTAAAATCCCTTTCCAATGCATTTTCATAGTGAACTTTCCAATGCATTTTCATAGTAAAATCACTTTCCAATGCATTTTCATAGAGAAATCCCTTTCAAATGTATTTTCATAGTAAAATCACTTCCCAATGCATTTTCAAAGTAAAATCTCTTTCCAATGCATTTTTATAGTAAAATCTCTTTCCAAATGCATTTTTATAGTAAAATCACTTTCCAATGTATTTTCATATTAAAATAAATCACTTCGCAATGCATATTTATAGTAAAATCTCTTTCCATTGCATTTTCATAGTAAAATCACTTTCCAATGCATTTTTATAGTAAAATCACTTTCCAATGTATTTTCATAGTAAAATCCTTTCCAATATATTTTCATAGTAAAATCACTTTCCAATGTATTTTCATAGTAAAACTTTCCAATGCATTTTCATAGTAAAATCACTTTCCAATGTATTTTCATAGTAAAATCCCTTTCCAATGCATTTTCATAGTAAAAATCCCTTTCCAATGCATTTTCATAGTAAAATCACTTTCCAATGCATTTTCATAGTAAAATCCCATTCCAATGCATTTTCATAGTAAAATCCCTTTCCAATGCATTTTCATAGTAAAATCCCTTTCCAATGCATTTTCATAGTGAAATCCCTTTCCAATGCATTTTCATAGTAAAATCACTTTCCAATGCATTTTCATAGAGAAACTTTCAAAATGTATTTTCATAGTAAAATCACTTCCAATGCATTTTCAAAGTAAAATCTCTTTCCAATGCATTTTTATAGTAAAATCTCTTTCCAATGCATTTTTATAGTAAAATCACTTTCTAATGTATTTTCATATTAAAATAAATCACTTCGCAATGCATATTTATAGTAAAATCTCTTTCCATTGCATTTTCATAGTAAAATCACTTTCCAATGCATTTTTATAGTAAAAATCACTTTCCAATGTATTTTCATAGTAAAATCCCTTTCCAATATATTTTCATAGTAAAATCACTTTCCAATGTATTTTCATAGTAAAATCCCTTTCCAATGCATTTTCATAGTAAAATCACTTTCCAATGTATTTTCATAGTAAAATCCCTTTCCAATGCATTTTCATAGTAAAATCCCTTTCCAATGCATTTTCATAGTAAAATCTCTTTCCAATGCATTTTCATAGTAAAATCCCATTCCAATGCATTTTCATAGTAAAATCCCTTTCCAATGCATTTTCATAGTAAAATCCCTTTCCAATGCATTTTCATAGTGAAATCCTTTTCCAATGCATTTTCATAGTAAAATCACTTTCCAATGCATTTTCATAGAAATCCCTTTCAAATGTATTTTCATAGTAAAATCACTTCCCAATGCATTTTCAAAGTAAAATCTCTTTCCAATGCATTTTTATAGTAAAATCTCTTTCCAATGCATTTTCATAGTAAAATCACTCTCCAATGTATTTTCAATAGTAAAATCCCTTTCCAATGCATTTTCATAGTAAAATCACTTTCCAATGTATTTTCATAGTAAAATCCCTTCAATGCATTTTCATAGTAAAATCACTTTCCAATGCATTTTATTAGTAAATCACTTTCCAATGTATTTTCATAGTAAAATCCCTTTCCAATGTATTTTCATATAAAATCCCTTTCCAATGCATTTTCATAGTAAAATCCCTCTCCAATGCATTTTCATAGTAAAATCACTTTCCAATGCATTTTCATAGTGAAATCACTTTCCAATGCATTTTCATAGTGAAATCACTTTCCAATGCATTTTCATAGTAAAATCCCTTTCCAATGCATTTTCATAGTAAAATCACTTTCCAATGTATTTACATAGTAAAATCCCATTCCAATGCATTTTCATAGTGAAATAACTTTCCAATGCATTTTCATAGTAAAATCCCTTTCCAATGCATTTTCATAGTAAAATCCCTTTCCAATGCATTTTCATAGTAAAATCCCTTTCCAATGCATTTTCATAGTAAAATCTCTTTCCAATGCATTTTCATAGTAAAATCCCATTCCAATGCATTTTCATAGTAAAATCCCTTTCCAATGCATTTTCATAGTAAAATCCCTTTCCAATGCATTTTCATAGTGAAATCCCTTTCCAATGCATTTTCATAGTAAAATCACTTTCCAATGCATTTTCATAGAGAAATCCCTTTCAAATGTATTTTCATAGTAAAATCACTTCCCAATGCATTTTCAAAGTAAAATCTCTTTCCAATGCATTTTTATAGTAAAATCTCTTTCCAATGCATTTTCATAGTAAGATCACATTCCAATGGAATTTTCATAGTAAAATAAATCACTTCCCAATGCACTTTTCTAGTAAAATCACTTTCCAATGTATTTTCATATTAAAATAAATCACTTCACAATGCATATTTATAGTAAAATCCCTTTCCAATGCATTTTCATAGTAAAATCACTTTTCAATGCATTTTCATAGCAAAATCACTTTCCAATGCATTTTCATAGTAAAATCACTTTCCAATGTATTTTCATAGTAAAATCCCTTTCCAATGCATTTTCATAGTAAAATCACTTTCCAGTTTCATAGTGTAAAATTACTTTCCCATGCATTTTCATAGTAAAATCCCTTTCCAATGCATTTTCGTATTAAAATCCCTTTCCAATGCATTTTCGTATTAAAATCCCTTTCCAATGCATTTTCATAGTGAAATCCCTTTCCAATGCATTTTCATAGTAAAATCCCTTTCCAATGCATTTTCATAGCAAAATCCCTTTCCAATGCATTTTCATAGTAAAATCCCTTTCCAATGCATTTTCATAGTAAAATCCCTTTCCAATGCATTTTCATAGTAAAATCCCTTTCCAATGCATTTTCATAGTAAAATCCCTTTCCAATGCATTTTCATAGTAAAATCCTTTTCCAATGCATTTTCATAGTAAAATGCTTTTCCAATGCATTTTCATAGTAAAATCCCTTTCCAATGCATTTTCATAGTAAAATCCCTTTCCAATGCATTTTCATAGTAAAATCCCTTTCCAATGCATTTTCATAGTAAAATCCCTTTCAAATGCATTTTCATAGTGAAATCCCTTTCCAATGCATTTTCATAGTGAAATCCCTTTCCAATGCATTTTCGTATTAAAATCCCTTTCCAATGCATTTTCATAGTGAAATCCCTTTCCAATGCATTTTCATAGTAAAATCACTTTCCAATATATTTTCATCATAAAATTATTTTCCAATGCATTTTCATAGTAAAATCCCTTTCCAATGCATTTTCATAGTAAAATCACTTTCCAATATATTTTCATCACAAAATCATTTTCCAATGCATTTTCATCATAAAATTATTTACCAATGCATTTTCATAATGAAATCCCGTTCCAATGCATTTTCATAGTAAAATCCCTTTCCAATGAATTTTCATAGTGAAATCCCTTTCCAATGCATTTTCGTATTAAAATCCCTTTCCAATGCATTTTCGTATTAAAATCCCTTTCTAATGTATTTTCATAGTAAAATCACTTTCCAATGCATTTTCATAGTAAAATCCTTTTCTAATGTATTTTCATAGTAAAATCTCTTTCCAATACATTTTCATAGTGAAATCCCTTTCCAATGCATTTTCATAGTAAAATCCCTTTCCAATGCATTTTCATAATAAAATCCCTTTCCAATGCATTTTCATAGTAAAATCCCTTTCCAATGCATTTTCATAATAAAATCCCTTTCCAATGCATTTTCATAGTGAAATCTCTTTCCAATGCATTTTCATAGTGAAATCCCTTTCCAATGCATTTTCATAATAATATCCCTTTCCAATGCATTTTCGTAATAATATCCCTTTCCAATGCATTCTCATAGTAAAATCACTTTCCAGTTTCATCGTGTAAAATTACTTTCCCATGCATTTTCATAGTAAAATCCCTTTCCAATGCATTTTCGTATTAAAATCCCTTTCCAATGCATTTTCGTATTAAAATCCCTTTCCAATGCATTTTCATAGTGAAATCCCTTTCCAATGCATTTTCATAGTAAAATCCCATTCCAATGCATTTTCATAGTAAAATCCCTTTCCAATGCATTCTCATAGTAAAATCACTTTCCAGTTTCATCGTGTAAAATTACTTTCCCATGCATTTTCATAGTAAAATCCCTTTCCAATGCATTTTCATAGTAAAATCTCTTTCCAATGCATTTTCATAGTAAAATCCCATTCCAATGCATTTTCGTATTAAAATCCCTTTCCAATGCATTTTCATAATAATATCCCTTTCCAATGCATTTTCGTAATAATATCCCTTTCCAATGCATTTTCATAGTAAAATCCCTTTCCAATGCATTTTCATAGTGAAATCCCTTTCCAATGCATTTTCATAGTGAAATCCCTTTCCAATGCATTTTCATAGTGAAATCCCTTTCCAATGCATTTTCATAGTAAAATCCCTTTCCAATGCATTTTCATCGTAAAATCACTTTCCAATGCATTCTCATAGTAAAATCACTTTTCTATGCCTTTTTCCCAATTTCTTGTTCCAAGCCGATATCCACTGCATCAAACTGCACATGCAGATTTCAAATTCTAATTGAATTCCTTGCATTCACTTACGCACAAATAGCCTATTAATCCATATCTTCCCTCCAGTTACAGGTGAATTAATAGTACATATTGTATTCTGTAGCCTTGGCTGGCAGCCAGTTTACTGCAGAAAGCAATGGCAACCTAGTGCAATATAATCTTCTGCTCAGTCACTTATGTCTCTTTTAAGACATGATCTCCCAAAGCATACATTGCATATGGCACTTAACTGACTGAATCTGACATTATTTCCTATTTGTATAAAAAGTATATATTTAGTAGATACACATGCTTGAGTAGACGTCTACTAACTTGATATATTGTGCTAACAGAAACTTAAATTAATTGAGATTGGATCTGTATTGATTGATAGATTTGTTTTTTATGGTTTATCAACATTTAGCAGGTTAATTAATACCATAAAATATTTTAGACTAGCAGTATAGCCCGGTGTTGCTCGGTTGTAATGAAAGCTTTAACACTAATCCACAGTCCTGGAGCTCAGACACTTTCGACATTGGCACGAAAGACTAAAAAGTAATAGTTGTTTCCAGTTAAAGCAAAAACATAGACTGAAAGAAAAATGAATGGATGTAAGACAAATTTTGAAGTTTGGTGAGAATCGGATAAAAATTGTGGATTTGTATAAAGGACATACAGACAGAGAAACAGACACACACACAAACATCTTGCCTTTTATATATATATATTATCGATTTTCTGCACTATTGTAAGAACTGCAACCTTGAAACTTCTGAATATCATTTCTTATGTCTTTGTCTATGAGTGTATCAAATTTGATTAAAATTGGAACACTCCTTCTATAACCTGATTTTTTCGATTATCAATTTTCGATATTTATCGGGGGTACCTCGACACAAAACCTAGCTAAGAACACTCACAGATGCTTACAGTACAACTGTGTAAATTTTCAAGAAAATCGGTTTAGCCATTTCGGAGTCTATAGGTAACGGACACACACACACACACACATACACAAACACAGACAAAGTTCCATTTATAAATAAGCTTAGATTAGGTTGTAAGACTTTTCTTTTTTGAGATAATAATTATTTAATGATAGAAGTCTTACTAATTAACTCATATAGTTAATTAAGAAGACTTGTATCTGGGTGGTGGGGAAAAGAGGTGGATTCAGAATTTTATAAACAAACCAAAAATTATAATATTGACATAAAGTGGGAGAACAATTCTATATTATAATGAACATATAAACTGATCTCTCACTTTGTGGCAACTGTAGTTTCTATACATATATATTCAAGAGTATGTCAATAAACATATAATGATTTTTTTGAGAGAATAATAGTTTAATGATACAGATGTTACTATTTGACCCATAGCTGAGTGTAATAATATTTTTGGAGATTTACTGATACAAGTTTTACTAATTAACCCATAGCTGAGGGGAAGTAGTGGGGATTTATATATTTTCTAAAGGTATTTGTGCATAAGTAAATATAACAAATTGACTAGAATTGGAACTCAGGCATCTGATTTCAAATTCTGAGCCGTTATCTATTACACCATCTGCACAACTAAGCTTACTGCAGCTGGTATTCCAAAGCAGTCACTTATCTAGATAATGACTAGACTTGACATTGCTTAACTTTGGTGATCATATGAGAACCTGTGTTTCAATATGATTTAAATGCAGGCCAGTTGGATCTGTAGATAAATTAACTCTAAAAGTAAAATATTTTATACATACACACACACACATATATATATATATATATATATATATATATATATATATATATATATATCCAAGTATTGTTGGAGTAATATTCCTTGTCCAAAGAAACACTATTTTTAAAAAAGTGCTCAATACAAAAGTAGAGCTAATAATATTATTTATTCATAAATTATAACATGGATATGTTATAATATCACTACAAAAGTAGCCATTTTGTTTCGGCACTTTTCTGTCTTGTCAAGTGATGTGATAATTCTTAAATGAATCTATGAATCATTCATTTAAGAACTATCACATCACTTGACAAGACACAAAAGTGTCGAAACAAAATGGCTACTTTTGTAGTGATATTGTAACATATTCATGTTATAATTTATGAATAAATAATATATATATATATATATATATATATATATATATATGTATATGGCACATTGAGTGCTGGTGTTAATAAAATATTTTTAGTATTTATTGTCAAGTAGATAATTCTAAATGAAAATAGAATGGTTCTTTTGTTATTATTACTTTGCAAAATTTTACAAGATAAGGAAGCAAAGATGAACTTGTCCGAATCATCCAAAATTTTCTTCATTCTTTCATTGATGAAACTGCAATATAGGTAATTATTAAATATTCATAAATTCATTTGATGCACATGTTATTGTGCAGTATTAACAAAAAAAACCATTCTATTTTTATTTACAATTATTCACTTGGCAATAAATACTAAAAAATAGTATGAAATACATCATTTTTTAAAAACACTGGGGTGACCTAATAATTATGGCCAGTAGTGTATGACAAAGTCTAAAAGGGTTTTTTGTGACATGTTTCTTCCTTTAGGACTTCATCAGATTAAATAAAGGATGAAATATGTCACAAGAATACTTTTCCCACTTTGTCATATATTTTCTCCATATATATGTATAAAAAATAATTTTTTATTTAATATAGTTGTCTTCATCTACAAGATATGGACAAGATCGGAAAAATTCCAGATTAGTGGCTTTGTGCCAAACTAAACTTAACTGGCAACAAGAATTGAAAATAACGAGCATCTGTTGTCTGCAGGTGTAGAGACAAAATTAACAGTCAGGTTTTGATTAATCTTGATTTTCAACGGGTCGACATGTAGCTGACAGGCACTGACATATACATAAAGCACCTTTATATATTTATTGACTGATCATAGTAAAAAAAAAACTCACTCCTTACAAAAATACATACACATTCACTAAAAACTGCACATACACATAAACACACACTTAATCTATACAAACAATTTAAATATATATATATATATATATAGGTCTACAAATTATTAAATATACACATGGGTATACACTCAAGTATATGCATATATATAAAAATATTATTCAGGTGTTAATAAAAAGTGCTCAATGTAGTATAAACAGAACTATTAATGATATATTAATAAATATACATATCTTACATAGATGGCATGAACCAGAGTTTCATGCACTACTATATATATATATATATATATATATATATATATATATATATCAATAAGTCAGTTAAATGCCATATGTGATACACGCTTGGGCGATCATGTCTTGAAAGAGACATGACTGACTGGGCAGAAGATTATCCCGCAGTAGGTTGCCATTGCTTTCTGCAGTAGACTGGTTGCCAGCCAAGGCTATAGAATCCAATCTGTCCTGTTATTTAACCCATAACGAGTAAGAGATGGATTCATACCTTTCCCAAGGGTATTTGTGCATAAATGAATGCAACCCTTGCACCAACCTTGCATATATATGTGTGTGTGTGTGTGTGTTTACTAGAAGTTTACAAGTACATCATGCCCCTATCTTTTACAGCTGTTTTGTATCCAATATGATAAACTTGTATTAAAATAACTACATGCTAAAATTAATGTTCTTTGAGAAACTTTGTTTATTGTTTGAGAAATGATTTATTGGCTCCAAAATATAAAGTTCTAAACAATGACTTTATCTCTTTACATGTTTCGTTTCATGCAGACCATCTGGCTTGGAAGTGAAAACATTTGTGTGCCCTGAAAACAAAGCATAACGATGTTCACTTTGAACTGCTTGATCAATTCATTCATTTTCTATGGCTTATCAACCCTTTGCAGGTTATTTAAAGCCAAGAAACATATTGTAAGATTTTTTTTTAGGGTTGGGGAGATAATAGTTTAATGATACAAGTCTTACTAATTAACCTGAGGAGAAGGGGTGGATTTATGCTTAATCAGAAAAAAAAATTATCTTGTAGATATAAAACAGGGGAACAATTCTACATTACAAACAATATATAAACTGATCCCTCACTTTGTAGCCATAGTAGTTTCTATACATTAATATTCTAGAGAATGTAAATAAATCTAAAGACATGCCTGTGTAGCTAATCAGTATTGAGAAAAGGTGGACTCATGCCTAATCAGAAATTGATAAACAGATTAAAAAATAAATGTGGATATAAAGTTAGGGATCAATTCTCTATCATAATCGTTATATAAACAATTCCCTCACTTTGTGGCCACAGTGGTTACTATATATTTATATTTAAGTGATTGTAAATACATCTAAAAGACATGCCTGTGTAGCTAATCAGTATTGAGAAGAGGTGGATTCATACCTAATCAGAATTTGACAAAAAAACAAACAAACTATAATATGGATATAAAGCGGGGGATCAATGCTATATTATAATCATTATATAACCATATCCCTCACTTTGTGGTCATGGTAATTTCTATACATTTATATTCTAGAGAAGGTGAATAAAACATGCCTGTGTAGCTAATCAGTAGTTGACTAACTGATTCATATTCTATGGTTTATCAACCTTTTGCAGGTTGAAATATTTTTAGATTTTAAGAATTTTTTCAGTGGGGTTCAAGATAATAATAAATTAGTGATACAAGTTTTATTAATTAACCTATATATGGGGAGAAGATGTAGATTCATACTTTTCCCAAAGTTTCTTGAACACAAGTGAATGTAATGAACCCAACAGAAATTGAAACTCAGTTGTCTGATTAATAATTTCAAGCCATTATCCTTAACACTACAAGCACATCCAAGCTTACAATTCCTGGTATTTGTCGGCAGTCACCTATCTAGGTATTGATCAGGCTCAACATTGCTTAATCTAGGGACAGGCAAGGGTTGATGTTGTTTAACTTTGGTGATCATATGGGTACCATTATTTCAACATGATATGATCATGAGCCTTTCTTCTTCTTATATGTGCCCTGTCCCTTCAGGACATAGGAAATCATAGCTTTCCACGTTTCCCTATCCCTGGTGGCTCTGAGCACACCTTCTCCTGTTACACCGTGCAATCCTTGTTCTGTCATCCACCTGATTAGGTTCTTCAAATATGTTATCAATTGCTTTCCCCTGTCTCTTTTTCCCTCTATCTGGCCTGTTAGTATCAGGTTCTCCAGGCCCTCCTTCCTCATTGCGTGTCCCAGGAACTTCAGCTGTCTCTTCCTGATGCTCAGTATTAATTTCCTTTTTGTTTCCATCATTTCCAAGACCTCATCATTGCTCACATGCTCGATTCATGAGATTCACAGCATCCTTCTCTAGAACCACATTTCAGTTGCTTCAAGTTTTTCCTTCATCTTTGATGGTATTGTCCAGCATTCACGTAGCAATCCAGTACTCTCTTCCTAGTTTCTAGCAAAATTGTCCTGTTTCTTAATACTTTACTCAACTTCTGGAATGCTTCCTTCGCCATACCAATTCTCCTTTGGATCTCTGTGTTGCACTTTCTGTCTTCTGTTATAATGCTTCCCAGGTATTTAAATTTTTGTACCTGCTTGATTTTGGTATTCCCAACCTGTATTTGGCATTTTGAGCTGCCCTTTTTACTGATGACCATGCATTCAGTTTTCGTGCAGTTTATTTCTAGTCCTTTCTTGTTACTTTCTTCTACTACCTTCTTTAAGTGGTCTTGTAGTTTCCTTTCTGTGTCTGCTATCAGCACTGTATCATCTGCGTACCTTAGGTTGTTTAAATTGTGGCCTCTGATTACATCAGCCAACCTTATTATTTCCAAATATCTTACATTGTAATTGCAACAGTTTTGCTAAGAAAGGCAACATTCTATACAGGGTGTGATGGAAAAATTGTCCTCTAAATTATGCAAAAATAAAAATAATGCTGACATCTCATTTTAACAGATATATTTACCAAAACTACACAGAAATATCTTGGAATACTAAAGAACAAATTTATTTAATAAAATCACCATTAGTTTCAACCACAACTTCCAGATGACTTTGGAATCTCCTGAATTTCTCCTGGACAGCCTCCTTGTTTAAGATGGTGAATACTGCATAATTATAAATGGAACTTTGTCTGTGTGTGCATGTGTGTGTGTGTGTGTGTGTGTGTGTGTGTGTGTGTGTGTGTGTGTGTCCATTACCTTACCTATAGACTCCAAAACTGCAGAACCGATTTACACAGTTGTACTATAAGCATCTGCGAGTGTTCTTAGCTAGGTTTTGTGTCGAGGTACCCCTGATAAATATTGATAATCGAAAAGATTGGGTTATAGAAGGAGTGTTCCAATTTTAATCAAATTTGATACACTCATAGACAAAGACATAAGAAACGATTTTCAGAAGTTTCAAGGTTGCAGTTCTTACAATAGTGCAGAAAATCGATAATATATACCGGATCTGATCAAAATCAGTTTTTCAGCCCTTTTATTTTAGTTTTTCTTCGAGTTTGGCTCTAAGTAGATATAATTGTAGTTCTTAGTCTCAGCCATGATACCATTTACTCAAAGAACTTATTTAGCCTTCAAAATTCAGTTTACAACGAAAAACACTTATTTGATATCGATAACAGGAAATCAAAATTTCACTTACATTCATTCATTTTTCTTTCAGTCTACAGTTTCACTTTAATTAGAAACAACTATTGCTTTTTAGTCTTTCATGCCACTGTCCAAAGAGTCTGAGCTCCAGGACCATGGATTAGTTTTAAAGCTTTCATTACACCCGAGCAACACCGGGCTATACTGCTAGTACTGCATAATACTTGCTTTCAGTACATCTTTTGCATTACAAAAAAATTTGTTAGCCTCTTGCTAAACTGCACCCCACACATAATAATCTTGGGGGTTGCAGTAAGTGGAGTTAGTTGGCCAAACGTAAGGGGTGATGTGATCAAAGAAATTGTCTTATAGCCATATTCTTCTGCTTGTGTGTCATGGTGCAAAGTCCTGTTGCCAGACAGAGGGTCTTCCAGCATAATCTTCACTTCCTATTTCTATCTCTTATGTTTATATCTCATACCTCATTCAATAACCCCCAGCTTTGAGTGGCTCTAGAGCTTTGTACTGTGTGAACACCATCAAACTCAAATAAAAAAGCATGAAATTTTTACATATATTTCTAGTTTACCAAAATGTTTTAGGAGAAAATTTCCTCCTACTCACAAACAGTCGTCTCAGCTATGGCACCATCTATATAAACAACACATGTGAAAAAATTCAAATAGCAAAATTACAAAATTTTCACAGGTATTTATATTTTACCAGAATGTTCCAGATCAAAATTTCCAATTCTGAACCTAGTAACCTACTTACAAACAGTACTCTCAGCTATAGAACCATCTCTATAAATGGCACATATAGAAATCTAGAGTCAGTTATTATCTTATATATCCTCATAATCTTTGCTTTCTATTTCTATCTCTTATGTTTATATCACGTAATTCATTCAGTAACCCTCTACTTAGAGTGGTTCTTGAGCCTTGTATTGCATGATCACCAATAAAAAAAAAGAAATTCTTTGTATATTTAACTTAAATATGGATAAGATAAGGGCAACTGAGAAAGAACTTGCACCATGAAGTGGTCGGGAACTAAAATCAGTTGGCATACATTAAACAGCTTAGACGGATCTTTTTCCTGTGATATATATTTCAATAAAGAGAAGCATTAACCATTAAAAATA
This sequence comes from Ascarosepion bandense, assembly GCA_037127315.1. Taxonomy (NCBI): domain Eukaryota; kingdom Metazoa; phylum Mollusca; class Cephalopoda; order Sepiida; family Sepiidae; genus Ascarosepion; species Ascarosepion bandense. Next base: position 2,908,394 of record JBBBDQ010001215.1, read on the forward strand.
GACAATATCCAGAAGCGGAAAAAAATAAAAGTTAGATACTAAATAACTTGTGAGTTCATTGATTTCACTAAGGCAACTTGTGGAGCATTTGCTTTCCTTTTTTTTTTTCTTTTTGAAGGACAAAAAAATTACTTGCAAATTATTCATATATATATAGGGCATGCTCACCAAACTATGGAGTATCTTGTTGCAGAACAGTTTGATTTGAATGCTAACCATATTCCAAAGAAGAATATTAACTACTGTTTTTAGAGTCAGATAGCAACAGAAAGGTCATGAAGAGAGCAAAGATTGGCAGAAGGTCTGGGAAAACAGTTGATTTATAGGTTTAATTCTTCAAATCTGATTGTTGGAATTTTGCCATATTATTTCCATGATGAGTTTGTCATTATTTACACCCAGTAGATAGTATAGATTTTACAAGTATCATATTATAATTTTGTTTATTCCTTAGTTAGTACATATGCTATTCCCTGCCAATACCACTTAAATAATAAACTAAACATTTTGAAAAAAGACAAAAAAAGGCATGTTACAGATGCTGTTTGTTTCAGTGAGGTTGTATAGATTTTACAAGTATCATATTAACATTTTGTTTCTTACTTCATTCTTTAGTTAGCACATACATTACTCTCAGCCAGTACCCCATAAATAAGGATGGAGAAGACTGGAGGTGATAATGCTCTCATGTATTTAATATCTGCTTCAATTAAAAAGAAAAACTTGTTGATTTCATCCATAATGAGTTTGATCAGTATTTATACCCAGTAGGTAGTATAGATTTTACAAGTATTATATCATAATTTTGTTCATTCCTTAGTTATCACATATGTTACTTTCTGCCAATGCCTCATCAATAATAAACTATTAATTTTGATTAAGGAAAGCCAAAAAAGACATATCAGAGATGCTGTTTGTTTCAATAAGAAAAAGAAAGAATAATGTTAGAATGAAAAATATAGAAGATAGAAGTTGTGACAAAGCTCTCATGTGTTTAATGTCTGCTTCAGTGAATAAAAAAACATGTCAGTTCCAAATCTTTTCATTTGTACCCTCTTACTTCTTTAAAAAATGATATGCATACATCCTTATGACCATTATTGCAATATTTTGTTAAAATTGTTAAGCTCAAATATTTAACAATACAATAAGGGAATTTCTATGGACATTTTTTTTTGCTGCAGAACTCACAAGGAGTTTGTTTAATAACTAACTTAATTTTAATTCATCAGAAAAATCAAATAGCAAAACAACAAAATTTTCACACATAGTTTACCAGAATGTTCCAGATTGAAATTTCCAGTTCTGAACCTAGCAACTTATTTGCAAGCAGTACTCTTAGCTAATGGTACCATCTCCATAAATGGCACATATCAAAAAATTCAAATAGCAAAACCATGAAATTTTCATGGGTATTTCTTTTTTTAAATGTTAATGATGTAAAGAAAGGTCATTTGTTTTGGAATCTGTTTTCTTCTGTTTCATCAAGGAGATGGAATCTTACTATGTTGTCAAGGTGCTGTCACCTAAAAAGATGACTGAATAAGAAATAACCAAAACAGAGGTTGGGAAATGAAATAGTAATCTTTATAAAATCAACAAAATACAATACTCGCCAGCTGTGTGAAGTAGATAACCACTGCTAGTGGTCAACTGCTAGACAGAAATATACCCTTTTCACAATAGTGTCCAACGATATTTACCACCTTTCCACCAAGGCAGATATGACACAAAGTCAATCAATGTGGGAATTCTGAACCCTTAAGCTCAGCTAAAAATATCCCATAGACTCAGCTCAAGGCTGGGTCAGGCTTCTGTTCCCTCACTCCAAATAAGATCCCACCCTTCAGCAGAGCCCCAGTTGGGCTCCTCTCTGCCTGGAAGCTTGATAACAAATGATCACTGTAAGATTATCAACACTAGTGTCCAATGTATTTATGAGGATTAGGACATACTCATTAATGTTCATAATTATGTATATAATCAGTCAGTCAGTTAAGTGCCATACGTGATACACGCTTTGGGCGACCATGTCTTGAAAGAGACATGACTGACTGGGCAGAAGATTATCCTGCAATAGGTTGCCATTGCTTTCTACGGTAGACTGGTTGCTGACCAAGGCTATAGAACCTAATCTGTCCTATTATTTAACCCATAATTGAAGGGAAGAGATGGATTAATACCTTTCCCAAGGATATTTGTATAAGTGAATGCAAGGAACTCAACTGGAATTCGAACTCAGCACCCTGATTTGTCATTCCGAGTCGATATCCACTGTACCACAACACATATCTGCGTATATAATACAAAGTTAAAAAAAGATATTTTAGAGCTGCCAATAAAACTTTTCCAAAGGTAAAAGAAGGAAACATTCTAGAAGCTAATTTTACAAGAAGTATACATCATAAATGTCTTATAATTGCAATGGATTTGCAGCATTATTTTGCTTTTTCCAAATTAATCATGCTTTAATATTCTTGCTCTATCAATTTATTCACCTTTTATCCAAATCTTGTCATCTCAGAAGTTCATTCAAAAACAAGTTTACAGATCAACATGAGATAGAAGAGTACAAAGAACTGTAAAGTCAATGTATAAGAAACTAGCAATATAGCCCAGCGTTGCTCGGGTGTAATGAAAGCTTTAAAACTAATCCATGGTCCTGGAGCTCAGACTTTTTGGACGTTGGCACGAAAGACTAAAATGCAATAGTTGTTTCCGGTTAAAGGAAAACCGTAGGCTGAAAGAAAAATGAATCGATGTAAGTCAAATTTTGATTTCCTGGTATTGATATCAAATAAGTTTTTTTCCATCATAAACTGAATTTTGAAGGCTAAATAAGTCCTCTGAGTAAATGGTATCATGGCTGAGACTAAGAACTACAATTATACCTACTTAGAGCCAAACCCAAAGCAAAAACTAAAATAAAAGGGCTGAAAAAAATATACAGACATACAGGCAGATAAACAGACACATACACAAACATCTTGCCTTTTATATATATATGCACTATTGTAAGAACTGCAACCTTGAAACTTCTGAATATCGTTTCTTATGTCTTTGTCTATGAGTGTATCAAATTTGATTAAAATCGGACCATTCCTTCTATAACCTGATTTTTTCAATTATCAATTTTCGATATTTATCGGGGGTACCTTGACACAAAACCTAGCTAAGAACACTCACAGATGCTTATAGTACAACTGTGTACATTTCAAGAAAATCGGTTCAACCATTTTGGAGTCTATAGGTAACGGATACACACACACACACACACAGACAAAGTTCCATTTATAAATAAGTTTAGATTAGATGGGTGGAGGAGCAATATATTTCCTATCAAAGTCAGATCCTGGGTATGACAATAAACTATATCTGGCAGCAAAGCCTTTAATCAAAAGATTGGAGGTTTAGAGGAGCATGGAACCATCTCTTTACTGCTGCTGTTCCCAGTATTTCTGACCCAGTGTGGTAGAACCTGTTTGGATCTCAACGATAGGCAAATAATGACTCTTCTCTCAAAAACATTTAACACCTCATTTTTATAATAAAATGACCAAAAATATATTTTTTATAGTGAAAAATGCAAGCAATACATTTTTCATAAAAACATTACCGACAATATATTTTTGTAGTGAAATTACCAGCAATGCATTTTATGATCTACAAATTATATATCTAAAAAAAAATATTTTTAACCTTTTAATGAGGTAAAGTTTTTTTCTGCTTCAAATAAGTCCTCTTCATATTTATATATATATATATATATATATATATATATATATATACACTACTGGCCATAATTATTATGCCATCCCAGTTTGTTATTATTACTTTGCAAAATTTTACAAGGCATGGAAGCAAAGATGAACTCGTCCGAATCACCCTAAATTTTCTTCATTCTTTCATTGATGAAACTGTAATATAAGTAATTATTAAATATTCATAAATTCATTTGATGCACATGTTATTGTGCAGTATTAACAAAACAAACATTCTATTTTCATTTAAAATTATTCACTTGGCAATAAATACTAAAAAATAGTATGAAATACATAATTTTTTAAAACACTGGGTTGGCCTAATAATTATGGCTGGTAGTGTATATATATATATATATATATATATATACATACATATATAAAAACATGCAATGTAGATATAGAAGAATTCAAAGGAATATCCTGCACATAAGTTGTAGGATAACTCTCTAGGAGAGCTCTAAATATATATGTATATAAATACATATAGAGCAAAACATGTCTGTCTTCATTTTTACTTATATATATATATATTTGTCCTGGGTATGATGATAAAATACATTTGCATCAAAGAGATTTTGAAGACTATGTAACCACCTCTTAATTGCTGTTGTTCCCAGGTCCACCCTGACCCAGAGTCGTAGTACCTGATAGGGTCCCAGCTAGAGGCAAATAGTTAAAACCCCCAAACTGGGTCAAAATGCTCTAAAAGTATGAAAATATATTTTCATATTAAAAATACAAGAAACACATTTTCATAGTTAAAAGAATTATGAGTAACACATTTTTGGAATAAAAATATCACCAGCCATACATTTTTTTGTAAAAGAAATTAATAATGCTCAAAAAAATTAGATTTCATCATTAAATGACCTATAAGAAGTTGATATGCTGCTAAACAAACAAACATATTAAATTCATATACAAAGCTATATATACAGGGTGGGATGTTAGTGACCCCCAAATGTTTTTCTTAAATGCCACATATGATTATCAATACTGATTGCCGTGCAGTGTGTGAAACCAGGTTTCTTGAATGCGTGAAAAATTGTTCAATTCAGGTGTAACAAAGGATTGTAACAATTCACAGTGACGGTGACTGAGAAAACATTTTTACAGCTAATGCACGCTGTTGCCCGTTCCACTGATCCATGGTTACTGAAATGGCAGAGTGTTTATTTTGTGAAGCCACTGTTTCGCAGTGCTGCCACTTGCATATGTCTGCCAACACACACTTCAAAAACTCCCATTTTTTGGGGTCACCCTGTACAAACCAGTTTGATTAAATTAAACTGATAAAGTCTCTCTTTTTAATATTCTATTGCATTTTTCCAATTTTCAGGTGATATATTGCATATCGTTATCAAAATTATAAATAAACTGTCCGCATTGGTCACACATGCACTGCATTTTCTTGTTGGTTGACTTGTCAAAACTTGTAATTTGTAAATTGTCATGTCAGAAACAACCAAATTACAACTATCAACATAAGACAAATCTTACTAGATAACACCAAAATACTCTATAGCACCAAATGAAAGAAAATTCTAGAGGCTATTATTATACCCAATAAACAACATACATTAAATAAAATATCTTTTACCACGAGAGATGGTATCATGAAATGTGTATAAAATATCTAATATGTATACAAAATAATAATATGCATAAATATTTCATATGTATAGAAAAAATAATATGTATAAATATTTAATATATATACAAATAATAATATTTTAAATATTTAATATGTATACATGATGATAATAATAATATGTATAAATATTTAATATGTATACAAAATAATAATATGTATAAATATTTCATATGTTTAGAAAAAATAATATGTATAAATATTTAATATGTATACATGATAATACTAATATGTACAAATATTTAATATGTATAGAAAAAATATGTATAAATATTTGATATGTATACAAATAATAATAATATTATAAATATTTCATATGTATAGAAAAATAATATGTATAAATATTTAATATGTATACATGATAATAATAATATGTATACATATTTAATATGTATACAAAATAATAATATGTATAAATATTTAATATGTATACAAAATAATAATATGTACAAATATTTAATATGTATAGAAAAAATATGTATAAGTATTTGATATGTGTATAAATAATAATAATATTTATAAATATTTGATATGTATAGAAAAAATATGTATAAATATTTAATATGTATAGGAAAAAATAATATGTATAAATATTTAATAAAAGTATTTAAAATGCAATCTATCTCCCTTTAAATATTATGAATAATGCCCCTTTAAATTGATTCAAATGTTATCATGTCATTTCACATCCAGATAATCAAAGTATGGAAAATCTAGGTACAGATGATAAAGAAAATACTGAAAATGATATTTTTGTTTTTGCATATGAGAAAATGCCCTTTACACTAACTCAAAAGGTAATTGTAAATATTTTTAATGAATCAGATATTATTATTCATTTTCTATATTTTGTGTTCCTTCATAACCTTGGTGATCATGGCTCTCCCCAACTTCCAGTCCTTTGTCTTTCTTAGTAAATTTCATTTCTCCTTAACCCTGTTCTGGCATCCATTTACACAAGCTAGGTTATACTTCTTTTTATCTTTCATCTCAAGTAAGGTAATAAAGCCACTAAGACAAAAGGGAGTTACTGAGTGTTAGATAATATCATCAAAATATACTATTAATGAGAGAATGCAAAATAAAAACAAGGCAATAACAATTGACATTGCATTTAAATTTTTGAAGATCAAAGTTGACTGGGAAGCAAGAAGTCAAAAATTTCAAAATCAAATGTGTGAGAAGAAAATATAGGCATAGAACTTGTGATTATATTTAGCCATTTAAACTGTAAAATGATGAAACCTAACTGGCAATCTAGTACTGCACTTAAATTCATAAAGCATTGGTATCATAGAGGAAATTTCATCAGAACAATTACCATGAAAGTATTCATAGAAAAAGCAAAGGGCGGCTACATTACAGTCGTGGAAAAATAAATGAAGCTGAGATGCCAGGTCAGGGCCAATAACATTGTAGATTCTTCTTTATGATTTTATCAAAAATATATTTTGGAGAGAAAAATTGTCTTGCACAATATAGGGAAACAACTTTTCTAGCAGCAGACCTAGCAATTGATTCATTAAAATCTTTCCACAAGTCAGCAAAAAATATTATCTCCAGAAGGCGCAATGTGTCAATCTTCTGGAGGTTAACATCAGCCATGCAGACGGAAGATAGAAAGAAGTCTTTCAGATAATACTTATAAATTTAAGCACTTCTGTGACATCTTGGTCACGAGAGATGTAGAATAGATTGAATATGTGATCTCATTGAGTAAAAATCAACAACTTTCATTATTTTTTGGAGATCTGAGAGACTTGATGTTAATATTTCTTTATCTTACTTTTAGTCAAAAAGTGCTTTTGAAACCATGTTGCATATTCAATACTATGTATGATCATGAAATCACATGATTTGTAAGTTACTGGGTATGAGGATAAACTACACCTGGCAGCAAGTTATCAGATTGAGAGATTGGAGCTTTTATGGAACCTGGAACCACCTCTTTAATTGCTGCTGTTCCTTAGTGCACCCTGACCCAAGTAGTAGCACTTGTTAGGCTCCCAGTTATAGATAAATAGTGAAACCCCCAAACATTGCAGACATTTATGGATAAATAGTGAAATAACATAACTAATAACATAATAGTGAAATAACATAACATAAATAACATTTATGGATAAATAGTGAAACCCCCAAACATTGCAGACATTTATGGATAAATAGTGAAACCCCCAAACATTGCAAACATATTATGAAAGCATAAAATACATTTTATAGTAAAAGCATCAGAAATATATTTGTATATAAAAAAGACAAAAATATATAGAACAAAATAACCAACAATACATTTCTAAAGTAAAATGACTAACCATATATTTTAAAGTAAAATGATGAACAATACATTTTTAATTCAAAATGACCAACAATGCATTTTTAAAGCAAAATGACCAACAATACATTTTAAAGTGAAATGACGACCAATACATTTTTAATGTAAAATGACCAACAATGCATTTTTAAAGCAAAATGATGAACAATACATTTTTTAAACAAAATGACCAACAATACATTTTAAAGTGAAATGACGAACAATACATTTTTAATGTAAAATGACCTGAATTTTGGGATGAGAGTTTGTGTGTTTGGTTAAGATGGATTGAATGTGTCTCATATAAAACACCGCCACACCATTCACAATCTAACGGGATAATGGAAAGAATGGTGCAAACTGTGAAAATGACTTTGAAATTGTTTTCACCTACTTGTAGAATCACTTCTACATGCATGTACATACTTATATACATATCGCCATGTACGCACGTACACACACATATATGTACATACTCTTACATTAGTACCACATGTGAAACCTCTTTTTCCCGTGCTTCATTCAGAAATATATAAGCTGATGTTCCCACGTGTTTAGACCAGTTGGCAACTACTTTTCGGAGCTAACAGTCCGAATGCCATTAGTTCCTTTCCAGCTCACATACTGTGCTAATTGTGTTTAGCAATTAGTTACACCAAGAATATTTCTCTCTCTCACAAGCATACTTCACTACATACATAATTATATTCAACTACTGATAGTACAAACATCATATTTCCTTTTTTCAGGAACTCTTCCAGTATGAACATTGATATATGTTTTCTTCAACATCCAAGAGAGAACTTTCTCCACTAAATCTTGCGTGCACAAAATAATCAATTCTGTAACTTTGTTTAATACATTGTTATTATTTTTGTTATATTGTTCTCTGAGTTATTTTTATTATTAATGTGGTGGATTGGACAACCAGTCTACTTTATAATGGTAACTCCACTTTCAAATTACTACCACGTTGTCCAGTCCACAACATACTAATGAGAGTATTGAGGCATTCTTATTGAAAATGCTCCTTAGCTATAGGTCTGTCCTACATGCAGGAAAGAAATTGTTGGCACTAATGGGGAGACAGATCAGAGTCCCTATAACAATGTCTTTTGCTATTAGGGAGAAGCTGTGGTAAAAGAAAAACAAAGTGGCAAGTCCAGAAAAGGCGAATTTTCTGTTACAGAACGGAAACAACACAGCCATAATTGAAAAGGGCAGTGTATTTTGATGCATGCTGACCAGTTTAGAAGTAGGAATGTGTTGGAGGATATGGAGATGGAAGATCAAGAACATAAAGAGGAAGGAAGGTGCAATGATGAGGCAGAGCAGAGAACAGAAGTGCAGAAGCAGAGAGAGACAGAGAGTTACAGATGTGACATTGAGCAAGATATGGAATTAAGGGAAGGTAGAAAAACAGATGACTATGAAGAAAGACAGAGGTCTCCATTGAAGAAATGACAAGAAGAATGATTAGGACAGTATAAGACAAAAGAAATTAAAAGGAGTGAGATGAAGAACAAGGGTGTATGAACGCTCTGGTTCAGGGAGGGTATAGTATCCCATGCAAATTAGCTTGGCATTATTTAAGTAGTAAGCAGCTGACAGGTCGAGCAGCAATCCATTGCATCACATTGACACAGAAAACTACGTCCCGACTGTTGCTATGACACTATTTGGTGCTAAAGGTTTGAAAAATAGAAAGATAGGCATACAGATAAACTAAATGAAGATTTTTCTGTTTTGTTAAAAAAAAATCAAAATCTCAAAAACCTAAAGAAAGTTCCCACGAAGAGGCAGAGTGCAAATAAGGCCATGTGGCGAATATAGACAATTGATTAATGACTTTGTCTTTTAAAACAAGTTATTAAAACACAGAATCATATAAAGAGATTTTATACAAGTGAAAAGTTGAAATAATAAAAACTTCTTAGTGACCAGCCGAAGCTGACGGTGAATGAGACTGCACTATAAACAGGGTTAAAAATAAGGATTTCTTGGTGGGTTGAGTAATTAATGACCCTAGTAAGAAATCAAGAGAGACATCTGGCAAGTTTTTGACCAGGAACCAGAGTTTCCCTTGCGTAAGAGAAATTTGGAAAAAATAAAAATTTAATTAATGACCGCAAGTAAATGTGATCTGAGACCAACAAATCAAATCCATTGAAAGAGGACTGGTTGGTAGTGAGCCTTTGAAGAATATTAGTGTGAGATATCAATGAAGAAAAGAAGGAGTTGATTTGAGTGGATTGTTGCCTGTGACTACTGCTCACAGAAAGGAAAACCCCAAATTGAAAAAGATAATTAATCTTTGAAAGCTAGAGTTCAAAAAGCCCTTTACTGGAATTAAGTCAGTCAGTTAAGTGCCATACGTGATACACACTTTGGGCGATCATGTCTCTAAAGAGACATGACTGACTGGGCAGAAGATTATCCCGCATTAGGTTGCCATTGCTTTCTGTGGTAGACTGGTTGCCGACCAAGGCTATAGAACCCAATCTGTTCTGTTATTTAACCCATAATTGGAAGGAACAGATGGAGTAATACCTTTCCTAAGGGTATTTGTGTGTAAGTGAAGGCAATGAATTCAGCTGGAATTCAAACTCGGCTCCCCGATTTCTCATTCCGAGTCAATGCAATCCAATGCACCACAATGCACATCCAAGTAATTAAGTAATTCACTGATTTCCCCAGTCTAGTCATACCCCACTCCCGTTTTGAGTGGAAATCCATATAAGCGAGGACCTGAAGTGGCCAAAGGGAGTTGGAGACAGCAGTTTTAGCCAAAGAGATTTACAGTTGAGACAAGAAATCTCACTACTTGACATCATGTGACTGTCTGCCTATAAAGAACTTTGACTGGAATCCTGTGCCAAACATAACAGAACCAGCTAAAGTGTTACATTTCAACTTTAGATGTTGGCTTGGAAGATAGCTGTCTGCATGAATTCTAAATAGAATTTGACTGCTGAAACAAATAAGACTATACCAAGAATCAAGGATATAAATTTTTTTTTATTAAGATATTTTTTTTGCTTCTTGTGACTTCCTCAACCCAAATGAAATCATTTGCAGCGGTTCCTGAAGTTTATTCGCCTTCACCTGTCTTAGGATCAAATCAAAAAATGACTTGGAATAAGATTGGGTTTTAGTCCAAGATGATTGATCTATCTATCCAACCCCAGGAATTGGGCAGTTTGAAGACCAAAGAATGTGGGGCAGGCCACGCTTCTACATGCAGAGAGATGGCACTACTATTGTTACACAGAGAGATATATAAGACTCAACAAAAGCAAAATGATCAACAATACATTTTTAATGTAAACTGACCAACAATGCATTTTTAAAGCAAAATGACCAACAATACATTTTTAAAGCAAAATGACGAACAATACATTTTTAAAGCAAAATGATCAACAATACATTTTTAATGTAAAATGACCAACAATACATTTTTAAAAATAAAATGACCAACAATACATTTTTAAAGTAAAATGATCAATAATACCTTTTTAATGTAAAATGATAAACAGTACATTTTTAATGTAAAATTATCAGCAATACATTTTTAAAGCAAAAATGGCCAACAATACATTTTTAAACAAAATGACCAACAATACATTTTAAACAAAATGACCAACAATACATTTTTAAAGCAAAATGGCCAACACTAAATTTTATCTGCAATTGAGTTCTTAAAATTATGTTCAATTTATTTAGATTTCAGCATTAAATAACCCATATAAGTGTTGATATGCTTCTAAACAAAAACAATCAACCAATTTTGTTAGGTGCCATGTATGATACACACTTCAGTGATGATGTCTCTGTTTCTTCATAATTGACTAATGAATATAAGATTTTACTGGGCAGGGAGTGGAGGTTCAGTTTCCTATTGTCATTAAATGATTAAATTATCCAACGCAAAATAATATTAAAAAATGCTTAAAACAAAGGTATGAGGTTTCTTGCTAACTGAAGGGCCATATGGTTTGTGTTCAAAAGCAGCCAAAAAGAGATAGTTTAAAATATTTAGCTTTCTTGGATTGTTGAGAGAAAGCTCTTTGAAGTGTTACAGGCCAATAATATAATTGGTGATTAATTTTACACTGGTTTTAATGCTGGTCACAAGGAACTGAAGTGAAACTTTTCAGATGGTTTTAGATGCTCTTCTCATATTATTTTTTTCTTTATTTCCTCATTTCATATCAAAAAGAATTTTGTATAAGCTTGCTACTATTTTTTCTTTTTCTTCTTGGTTGACTAGCTAATTTCTGTGAAGACAAGGTTTTCATTGGTCCAAAAACAATTTCACACAAGCTCGTGAATTGCATTCCTTAATCTTTTCAGGTTCATTATTAAATTTCTGTAGAGGCAAGGTTTTTATTGATGCAAAAGAATCTGAATTTGAAGGGTGTGGGTGAAGGGAGTTATTATTACTTTGCACTTATTGTAACGTTTAGCCAATTCAATTGTAAAATGATGAGATCTTGTTGGTAATCTAGTTTGTGCCATGTCCCCTCAGGATTCTGCACCAATTCCTGTTCATTGTAGCTCTTAATAATTTTAGTCTTTTTGCTATTTCTTCTAAAACTTGTTCATTCATTCATTTACTCAAGCTATATTCTGAGGACTTTAATGTTATGCCAGGATTTGTCACCAGAAACCACAATTTGAACAACATAAGGTGTACAGATGATACAGTGCTGAGTGTAGACACGGAAAGGACCTCCTACAGAAGGTAGCTGAAGAGAGTGACAAGAAAGGACTACAAATAAACTGCAAAAAAAACGAATGCATGGTCATCTGCAAAAAGAGCAGCCCAAAATGTCAAATACAGCAGGTGCAAAAATTTAAATACCTACGAAGTGTTCTAACAGAAGATGGAAAGTGTGACACAGAGATCTGAAGGTGAATTAGCATGGCAAAGAACATGTTCCAGAAGCTGAGTAAAGTATTAAGAGACAGGAAACTTTCACTAGAAACAAAGAAGAGAGTACTGGATTGCTATGTGATGTCAGTTCTTCAGTATGGCCGTGAATGCTGGACAATATCATCAAAGATGAAGGAAAAACTTGAAGCAATTGAAATGTGGTTCTACAGAAGGATGCTGCAGATATCATGGACTGAGCATGTGAGCAATGATGAGGTTTTGGAAAGGATGGAAACAAAAAGGAAATTAATATTGAGCATCAAGAAGAGATAGAGACATGCAGTGAGGAAGAAGGCTTGGAGAATCTGATACTAACAGGCCAGGAAAGCAGTGGATGACATATTTGAAGAGCCTGAGCAGGTGGATGACAGAATGGAGGTTGTGTGGTGTTGCAGGAGAAAGAGCCACCAGGAATAGGGAGACATGAAAGGCCATAATTGTCTACATCCTGAAAGGACAGGGCACATAGAAGAAGAAGAAGAAGAAGAAGAAGAAGAAGAAGAATGTTATGTGTTGTTTTCCCCTTAAAATATCTCTGTTTAGGCAAGTTACTCATAAAACAAAAAATCTTTTGATAAACTACAAACCATGACAAAAATGTTAAACTGAAGACATTCGCATAGTATTGCATATTTTAGCAACATTTTCTTTTCAAGATTCGGATCCACGTGAAGCTGAAAATCCAATCCATTTTTGTTGCTCTCAAAATATCAGAACTTGCTAAACCCCCTTGGGATATTTACTAGAATATTATTTACTATTTCTTAAAAATACAGTGGGTTATAGGAAATGTAGTTTTTGCAGACATGACACTTTATACTCAGAGTAAGAGTCTCAAGTTTGAACTGTATAAACTTTAATCAAATACCGTGGCTAATTTTTCCTCACATGGTGCCTACTTACAATATGTTTATGTGATTGAGAATATTTCTTTGGAAATATATAGTTGATAGCAATGGCACTATTTAAATAGAATGGTCTATTCATAAACAAATAGGGAACATTTTGGCGGGAAATAATTTTTGTATATTAGCATTCTCTAGAACTTCTTTAAGCCACAACACTTCTCAGAATAAAAAGAAATATTGATTTATAATTGATATAGAAGTATGATGAGTGGGCTCAAATATTTTACAAGGTTTCCTAAAAAATCCCATACAAAAAAAAATTAAAAAGTTAAAAAATAGCTTTCGAGAATTTAGAAAATTAAAAAAAAAAGATTCAATTCTTGCCCAGTTCACACTCCTTTCTGGTCTTTTGAAGAAGAGTAGCATTGTTTTCTATTTAGGATTGGGTTTTGAGCTCCTTTTAAAGTCTTTTACATTTTCTTTTGCTCCTAGTATCCCACTGCATCTTAGGGTTGTTATCTCCTTGCTTGGGGTGAATTGATTTAAAAAGAAAAGATATCAATATCCAGACAATTACAATCTTCAAGAATTCAATTGTAAAGTCAACAGTCATCTCCTATCTCACTAACTTGGATCCTTTCTCTCCCTCTCATGCTCCTTTCTTCATCCACTTCACTCACATCAGTATTCTCATCCTTCTCCTACCCTCTTCCTGACACCTCCTGTAACCTGTCACTCTTTCTCATAACTTACCTCCTATGTAACCCTCTGCTCAACAGTGGCAGTAAAATGCCTTGCTTGGAGCAATGGCACTATAAAAAAAAATGATAAATATATCAATATATATCAATATTATATAGATACAGAGAGAGAGAGAGAGAGAGAGAGAGAGAGAGAGAGGAAGGTCGAGCGAAATAAATAGATAACACCTAATGAGCCAGACAAACCTACCTAAGTTTCACCTAAACGGATCATCAGAGAGCCAGCTTTACCTGACAATCCGTTTAGGTGAAACATAGGTAGGTTTGTCTGGCTCATTAGGTGCTATCTATTTATTATATATATATATATATATATATATAAATCCAGGTAAAGAGGACCCAAGGTTTTATGATTTTGAGTTCTCTGGCATTTATTTTTTTATAAACAGTGCTCAATACAATAAATATTGTAGAGCATAATAAAGCAAAGAAATAAAAATAATAATAAAAATAAAAATGAAAAATAAAATTAGGTTAAAAGTAGGTTGATACTTTGACCATTAAGGAAAAAAAAGAAAAAAGAAAAAAGAAAGAAAAACGTAAGTATGTATTCCCTAGAAATTACTGGCCAAATTTTTAAATAAATCTTTATTCGGATTAGTTAAAAGGAGCACACACAAAAAATGTATATCTTCCCACATACAAAAATAGCAAACCGATGTTTTTTTGTATTTAAATTTAAACATCCAACATTGCCTGATGACGAGATTCTATCTCGAAACATAGAAATTTCTATGTGGCAATGTACTTTTAATTCATAATTTTATGATTATATATTTATGTATATATATATATTTTATAAATAGTGCTCAATACAATAAATATTGTACAGATGACTATATATATATATATATATATATATAACACTGATGAGAGTGGGATGGATTGAGAAAGAAGCATAAGAGAGGATGCAAGTTAGTGAGATAGGAGATGACTATTGACTTTACATTTAAATTCTTAGAGATTGTAGCTGTTAGGGAAGCAAGACCTAGTTGCTAGTCTTGTGGCTCAAGTAAATCCATATATGGGGGCATCAGTGAGCTAAGTTCATCAGAGCAGAAACCATGAAAATATTTGTAGAAAAGACACAGGGAAGCCACATTGAGAGAGAAAGTGAGAAAGTGACTGTATCGGAGCTGCCAAGTCAGGATCGATCACATAACAGATTCTCTGTTGGATTTTGTCAAGAACTCCTAGGTGGATAGCAAGAGCACCAAACCAGACATGGCAGCAGTATCCAATGTGCGGATGGATGGTAGATTTATATATGTGCAAATATATATATAGATATATTCTGTTTCTGGCATGCACACACACACACACACACACACACATACACACACATATATATATAAAATCAATCTTAGAAGGCTATAATGCAGTGAAAGAGAATGAGAAGACTCAATCCTAAACAGGAAATAACAGATAAAGATATACTCCTGTTCAAAAGATTGGAGAGGTGTGTGAACCAGATGATAAACAAACCTATCTACTCATCCATCTCTCTGTCCCTGTCTCTGTATATCTCTCTCTGTCTCTCTCTCTGTTTCTCTCGCTCTCTCTCTCTCTCTCTCTCTATATATATATATATATATATGTATATGTATATATATATATATATATATTGAGAGAGAGAGAGAGAGGATATATATATATATATATATATATATATATATATATATATCCTCTCTATTATAATAAAAGCTGTTGTGTATTTATTTGTGTATATATATATAATGCATGTCCCTCCTGTCCAACTCAGGATTTGAATTATTTTGTTTTTTTTTCTTATGTCTTAATGTAAGATACTCAATAGTAGGTATATCAAAATATATGTTGCCATCATTTTAGATGGCATATTGATATAAATATTTTGTCGTCATTTTTTATCGCACTGGCCCATTTGTATATCTATATATATATATATATATATATATATACATATGTATGTATGTATTTTTAAAAAAGTTGTTACTCACCGCTATTTGCACATTGTTCTTTAGCAATGAAGTGAACATTCTTTGCTGCTGACATTTGTTTACATTGTGTATGCTAAAATCTGACTCCATCCGCTATGCACCGATAATTTAGCAGTATAATATCCAACTGATGTCAAATCAGTCAAGGTTTGAAAGCAATTGAATGTCTAGCTGTACTGTTGAACTGTTGAGCTGTGATACAGCAAAACAGAGCTGTATCTGGATGACTATATATATATATATATATATATATATATATATATATATATATATATGTAGTTATTTAAATTCGCCATCACAGATTTTACCACAGTTGCAATAAGTTTGTCCTTTTAATTCTCTTCTGAGGAGGATCTTGGGGAGATCGACAGTATTTGGGTAGAAAGAACTATGGCACTTACCCTGATGAATTTCATCTCAACATCAAGAAAGTGATTAGAGAGCTGGAAAAGATTATTTCAAAATAAACAGACATAGTATTAATCAATGCCGCCAATTTATTTAAGAGGATTATTAGCTGCTTCTTCACAAGTTATTCTTCCTGAGTGTGACAAGAAGGATTATATATATATATTAAAATTTGTGTATTTAGGTAGCAAATTCTCTTTTAGGCATATCTGATTAAATAAATCACAAACATTATATCTGCTTATCTGCTTATTTTTAATAAAATTTGTTTGTACTCACAGATAATCTTTTGCATATTATAATTGAAAGATGTAAGAAAGGTGCCTTAACTTTTACAGTTGATTTTAGTATCCATTTCTCAATGTTTCCAAATACTTCCAATCTCTTTCCAAGATCATTTTCAAGGGTGTAAGTTGTGATAACAAAACATAACTTCAAAACTGCATGGCTAAAAATTACTGTAAATTTATTTTACATTTGTAGCAAAAATAAAACATTTACAGTAATTTTTAGCAACACAATTTTGCACTAAATAAACTGCTTAAAAAAGATGCAAAATGGAATTGGTTGGTGGATTGTGAAGAAGCTTTTCAAAAATTAAAAACGGCATTCACATCTGACTTATCACTTACACATTACGAACCTAACAAGGAGATCTATGTGGCAAGTGATGTAATCTAGGTTTAAAGGCTGTACTTCCACAAGGAAAAGGATGGTTAGCTGAAGGCCATATATTATGTTTTGAGGACTCTGCTTCTTGCAGAAATGAAATATTCTCAGATTGAAAAGAAAGAGTAAGCCATGATACGTGCAGTTAAAAAGATTCCATAAATATATTCATGGAAAGCAGTTTACTTTTCAAACTGATCACCATCCATTACTGATAATATTTACTTCCAAAAATGAAATTCCGAGACATTCAGTGAACCATCTTTAGAGATGGGGAACTATCTTGTTGAACTACGCATTTAAAATGGAGTTCTTACCGTAAAAAGAGATAGCACATGCTGATGGATTGTCAAGGTTAATCCCAAGAATAAGCAAATCACTTGAAAAGACAGTGATTGCTCCTTTGAGTTGTGAATTAGAAATGAAGCACGTCCTGTTACATCAGATGAAACCAGGGCCAAAGCTACATTCAACAAATTTATTACTCAGAAAAAGAAAGCGTTAATAGAACACAAGGAAAATAATATTTTTCAATATGTGCATTGTAGTACATTGGATATCGACTTGGAACAAGAAATCGGGGAGCCGAGTTCGAATTCCAGCCGAATTCATTGCATTCACTTACGCACAAATACCCTTGGGAAAGGTATTAATCCGTCTATTCCTTCCAGTTATGGGTTAAATAACAGTACAGATTGGGTTCTATAGCCTTGGTGGGCAACCAGTCTACCACAGAAAGCAATGGCAACCTACTGCGGGATAATCTTCTGCCCAGTCAGTTATGTCTCTTTCGAGACATGGTCGCCCAAGCGTGTATCACGTATGGCACTTAACTGACTGACTGACTGACATATGTTGTACCTAATCAAACACCCAAGATTGGTAATTAAGAGGCATGTTAAAAAAATGTATATGCCAATATAGAGCATGAAGGGAAGAACCCATGTTGGGGATCTATGACATATTTGATGTACTGACACTTCAACCAGTGCCACAAAATCATGCAAGAAAGCATAAAATAAGACCAAAGGGTCAGTCAGTCAAGTGCCATATGTAATACACGCTTTGGTTGACCATGTCTCGAAAGAGACATGACTGACTGGACAGATGATTATCCCGCAATAGGTTGTCATTGCTTTCTGCGGTAGACTGGTTGCCAACAAAAGCTATAGAACCCAATCTGTCCTATTATTTGACTCATAGCTAGATGGAGAAGAGATGTATTATATTATTAATTAGTAATTAGTGGGGGATCAGTTTATTACTTCATAACAATATAAAACCGATCACCCACTTTATGACCAGTAAAAGCCTTAATCATGATTCCAACTTTTATATTCAGTCAGTCAGTTAAGTGCCATATGTGATACACACTTTGGGCGACTATGTCTTGAAAGAGACATGACTGACTGGACAGAAGATTATCCTTCAATAGGCTGCCATTGCTTTCTGCAGTAGACTGGTTGCCAGCCAAGGCTATAGAACCCAATCTGTCCTATTATTTAACCCATAACTGGAGGGAAGAGATGGATTAATACCTTTCTCAAGGGTATTTGTGCATAAGTAAATACAAGGAATTCAACTGGAATTCAAACTCGGCTCCCCGATTTGTCATTCCGAGTCGATATCCACTGCATCACAATACACATATAGAAATCAACGCCAAAAGAAGGAAATATATTGTCTGAGCGATGTAGCATTTAAGTGGGGAGGTGTTGTAGTGTGGCTGATACCACTGCATCACTCTCAATGATGGAATAGCCCATGGTCTGAAATGGTGTATTGTTATGTGTTAAGTGTAACAGAAGAAAAAAAAATTGGATTACCTAAAACTCAGAGATAAATCACAAACAAATATTTAATTTACCAAAACATTAAATAAAAATATTTACAAATATACAGTTTTTGCATACAAAATGAAAAACAGAGTCTACTACTGGCAGGTGAAGTGTTACAAGGGGAATGAAGGTGTCACATATCTTTACCCAGTTAAGATAGCAAAGAAGTTTAAGTGCTATACTTTTTGGAAACCCTCAAATGTGTATATTTTTTTTTTTTATAAGCATTTCACCCCGAGCAAGGCATGTTGTGTCGTCGGCATACATGCCAACTTGGGATCTAATGGTGTCGGGGAGATCATTAATGTAGATCAAAAAGAGCGTGGGACCTAGGATGGAACCTTGAGGGACGCCCGCATTCGTATGGTAGTTTTGGGAGGCATGCCCATTTAATACCACCTTCAATGTGCGGTTAGAGAGGAAAGACTGGATGAGGTCAAACAGATGTCCAGTTATCCCATAGCTCCACAGTTTGCACAAGAGGCCAGCATGCCAGACCCTTCGAATGCTTTGGAGATAGGCAACAGTTCGGGCTTCACCATTCTTGTCGAGTGCCTTGTATATGTACTCGGTAATGGTCGTTAGCATATCAGCAGTAGACCTGGTGAAGCGAAACCCATACTGTTTGTCAGAGAGAAGCCCGTTGGCCATGAGATGCTGAATCACCTCGGCGTTGATAATGGCTTCGAAAACTTTGCCAAAGATTGGAAGGAGACTAATAGGACGGTAATTGGCGGGGTCTGAGGGTTCGCCAGAATTCTTAAATATAGGAACTACGCAGGAGGACTTCCAACAGGCAGGAAAGCAGGAAGCAGATAGGCAGAGGTTATAGAGTTTAGAGAGGACAGAGGAGAGTTCTAGGGCACATTTCTTCAGTACTATGACTGGGATTCCGTCACCGCCGCTCGCTTTATGTGGGTCAAGTTGTGCAATTATCTTGGCGACCAGCGAGGGTGTAATGTGGACGTTATTTAGTTGAGCCTTAGTTCTGGGTGGGAAGTCTGGTGTAGGTATTCCTAACGAGTCCAGTGTCGAATTGGTTGAGAATCTACGGGCAAAGCATTCAGCCTTGTTGGCTGGGGAGGTGAGAACTTCAAATTCATTGATTAGTGGGGGTATTGAAGTCTTGTTCCTGCTGAGCACGCTTTTGCAGAGACGCCATTAATCTTTGGAGCCAAACTTAGAGGATGCTATGCGTTGCCTAATTCTGGTAGCAAACGCCCTCTTGGCTTCGTTCAGTACTTTTTTACACTTGTTCCGTGCTGAGGTGAAAAGGCGCCTGTTTTGATTCGACGAGCAGCTTCGATAGAGCCGGAAGAAATGGTTCTGGTGGGCAATGGTGGCCGAGCAAGCGGGTGAGAACCAGGGGGACGAATTTGGTTTTAGTTGGAATTTCCTGGCTGGGATAAAAGCATCGATGCCAGCCTTAACCCAAGAGGAGACTTCGGAGGCACAGTCTTCGACAGGAAGATCGAAGACGTTGTTCCAGGGGACGTCGCAGAGAAAACAGGAACAAAAATTAGGCAGAAAAGATAAGAATCAAAATAAGAATAAAAAAAATAAAAATAAATAAAATAAAAAATTCAAAAAATGAGATCACACTGGCTAAAACTTACCAGTTGCAGGCTGACTGACAGAAAAAAGTTAAGAAAATTTCAAAAATTATCTTCATTTTGTTTCTTCTATTCAGTTCTGGAAAGTTTAAGTTACCTTTAAGTAAGCAGTAACAGACAGTAGTGAGAGGGGGGGGGATCACCTCAAAGCCATGTGTCCAGTTAGAAAGGGAGGGAGAGAGAACAATAAAATAAAAAAAAAAACAAACATGGCCGGTCTTAGAATTCCTACATATAACCAAAACCCTAATATACCAAACCTAAATTTGATAAAGAATAATTATTAGTTCGGTCAATGAAAGAGTCAAAAATATCTATTTACCCATATAGTTCCATGAGGTTCTCTTTCAGGTTTTAGTTGGTTGGAAACTTATCTTAGAGATTCTTTCGGTTGGATGCACAGATCCACAAATCGAGCCAGAGTTGAAAATGTCAGCAAATTCTGTTAACAACTAACTACTCTCTTCCCAAAATCTGTTTTTATAGGGGCTAACACCTAATTTGCATATCCTAGAATTCTTTTGAATTCTCTAGATTTTACTCGAACTTCCTTGGACATTCTAGCATCTTCCAAACCTTCTATTTCTAATTCCTTATTTTCATGACTACTTCATGAATTAAAACTTTTTTTGTAATGACCAGTACGACTCAAATGAATCCCTTACTACAACTTTTTAGACATTATTAATATTATTTTTATATATAAATGCATCCTCATAACAGTATGCAAATAAAGAATAGTAGCATTCGAGGCATAATATTCAAGTGTTAATCGAGTAATATTCATACAAATTACTTCAGCAACAATTGCAATCTAAACCTTTCCTATCTGTGTTGTAAGTTCTGTCTTGACTATCGGTGTAACTTTTGTACTGTTCTGTGTATATCCATTTATTGGTAGCACTGGATATTGTGCCGAATAATACAGCAGAATACTTTCTTTTTGTATCATATCCACCTCGGTGATACAACAAAAAGGATCATCAAAGTCCCTCCCACATCAAGGAGAAGTCTTCAGCTGATGTTATTGTTCTATTCTTCACTGTTACCTAAAACTGCTTCAAAAATTGTGCCAATTCTTTGAAAATTATTCAGAGAAGTATTTTATCCTTTTCTACATTTTATATGTCGTTTTCTTTTCTGATGACCTTGTAGAGTATTATAATTTTTATTGCAAAAAAACATTTCATTTGCATTGATTATTTTTACATACATGTTATTGGCCATCATTTGGCGCACAATGCACTTAATATTTGTATTAATCATTCATTATTTTGTGTGTTAACAATAAATTTTATCATTTGTTCTTAAATTTGGCTTGTGTCATGTCTTTGTTGTGTGCCCATTAGAGTTAAATATTTACTTCAAACATTTGTTTGAACTATTTTTTTCGTAGTTGTTTTTTTTACCAAATATAAAATTCCTTAAGCATTACTATTATTATGGAGATTATAATTCTGACAATTAGCATTGTTGCAATCATATTTACTTGCAATAATACCAACAGCCATTTAAACATCAGAAAAAATGTTGAACTCTTTTTTTTCCCAATTCTCTTCAATCTTTTAGGCCTTAGGAATTTATGTAATTTGTCGCTTGTAGACATTATATAAAATTATCATGCCTTATATACATTTATTAAATCACAGACATATGATATAAGTCATACATATATATACAGGGTGAACCAAAAGTCATGAAGGAGTCTGAAATTCTAATTAATTTTTAATTTATTTTCTTAATGAAACCTTAATTTTGTAATTTATCATTTAAGAAATTTCCTATAAGTCACACACTGACAAACACACACGTATATACATATATAAGTTACACACACCACACACACATCTACAGGTTGTGATAGAGAAATTGTTGTCTAAATTACTCAAAAATGAAAATAACACTGACATCTCATTTTAACAGATATGTTTGCATAAAAATATCTTGAAACGCTAAAGAATAAATTTATTCAATAAAATTGCCATTGGCTTCAACCACAATCGCCAGATGATGTCAGAATCTCCTGCAACTCTTCTAGATGGTCTCCTTGTTTAAGTTGATGAATGCTACTGCGATCTTTGCTTTCAGTTCATGTTTAGTGTTAAAAGGAGTTTTGTTGGTCTTTTGCTCAACTGTGCCTCACACTTAATAATGAAGGAGGTTGCTGTCTGGGGAGTTAGTTGGCCATCTGTAAGGGGTGAGGTGGTTGCAGAAATTGTCTGGCAGTCATGATTGGGTTTTCCTGTTTGTGTGGCATCATGCAGAGTCCTGTTGCCAGACATAGGTTCTTCCAGCAGCCACCCTCTTGACCCAGAGAAGCACTACCTCTTCAGAGTACTTAATGTAGCTCTTTGTGTTGGGTCTGAAGCCCTTACCAACAAATTTGGAAGTTCTTTTTTATCAGAATGATCAGAGTAAGTTTTCTGAGATGCCATACATTTGCAATCACCATTAGACTCATCCAACTCTTTCTAAATTCTATTCACTGATCTCAAGGTTGAAACCAAAATACTGTGAAATGTTCATATTGGAGATTCTGGCATGAATGCCAAGCAGTACAGCATACTGTTTCCAAATTTTCTGGCAGAGTGATTTTTGTCATGGTGCTCTTTTTCTCACAGACAGTGCCCACCTGACCCCACTATACTGTGCAGTTAATAAAATAAAAAAAAGAAACAACACACATATGCAAAATTTACCCATTGTACACTGTATAATATCACACAAAGATTTTTATTTTTTTAATCATTTCAATCCAATATCAGTAGGATGCAAGGGGTTCTTCTTCTTCTATGTGCATTGTCCTTTCAGGATGTAGGCGATTATGGTTCTCCACATCTCCCTATCCCTGGTGGCTCTTAGTATATTTTCTCCTGTTACACTTTGCAACTCCTGTTTCGTCATTCACCTGATCAGGCCCTTCAAATATGTTATCCGCTGCCTTCCTCTGTCTCTTTTTCTTTCTATCTGGCCTGTCAGTATCAGGTTCTCCAAGTCCTCCTTTCTCATTGCATGTCCCAGGAACTTCAGTTGTCTCTTCCTGATGCTCACTATTAATTTTCTTTTCGTTTCCATTCTTTCCAACACTTCATCATTGCTCGCATGCTTGGCCCACGATATTCACAGCATCCTTCTGTAGAACCACATTTCCGTTGCTTCAAGTTTTTCCTCATCTTCGATGATATTGTCCATCATTCACTGCTGTATTGAAGAACTGATATCACATAGCAATCTAGCACTCTCTTCTTTGAAATTTTCAAGCAGTTACTTGGAGTGAAAGAGAATGAGAAGATTAGACTTTAGTGAGTGGAAAAGACAATAAAAGAACAGGATTCAAGAGGGTACGAGATGCTGATTGGCATTGTATTTAAATTTTTAAAGATCATAGGAAGCTGGGGAAACCAGAAACTGGAAGATTGTTCCTTAGGTGAGAAATGCAAGAAAAGAGACTACTTGAATAGAATTTTCAGTTACATCTAACTATAACCCTCAACACTTCAATCCTGGTCAGCAGCAAATAATCATTGGGGTATATCATTCTCATTCCTTGTATGAAGCCTCTTTTGATAGTCATGAGTTATATACCTCAGTAATTGTAATAAAGGGTTTGGTTCAAAATCCCTAGCACCTGTAGAAGGCCGGAACATGCAATGGCTGAAACATCATACAAATGGCAACACAGATGGGGAACAATAGTCCAAATAACATAAATCATGTAAATACTACCTCATCTCAGAAATATAGACAAACAAATGTTAGTAGAATAGAAATGTGGTAACAACACAATACCACCAGCAAAATGAGTGAATAATATTGTTCCTACTCAGTGGTAACCAATAATGTAACCCTATGACCCACATTGGTTTTCAAGTTCCTTCAGACCACCATGGTTATCATCTAGCTGACTCCTCATTCATTAATGCGTCACTTGTGTTGATAGTAACTTAAATTTCTAAGTTCTGTGATCTTCTAGTCTGGTCTTTTGATCTCTCCTAAGTTTTTTCTATCTCCTGAGTCAGCACAAGTTCTTGGTCAGGAGATTTTGGTGAACGATATTGGCTCTGGTAGCAGTAGTGTGGAGACTCTCTGAATGTCTCCTGGTTTTTTTGTCTTCTCTGTTCTAAATTTAAAGTCCTGCATCTGGCAGGGGTGAGGATTGTCCAGAATTTGGGTTTGTTTGAATTCTATCATTTTTCTAAAATTCCATATTCTCAAAATATCTTTACTCAAGTGGTTTTCCAAATTTGGAGTTGTCCAGCCTCTTTTTGAGAGTGGGCAGAGGAGTCAAGCCACCTTTTTTTTTACTTTCCCTTCATGTCTCTTCTCATACTACTGCTCCATATGACTGGCACTAATCTCTCTCTTCTTTCTTCCCCCTTCTCAGCAACTAACCTCAACCCATTTCCTGTGATTATGCAAACTTTCAAAACGGCATAGCAAAAGGAATTTTCAGTCATCAGCTTTGTCTCATGTTGCGATCTCTTCATCAACCAGGCAATTCAAAATAAAAGGAAAAAAAATTATTTCCACTTCTCCTCAAGCAAAAGTTTATCTTTTTTTACAATTTTTTTGTGAATTTTTTTACAATCAATAGACCACACAAATTGTTTGTCCATGATTACTCTAAAACAGTAATTAAATTTTACTTATCACTTGCATTAAAGGAAATCCGAACTAAATATATAATTTGGATATAAAATTTGTCTTGGAACAAATTATAAGGAATGAATATTTCAGACTGGCTTCTCTCACCTTTTCTAGGTGGCTGATTTAAAACAGATGTCTTTTTCCTGGCCCATTTTGTTCAGAGAAATCATAAATGTTACTCTGGCAACCACTGGGTTTTCTTTGTAAACAACTTATGCTTTCTTCTACTTGACATCTTTTAGTATACATTTAATGGTGTTGTTCTTATTGGCAGGAAGTGGGGAGGGGTGGGTATTTTGGTTTTGCTAGATCATGAATCTCTCTAATTAATTCTGAGTTCAATTCTCCATGAGATAATTTTAAAACATGATTTTTCAATGTATTTGAGTTTTTTTTTTCATCTCAATTTTTCGAGCCATCTTCCTGATATTTCAACAATTATCATCCAGTTAGTAGACTCTTT
Organism: Ascarosepion bandense; assembly: GCA_037127315.1. Lineage (NCBI taxonomy): Eukaryota > Metazoa > Mollusca > Cephalopoda > Sepiida > Sepiidae > Ascarosepion > Ascarosepion bandense. The sequence goes on from JBBBDQ010001215.1 coordinate 2,934,285, forward strand.
TCACTTCCTTCTTATTTTTCTTTTTAATTTAATTAATCTTTTTCTTTTTAGTTAAACCAATTTTTCGCGATCCTTAGTGTCACATAACTATTTCAACATTAAAACATTCCAATTGATGCCTGTTCACCTGAAAGTGCGGCCTACCAGACATCAAAGGTGTTGCTTTGCATTTAAATTTTTGAAGATCATAAGTGGCAGGAAAGCGAGGAACTGGAACAAAACCAGAAGTAAGAAGTGCAAGAAAAGAAACTATTAGAATAGAATTTACTGTTACATATATTTCAACAGTAAAACATTTCAAGTGATGCCCAACCACCTGAACGTGCATTGTCTCAGACATCAAAGATGCTACTTCTGTCCAGAGTCGCCATGCCTATATATATATATATATATATATATATATATATATATATTTTATACTGGATGTCAGAGAGAATAGTTAGTCATCAAATGTACCACTTTAAGAAATATTGTTATTTATTATTTAAATGATAATAACAGAAATCAATAAATAAATAATAAAAGTATAAATGTATAGAATTATCATCAGTTATATTAGCATGTTTATTTTTGTTATTATCTTTGTGGTCAAAAATTGACTATTCAGAACCAATAAAATGGACTATTCTGAACCAGTATAATTGGCTATTCTGAATCAATAAAACTGTTTAATTTTTAATCAATAAAATTGACTATTCAGAATCAATAAAATTGACTATTCAGAATCAATAAAATTGACTATTCAGAATCAATTAAATTTTACTATTCAGAATCAATAAAATTGACTATTCTTAACTCATAAAAAAAAAAAACAATGTTATGACTGCAAATGCTTTCCCGTCAAATTTGAAAATACATCCTCACCCAAACAAAAATATTACATACAGTCAATATCTATACTTACAGCCTGTATATGAATAGAAAATCAATATAATATACCAATATTAAATTTTTAAAAATTATGATATTTCTTCTTTCAGAACTAAGATACTTTTTATGCAAATAAAAAGATAACTTGTTCCCTGGAATTTGATAACACATTAAATGTGAGTTCAATCCCTCAGCTAAGCAGTACAGATCTTGACTCAGTAGAAAACAGATTGAACAATACTAAAAAGAACAAGAGGGTTACGGTCATAAAACAATGAAACACCAGTTCTTGTTCAATCAGCATAGTTAAACAATGTTGAGCCTGGTCAGTAAATAGATGAGTGACAATTTGGTGCTGTAATCTATGTGGTGATGTAATGGATAATAGCTTAAGATGAGAAATCAAGGAGGTGTGTTCAAATTCCAGTGGGGTTCATTACATTCATTTATGTGTAAATATCCTTTATAGATATTATATTTCAAGTAAGATAACGTTGATCAGTGGAGGAAATGTGTCGACTAAAATTAAATACAGCACTTTACATTTTCTTTTAGTCATATATATATATATATATATATATATATATATATATATATATATATATAAACATGTTACGGAAATTAACGAATTTTAATGAAACTTGGTTATATAATAATGTTCACAATAATTCATTATATATATATATATATATAAATATATATTAAATGATTAAAACATATATATATATACATATATACATATATTTTAATCATTTCACCCCAAGTAAGGCAAAACTGCCACTAGTGTGCAGGGAGATATAGTGAGAAAAAAACTGGGTACAGAGATTATAGAAGAAAGGATTAAAGATGAATGGGGTTCAAAAAGATAGAAGATGGCAGTTGGCATTTCATTAAAATTTAGGCAGATTATAACTATCAGAGTAACAAGTAAACAAGTGGGAGGTGCAAAAAAAGAAACTGCTGGTAGTCATGAGTTATATACCCCAGTAATTGTAATAAAGTGTTCGATTCAAAATTCCTAGCACCTAAAGAAGGCTCAAACGTATAACGGCTGAAACATCACACAAAATGCAACAAAGATGGAGACAATAGTCCAAAAAATGTAAACAGTGTAAATGCTACCTCATCTCTGAAATATAGATAGACAAATTTTACTATTTCAATGGTAAAATGGTAGAACCTAAATGCCAATCTAGTATTGCGCTTAAATTCATGTGGTCAGGAAACCAGGTAAAAAAAGCTTGTCAGAGAAGTTGCTATGAAAGTATTTATAGAAAAGACATAAGTAAAGCATGTCATGTTGGAGAGAAAGTGACTAAAGTCAAGATGCTAAGTCAAATTACATTACAGATTTTTTGGATTTTGTTAAGAACCTCTAGATGAATACCAGGAGCACCCAACCAAATATGGCAACAGCATTCAATGCATGGATGAATGGTAGATTTATAAATGTGCACGATAGATTTAGACGAGAACCTCTAGATGAATAGCAGGAGCACCCAACCAAATATGGCAACAGTATTCAACGCATGGATGAATGGTAGATTTATAAATGTGCACGATGGATTTAGACGAGAACCTCTAGATGAATAGCAGGAGCACCCAACCAAATATGGTAACAGTATTCAATGCATGGATGAATGGTAGATTTATAAATGCATGATAGATTTAGATGAGAACCTCTAGATGAATAGCAGGAGCACCCAACCAAATATGGCAACAGTATTCAACGCATGGATGAATGGTAGATTTATAAATGTGCACGATGGATTTAGACGAGAACCTCTAGATGAATAGCAGGAGCACCCAACCAAATATGGCAACAGTATTCAATGCATGGATGAATGGTAGATTTATAAATGTGCACGATGGATTTAGACGAGAATCTCTAGATGAATAGCAGGAGCACCCAACCAAATATGGTAACAGTATTCAATGCATAGACGAATGGTAGATTTATAAATGTGCATGATGGATTTAGACGAGAACCTCTAGATGAATAGCAGGAGCACCCAACCAAATATGGCAACAGTATTCAATGCATGGATGAATGGTAGATTTATAAATGTGCATGATGGATTTAGACGAGAACCTCTAGATGAATAGCAGGAGCACCCAACCAAATATGGTAACAGTATTCAATGCATGGATGAATGGTAGATTTATAAATGTGCATGATAGATTTAGATGAGAACCTCTAGATGAATAGCAGGAGCACCCAACCAAATATGGCAACAGTATTCAATGCATGGATGAATGGTAGATTTATAAATGTGCACGATAGATTTAGACGAGAACCTCTAGATGAATAGCAGGAGCACCCAACCAAATATGGCAACAGCATTCAATGCATGGACGAATGGTAGATTTATAAATGTGCACGATGGATTTAGACGAAAACCTCTAGATGAATAGCAGGAGCACCCAACCCAATATGGCAACAGTGTTCAATGCATGGACGAATGGTAGATTTATAAATGTGCACGATAGATTTAGACGAGAACCTCTAGATGAATAGCAGGAGCACCCAACCAAATATGGCAACAGTGTTCAATGCATGGATGAATGGTAGATTTATAAATGTGCACGATAGATTTAGATGAGAACCTCTAGATGAATAACAGGCGCACCCAACAAAATATGGCAACAGCATTCAATGCATGGACGAATGGTAGATTTATAAATGTGCACGATAGATTTAGACGAGAACCTCTAGATGAATAGCAGGAGCACCCAACCAAATATGGCAACAGTATTCAATGCATGGATGAATGGTAGATTTATAAATGTGCATGATAGATTTAGATGAGAACCTCTAGATGAATAGCAGGAGCACCCAACCAAATATGGCAACAGTATTCAATGCATGGATGAATGGTAGATTTATAAATGTGCACAATGGATTTAGACGAGAACCTCTAGATGAATAGCAGGATCACCCAACCAAATATGGCAACAGTATTCAATGCATTGATGAATGGTAGATTTATAAATGTGCACGATGGATTTAGACGAGAACCTCTAGATGAATAGCAGGAGCACCCAACCAAATATGGTAACAGTATTCAATGCATGGATGAATGGTAGATTTATAAATGTGCATGATGGATTTAGACGAGAACCTCTAGATGAATAGCAGGAGCACCCAACCAAATATGGCAACAGTATTCAATGCATGGATGAATGGTAGATTTATAAATGTGCACAATGGATTTAGACGAGAACCTCTAGATGAATAGCAGGAGCACCCAACCAAATACGGCAACAGTATTCAATGCATGGATGAATGGTAGATTTATAAATGTGCACGATGGATTTAGACGAGAACCTCTAGATGAATAGCAGGAGCATCCAACCAAATATGGCAACAGTATTCAATGCATGGATGAATGGTAGATTTATAAATGTGCACGATGGATTTAGACGAGAACCTCTAGATGAATAGCAGGAGCACCCAACCAAATATGGCAACAGTATTCAATGCATGGATGAATGGTAGATTTATAAATGTGCATGATGGATTTAGACGAGAACCTCTAGATGAATAGCAGGAGCACCCAACCAAATATGGTAACAGTATTCAATGCATGGATGAATGGTAGATTTATAAATGTGCACGATAGATTTAGATGAGAACCTCTAGATGAATAGCAGGAGCACCCAACCAAATATGGCAACAGTATTCAATGCATGGATGAATGGTAGATTTATAAATATGCACGATGGATTTAGACAAGAACCTCTAGATGAATAACAGGAGCACCCAACCAAATATTGCAATATTCAATGCACAGACAAATGGCAAATTTATAAATGTGTATGATAGATTTAGATGAGAACCTTTAGATGAATAGCAGGAGCACCCAACCAAATATGGCAACAGTATTCAATGCATGGATGAATGGTAGATTTATAAATGTGCATGATGGATTTAGACGAGAACCTCTAGATGAATAGCAGGAGCACCCAACCAAATATGGCAACAGTATTCAATGCATGGATGAATGGTAGATTTATAAATATGCACGATGGATTTAGACGAGAACCTCTAGATGAATAACAGGAGCACCCAACCAAATATTGCAATATTCAATGCACAGACAAATGGCAAATTTATAAATGTGTATGATAGATTTAGATGAGAACCTTTAGATGAATAGCAGGAGCACCCAACCAAATATGGCAACAGTATTCAATGCATGGATGAATGGTAGATTTATAAATGTGCATGATGGATTTAGACGAGAACCTCTAGATGAATAGCAGGAGCACCCAACCAAATATGGCAACAGTATTCAATGCATGGATGAATGGTAGATTTATAAATATGCACGATGGATTTAGACGAGAACCTCTAGATGAATAACAGGAGCACCCAACCAAATATTGCAATATTCAATGCACAGACAAATGGCAAATTTATAAATGTGTATGATAGATTTAGATGAGAACCTTTAGATGAATAGCAGGAGCACCCAACCAAATATGGCAACAGTATTCAATGCATGGATGAATGGTAGATTTATAAATGTGTATGATGGATTTAGACGAGAACCTCTAGATGAATAGCAGGATCACCCAACCAAATATGGCAACAGTATTCAATGCATGGATGAATGGTAGATTTATAAATGTGCACAATGGATTTAGACGAGAACCTCTAGATGAATAGCAGGATCACCCAACCAAATATGGCAACAGTATTCAATGCATGGATGAATGGTAGATTTATAAATGTGCACAATGGATTTAGACGAGAACCTCTAGATGAATAGCAGGATCACCCAACCAAATATGGCAACAGTATTCAATGCATGGATGAATGGTAGATTTATAAATGTGCACAATGGATTTAGACGAGAACCTCTAGATGAATAGCAGGATCACCCAACCAAATATGGCAACAGCATTCAATGCATGGACGAATGGTAGATTTATAAATGTGCACGATGGATTTAGATGAGAACCTCTAGATGAATAGCAGGAGCACCCAACCAAATATGGCAACAGCATTCAATGCATGGACGAATGGTAGATTTATAAATGTGCACGATGGATTTAGATGAGAACCTCTAGATGAATAGCAGGAGCACCCAACCAAATATGGCAACAGTATTCAATGCATGGATGAATGGTAGATTTATAAATATGCACGATGGATTTAGACAAGAACCTCTAGATGAATAACAGGAGCACCCAACCAAATATTGCAATATTCAATGCACAGACAAATGGCAAATTTATAAATGTGTATGATAGATTTAGATGAGAACCTTTAGATGAATAGCAGGAGCACCCAACCAAATATGGCAACAGTATTCAATGCATGGATGAATGGTAGATTTATAAATATGCACGATGGATTTAGACGAGAACCTCTAGATGAATAACAGGAGCACCCAACCAAATATTGCAATATTCAATGCACAGACAAATGGCAAATTTATAAATGTGTATGATAGATTTAGATGAGAACCTTTAGATGAATAGCAGGAGCACCCAACCAAATATGGCAACAGTATTCAATGCATGGATGAATGGTAGATTTATAAATGTGCATGATGGATTTAGACGAGAACCTCTAGATGAATAACAGGAGCACCCAACCAAATATTGCAATATTCAATGCACAGACAAATGGCAAATTTATAAATGTGTATGATAGATTTAGATGAGAACCTTTAGATGAATAGCAGGAGCACCCAACCAAATATGGCAACAGTATTCAATGCATGGATGAATGGTAGATTTATAAATATGCACGATGGATTTAGACGAGAACCTCTAGATGAATAACAGGAGCACCCAACCAAATATTGCAATATTCAATGCACAGACAAATGGCAAATTTATAAATGTGTATGATAGATTTAGATGAGAACCTTTAGATGAATAGCAGGAGCACCCAACCAAATATGGCAACAGTATTCAATGCATGGATGAATGGTAGATTTATAAATGTGCATGATGGATTTAGACGAGAACCTCTAGATGAAAAGCAGGAGCACCCAACCATATATGATGCTTAAGGTGAATATATCAATAAATATAAGGACAACAATCTGAACAATATAAATAGTGTAAGTAGTTACAATACCTCATCTCATAAATAGACAGATGTTGAAGGTGAATATTTCAATAAAGATGAGGACAACAGTCTGAACAATGTAAATAGTGTAAATACTTACAATACCTCATCTCAGAAATAGATACATATGATGAATTGGTTAAAACAAGTTGTTGATATGTGGTTGGCATTATGGATATTGGCATGAAAAATGGTAACAGTATTGTGAGTTGAAGTTAATTTCTAGTCAGTTGTGTTCACTTTGTACTAAAACCCTTGAGAAAAGCCTTGAATCTATCTCTTCCTCCTACTCCAGCTATGTGCTAACTAGCAGAATAAACTGGGTTTTCTATCCTTGGTTGGCATTCAGTCTATCAGAAGTACACCTCTGAATTCAAAACTATGGAGAATGTAACGGGAAACCAGTCTATTTTCAAGATCTCATGGTAACTCACGGAAAATATAAAAATAGAACATGTGTGAACCATGATCATCAATGTCCTGAAGATAGATCGCAGTTAAAACAAAAAATGTAATTATATTGAAAAACATTAATGCATAATAAACTCTTACAATGTAAAATAAAAATTGCTTTATTCTTTATTTATTTTGTAGGTTTTAGAAGGACAATACTTCTTTGAAACTCATGGACTGGCCACGAAGCACTTACAGGATCAGAAACAAAGGAATGTACCAAATAATGGAAACCATTTTCCTTGAAGACATTCAACAGCAGCAACAACTGAAGTGGATCGCACATATAACTCAAAGTGAAAATAATAACCTTATCAAGATGTTGAACTTTCACACTTCTTTAAATAAAAAATTAGGAAGGAAACCTTTATTGTATTGATGAGTGTTTGAAAAGTGTGATAACAGGCTCAAGAAACCTTTTTTCTGGAAAAAATATTTTAATAGTGAGATTATAAATTTTAACAGACAGTAGCACTTACTGTTCACCTAATACATATTGAATGTTTCCTTATAAGGAAACAGTTTCTGTTACCATTAAAATTAGGGTGATTCTAGTGTTTCAACAGTTGAGATCATGTATCAACTTACCTAAACAGTAAAGTGATTTACTAAATTTTATTAGTTTTATCAACAATGTCAATGGCAAATAGCACTAGCACAACTGCATCCCACACATAATAATCAAGGGTATTGCAGTTTGGGGAGTTAGGTGGCCAGATGTAATTGGTATTGTAGTTGCAGAAATTTTCTGACAGCCATTACTGGGATCTCCTGCTTGTATGGAATGATGCAAAGTACTGTTGCTAGATATCGGATCTTCCAGCAGCCACCCTCTTGACCCAGGGCAGCATTACCTCCTCAGGGCACTTGATGTAAACCTCTGTGTTGAATTTTTTTTTTTTAATCATATCACCCCGAGCAAGGCGGTAACGCCACTGATGCACAGGGGGCTACATAAGAGTGAAAAGATTGGAAAAGAGAAAGCCGGAAACCACATCCTAAACAGGGAACAAGGGATGAGCCTCTTCACCTGTTCAATAGATGTGGGTGGAGTGTGAACCAGACTAATTTGAGGCCCTGTAGGAAGATGAATGTAAGTAACACTAGTGATAACTGCAAACACCATGATGTTGACTAGATATTTGGTTTTCATCACTCTCGATACATTTTTTAGGGACACAGTATCCTCTGCACTGTCTAAACACTCTGTAATGTTCTTATTCGAGTTTATGGCATGAATGCCAAGCAGTACAGCATGCTGTTTCTAAATTTCTTGCACAGTGAATTACTTCATGGTGCTTTTTTTCTGATAGATGGTGCCCAACTGACTCTGCTCTACTGTGTAGTCAATAAGGATATAAAATGGGAACAAATTATCTATCGCATACTGTATGAATGTATGTGGAGATATAAATGTATGTATGTATATGTATGTATGTGTGTGAGTGTATGTATATATCTATGTAAATATACATTTGTATCTGGCTACCAACTTACTGATCCACTATTATGTATCTGCCTATATATGTGTGTGTATTTGTATGTATGTGTATATATGTATGCATGTGTGTGAGTGTATGTATATATCTATGTAAATATACATTTGTATCAGGCTACCAACTTACTGATCCACTTTTATGTATCTGCATATATCTGTGCATGTGTATGTATGTGTGTGTGTGTGTGTGTGTGTGTGTGTGTGTGTGTGTGTGTGTGTGCATTTCTTTTTTTAACCGTGTCGCCCCAAGCAAAGCATTTTACTGCCACTGTTGTGCAGGGGGTTATATAAGAGGAATGTTATGAGAAAGCGTGACAGGTTACAGGGGTGTCAGGAAGAGGGTATGAGAAGAATAAGAATACTGATGAGAGTGGAGTGGATGGAGAAAGGGGCATGAGAGAGAGGATGTAAGTTAGTGAGACAGGAGAAGACTATTGACTTTACATTTGAATTCTTGAAGATTGTAGCTGTCAGGAAAGCAAGTAAGCGGAAGGGAATTTCACAGTTGGGAAGTGAGAGAAAAGAAGCTGCTGGAGTAGAATTTGTGTTTACAATTTATTGGTTTCACAGTAAAAGAGTGAGATCTAGTTGCTAATCTTGTGGCTAGAGGAAATTCATATACAGGGGGTACCAGTGAGCTAAGTTCATTGGAGCAGAAGCCATGAAAGTATTTGTAGAAGAGACACAGGGAAGCCACACTGCGTCGGTGAGAAAGTGACTGTATCCTAGCTGCCAAGTTGGGCATATATACATATTGTGTATTTAAGCAGCAATCTCTCTTTTATGCAGGTTTCATTAAAAATGAAGGACAAGGTTATGTTTTTTTTTATGATTTTTTTTATTGTGATCTAATGATTTTTTTTTTCAGAACATAATTTATTTAAAAATAATTCAAATGTTTTGTTTTTTCAAGCACTTTTGGCTACACTTCTAGCCATAATCAAGAATGAATTTTATATTACGTGTAACTGAATATACATAATAGTTATATATGTATGTAGAGTCATGTGTGTTTTATATTCCAAACATGGTAAGCATGTGGTTGCTGTGATCATAGTTGATATTATTAAGTGTTGGATTTTTCTTTTGTATTAAGCTCACATGAAAAATTATATAATCTATCATAGCAAAGTTAAATCAAATTCTCATCTGTCAAGCACCAAATAGATCAGACAGTGTGGATATTTGTATTTGAGGATGTATCTATTATTCTTTCTCTGTGCGTGTGTCTGCATTTCTTATGGTTGCATGAACATCTTTGTCTGTATGCATTTGTCTGCATTGTCACCAGTGCTTAAAACAACGGTCCTGTCAGTTGCCAGGTATCAAATGAACCTGTGCCAAAAGTAGTTATTATTTCTCAATAGACGAGGAATGTCTGGGCACATCTTAAGTGAGAACAGCCTGAAATTGCTCGGCACATAATTCCTTTCACATCATTACCCATGTTATTGCGACTACAGGCAAGATATAAAGTTACCACTGAGCTGTTGTGGGTTCCCCTTGGCACTTCATAGAAAAGACTTAATCTCCAACATATGCCTCGTTTGCTTGCCGCATTCTTGCACAGCAGTTACCACCCACCCTCTTCATAAGATCAGCGTTGCAGAACTTGAAGATGTACCCAGAGGAGGTGACCAGTGACGAAACAACAAATTTTGCTGATCTGCAAAACTAAAAGATTTCATTTAAGCAAATACTTTAACAATGCCAAAGTCTGATGATTATCATCATCTTTTATGTGCTATGTCTCTTCAGGACATAGACAATCATTTCTCTCTACAACTTCCTCTCATTTGTAGCTCTTAGGAAATTTTGTCCTTTTGCTATATCCCCTAATCCCTGTTCTGCCAACCATTAAAACAAGCTGGTTAAGTGGGTTACTCACTGTTTCTCTCTATCTCACTTGCCTTTATTATGTTCTGTGAGTGTCAAATTCTCCAGGCCTACTTTCCTTATTATATGTCCTAGAAATTTTAGTTTCCTATTTCTGATTTTAATCATAAGCATTCTTTCTGTTTCTATTTTCCTTAAAACGTCTTCATTAATCAGATGCCCTGCCAATGGAATTCTCAGCATCCTTCTGTAGAAGCACATCTGTTGTTTCAAGTCCCCTCTTTGTCTGTGAGAAAACACTCCCACATTTACTGCCATATAGGAGGATTCATATAACATAACAGTTCAGCATGCTTTTCTTTATTTGTATATATTTCTGAGATGAGGTATTTACATTATTTCAGTCAATTAAGTGCCATACATGATACACGCTTGGGCGATCATGTCTCGAAAGAGACATGACTGACTGGGCAGAAGATTATCCTGCAGTAGGTTGCCATTGCTTTCTGTGGTAGACTGGTTGCCGACCAAGGCTATAGAACCCAATCTGTCCTGCTATTTAACCCATTATTTACATTGTTCAAACTGTTGTCCTCATCTTTATTGTCACACTCATGATGTTTTGGCCATTATACACTCCCTTCTCCAGATGATTGGAATTTTGAACTAAACCCTTTATTTTTATCATTGGGGTAAATTGTTCTTTTTCCATGAATCATGCCACCTCTGGATGTTTTATTTAACTCCAATTAATTCAACTCTAAGTTTGTTTTTTTTTTTTTGTTTGCCACTGCTGTCACCAGGTATTGAACTCACAACTCTGAGTCAAATCACTGGATCACTTTTATCCACTGGGTTATGTGTTCTCAAGGATAGATTATTCAATTACTTGGGTAGATTGTTCTCAAAGAATGAGCACAATCTACCCCAGTGATCAAAATAAAGAGCTTGGTTCAAAATTCCAATCATCTGAAGAAGGTCGGAGTGTATAACGGCCAAAACATTGTGAATAAAGATAAGGAATACAGCCCGAACAATTTAAATAATGCTTTTCTTTGTTTCAAATGAAATTTTCCTCTTTGTTAATACTTTGCTTAGCTTTTAGAAGGCATGTTTCATTATTCCTGTCTACCTTCAGATTTCAGTATTACATTTTTTCATCATCTATTATAACACTTCCTGGATTAAATTTCTCCAATTTTAGCTTTTATTTTTGGCTGGCCCTTTTGTTGACAACCATACATTCTGCCTTTTTACAAGATATAGTTAGCTTTTTCCTTCTTGCTCTAATGATAACATAAAGAAAAACTTTCTCATCCCGAGCCACATCACAAAAGTGGTGGAAAGCTGAACGAAATCAGCTAATTTTTTGTAGTTTTTATCATGCCCAGGACAGAATACTTCTAACTGATGACCCAGCAAATCACTAGAATTTGTATTTATTTCTGAGATGAGTAATTATTTCGAACTTTTGTTCTCATCGTGTTGATATAGGCATTATAATAGACACAACATTTCAACCAAGTAACCTCTGGTCATCATCAGGTTCTGTAGATTGGTTGATGTGGATTATTTTATTGATAATTGCAAAATATCCTGTGAAATCAATTATTGTTCTTTCATGTTGGAATTCGGTTTGTCACTACCAAGTCCAAGGATCGAACTCATGACCACTAGTTGATACTAACACATGTATAACCAACTACTATATCCACTATGCCACCGTCCCGAAAATTACTCATCTCAGAAATAAATACAAATTATGACAAGTGGCACGAACCCACTAACATAATCCAGTTGTCAAAATCCATCTGATACTGAATATAAAAGGCTCCAAAAATACACCACTAAAGTTCTTCGGGACAGTGGTGTAATGGTTCTAACCTGGCATCTTGCCTTCAGTAACTTTCTCACTGCCATAATGTAGCTTTACTGAGTCTTTAATATAAATACTTTCATGATAAATGTTCTGGTAAACTTTCCTCTATGATACCTAGACTTTATGAATTTAAGAACAAAACTAGATTGGCAGAAATATCTCATCATATTACAGTTGAAATGACTAAATGTAACTCTAAGTTCTATGGTAACAGTTTCTTTTATTATACTTTCTACTGATGGAACTCTTTTCTGGCTTCTTGCTTCTCAATCAATTTTGATTTTCAAAGGTTTAAATAGAATGTCAACCGTTATCTACTGTCTTTTTAATTCTTGTTCTTTTACTCTTCTCTCTCCTTAATTGTGTTTTTTATATACTCTAACTCAGTAACCACTTGTGTCTTCATGACTTTATGCCTTGCTTTGAGTGAAATGATTAAAAAAATACAGTAGAAGCAATTACAAAACAAGTTCCCAAGAAAGTTGTGTATTTTGTAAGGACAATAAATAAATTTTCAATGCAGCATATCTTTCTACCACTTGAGGTGGATTGAAATAATGAAAAATGTCATCCAAAAGCCAAGTGTTGTATATCCCTCTTGTCTGGTATTATTTCTTCTGCCAAAACACTGTTGAGACCAATGCTCACTGGATAATGCTCACTGGAACAAATCATTTCTTCTTCTTCCTCCTCATCAGCAATAGTCTGTATCTCAAATTTTGTTTTCAAAATTTTAATTAAATTTTAATTTTTTTTTGTTTTCCGTCAGTGATTCATGGTATGTTTATGTTAGGTGAGTCTTAAGAAAATGGAGTTGGTCAAGTAAAATGATTTTGGGATGAGTAAATTTTCCCTTTTCAAAACTCAAAGGCTGCATATATATATATGTATATATGGATGTGTGTTGTGGTGCAGTGGATACAAGCTTAGGATGAGAAATTGAAGAGCTAAGTTTGAATTCCAGTTGAATGCATTACATTAATGTAAGAGCAAATACCCTTAGGGAGAGGTAATAATCCATCATTTCTATCTACAGCTATGGGTTAAATAACAGAACAGATTGGGCTCTATAATCTTGGTTGGCAGCCAGTCTGCTACAGAAAGTAATGGCAAACTACTGCAGGAAAATCTTCTGCCTAGTCAGTCTTTTGGGACATCACCCAAGCATATACCACATATGGCACTTAATTCACTGATATATATTTGTATATTTAGGCAGCAAATTTTTTTTAGGCATGTCATATTAAATAAATTGCAAATATTGTGTTTGCTTTTTTTTAATAATATCTAAACTTATTTATAAATGGAATTTTGTCTCTGTGTGTGTGTGTCCATTACCTATAGACTCTGAAATGGCAGAAACGATTTTCTTTAAAATTTACACAGTTGTACTATAAGCGTCTGCGAGTGTTCTTAGCTAGGTTTTGTGTCAAGCTACCCCTGATAAATATTGAAGATCGATAATCGAACAATTCAGGTTATAGAAGGAGTGGTCTGATTTTAATCAAACTTGATACACTCATAGACAAAGACATTAGAAATGATATTCAGAAGTTTCAAGGTTGCAGCTCTTACAATAGTGCAGAAAATTGATAATATATATATACATAAAAGGCAAGATGTTTGTGTGTGTCTGTTTATCTGCCTGTATGTCTGTATTTTTTTCAGCCCTTTTATTTTAGTTTTTGCTTTGAATTTGGCTCTAAGTAGGTATAATTGTAGTTCTTACTCTCAGCCATGATACCATTTACTCAGAGGATTTATTTAACCTTCAGAATTCAGTTTACAACAAAAGAAACTTATTTGATATAGATACCAGAAAATCAAAATTTGACTTACATCCATTCATTTTTCTTTCAGTCTACGGTTCCACTTTAACTGGAAACAACTATTGCTTTTTAGTCTTTCATGCCAACGTCCAAAGAGTCTGAGCTCCAGGATCATGGATTAGTTTTAAAGCTTTCATTACACCCGAGCAACGCCAGGCTATACTGCTAGTCTGTTCATACTCATGGATAATCTTTTGTGTATTATAATTGAAAGATGTCAGAAATGAGCTGTAACATCGACAGACATTATTATTATTCATTTCTCAATGTCCCCAAGTACTTTCAATCTCCTTCCTAGATCATATTCAGGGGTGTGAGTTGTGGTAATAAAAAAAATAACCACAAAAATGTGTAACTAAAAATTACTGCAAATTTTCTTCTTGCTTCAAATATAACAGTTGACAAATTGGTTATCATTCATTAGAAAGTGAAAATTATCCAAAATGGAATTTTTTTATATGTTGTAATGTCATGGTCATGTACAGGTTAAAGCATGAAAAAACTGTTCTTTTTACAAACATTTTAGAACATTACTACAGTATTCATAGCTGATTCTATTAAACAGGATTATCTTTGCATAACATTTTGGGAAATCACAGAGCAATTAACTTCTTTCTTTTGGTTTCACATTTAGAGTTAATTTTGGTATTGCAAAGAAAGAGAAAAGGAATGCAAGAGATTATGGACATGTGTATTGTTTTTGTTAGTGATATTGAATATCATATTATATATATTGTATTTAGACAACAAATTTTCTTTTTAGACCTGTCGGATTAAATAAATTGCAAACATTGTGTCTGCTTATTTTTAATAAAATCCATTCATGCTCACTGATAACCTTTTGCATATTATCATTGAAAGATGTCAAAAATGAGCTGTAACGTTGGCAGATGTTATTATCATTCATTTCTTAATGTACCCAAGTACTTACAATCTCTTTCTGAGATCATCTTCAGAGATGTGAGTTATGGTAGCAAAAAATAACCACAAAAATGTGTTGCTAAAAATTACTGTAAATTTTCTTCTTGCTTCAAATATAACAGTTGACAAATTGCTTATCATTCATTAGAAAGTGAAAATTATCCAAAATGGAATTTTTTCATATGTTGTAATGTCATTGTCATGTACGGGTTAAAGCATGAAAAAACTGTTCTTTTTACAAACACTTTAAAACATTACTACAGTATTCATAGCTGATTCTATTAATTGACGGCTCAATTTTTTAGGAGGAAGGACAATAAAAGAACGGTTTCAGGAAGTCAAATTTTGGTGAATGATGTTGCATTTAAATTTGTGAAGATTGTAAGTGGCAGGGAAGCAGGAAACCAGAAGAGAGTAATAGAGATGAAAAATGTGAGAAAGGAAACTACTAAAAAAACCTTTAGAGTAGAATTTAATTCAAAGGTAAGATAATGAGATCTATAAGCCAGTCTTGTAGAATGCTTACATTTTCACAAGTGGGAACATTTTTAGGGAAAGCTACAATAAAGTGAAAAAGGTTTTGGTGTGATGTATTTCATCCGATAAAACTTCAGACTAAAGTGATGCTTTTGTTGATGCAACTGCACATGTACATGAACGAGAGGGAATATTGAAATTTTTAAATTTGTTTTTTAAAGTCCTAAATATCAAAAGTAAATTCTTTTTTATTCCTTTTACAACCCAAAAGTATGCCACTGAAGATTCACAACTCACTTAGAATGACCTACAATGACATTATCGAACTCTTTGGTTTTATGCATGGTGCCTGATTTATGTCAATATGTGTGGTTCAACAAAAGACAGAGACATCCCACAATCATCAAAAGAAGATCTGACAAATAGAATTTAGATTGACAAGCTCCTGTCTTGCTTTTATTGTCACAGTCAGTGGAAGCATTCATTTAATTAATGCTTCCAGAGTGGAGCCAAAATGTCTCTGTCACCCACATTAAAGATGCTCACAGATTTTTAGAAACTCATTTGGAAAAATATTAACCTTGACTCAACATCTATATTTCCCCCTGTTTATAAAAAGTAAAAATGAGCATCTGAAAGAAAGAAAAAAAATATGCATACTTCTTTTAACCATGCACTGAAAAACAAATTATACAAGTAATATTTTTATAGAAAATCATTGAGAAAATCAGATTTGTTTTTTTTTATCATCTACTAGCAGTATAGCCTGGCATTGCTCGAGTGTAATGAAAGCTTTAAAACTAATCCATGGTCCTGGAGCTCGGACTCTTTGGACGTTGGCACGAAAGACTAAAAAGCAATAGTTGTTTCCAGTTAAAGCAAAACTGTATACTGAAAGAAAAATGAATGGATGTAAGTCAAATTTTGATTTCCTGGTATCGATATAAAATTTTCTGCACTATTGTAAGAACTGCAACCTAGAAATTTCTGAATATCGTTTCTTATGTCTTTGTCTATGAGTGTATCAAATTTAATTCAAATTGGACCACTCCTTCTATAAACCGATTTTTTCAATTATCAATTTTCGATATTTATCGGGGGTACCTCAACACAAAACCTAGCTAAAAACACTCGCAGATGCTTATAGTATAACTGTGTAAATTTTCAAGAAAATCAGTTCAGCCGTTTCGGAGTCTATAGGTAATGGACACACACACACACACACACACACACACACACACACACACACACAGACAAAGATCCATTTATAAATAAGTTTAGATTTAGATAGATGAGATGGAGGTTGTAGTCAAACAGAAGAAAAAAACTATTTAATTTAGGTACCTCCACTCAATTGTCAAAAAAAAGCAGCATATCATGATGTTAAAAGGACTTAATAAAAACAAAATTTTATCATCAAAATGTTTATGCTATTAAGAGGAAAGATCAAATTTTCTTGTTATTATTTAAAAATTTTTTTAAAATCTTTTCTAACACATTTGAAATTTTTGTATATATAAGGTGACTATTAAGAAAATGGAGTCAGTCGAGTAAAATGATTTTGGGGGCAAGTAAACTTTCCCTCTCTCTAGACCACCAGTCAAGTGATTTCTTTTTCAAATCTCAAAGACTGTGTATATATATATATATATACTTTAGAAAAGAGAGCATAAAAGTAAATTTAATCAGGATAATAAATTTTGTACAGTCTGTAAAACATCAACCTGTCCATTCTTATGATCTTCAGATCTATGAATTGTTCCAGCTGAGAATATGGCTAGATTTAAAAAACATGTGTGTGTTAGTGTGTGTGTGTGTGTGTGTGTGTAGTACAAGAGATGGAAAGAAAGTGGAAGGAATGGATAGATTGATAGATAGCTATATAAATGAAGATATATATACCTTCACAGGTTCATTAAAGAAATCAGAGAAGCAAATATCAATAGAAAATTGACAAAGATGCAAGTAAGTCAGTCAGTTAAGTGCCATACGTGATACACGCTTGGGCGATCATACCTCAAAAGAGACATGACTAACTGGGCAGAAGATTATCCCGCAGTAGGTTGCCATTGCTTTCTGCGGTAGATTGGTTGCCGACCAAGGATATAGAACCCAATCTGTCCTGTTATTTAACCCATAACTGGAAGGAATAGATGGATTAATACCTTTCCCAAGGGTATTTGCACGTAAGTGAATGCAATGAATTCAGCTGGAATTCGAACTTGGCTCCCCGATTTCTTGTTCCGAGCCGATATCCAATGCTCCAGAACGCACATCTATGCAAGTAAGACAAGACTAAAATATATACAAAACAGAATAAAATTATGGGAATAAGTAAGAATAAATATATATATACATTTCATTTGTAAATGAGTTATTACGTGACCTAGGTTTCTACCATGTGGTGTCTTCAGGTGATTTGCAGTAATTGATTTTTACCGTTTTTTTTAAGCATGCTCACTTGACAGGGTTTTTTTTGAACACGCAATTTTCAAAATTAAAAGAAATTATAACGTTTTCATCCATGGTTGTATGAACGTAATAGATATTTTTTAGTATAGTTACACTTAGTAATAATGTCCGTTCTTTCATTCAATAATTCATTTTTGTTTGGGAATCGCATAATCTCTACCTTTTCTTCCTGGCACAGTCTACATATTTTACCACAATTGTAAGGTTTGGCTGTTTTCACTATACTTCACGTTATGTCTGGGTCTTTTCCATACTTTAATTTCTATTTCCACACGTGACTAGCCAATTTTGTACAATTTTTAAGGTTACTGTTTTAAATGAACCAAAGGAATAGAACACAGGCTATCAAAACATTCGTCAAACAAAACAATATTTGATGAAAAGAAAAGAAACTATGAAGATGCACTAAAAAAATCTGACTATAAGATCATTTTAGAATACAATCCCTGACCAAACAGACAAATAAAAAACAATGATAGAAAACGAAATGTTATCTGGTTCAACCCATCATTTAATTTAAAAGTAAAAACCAAAATAGGACAAATATTTTTTAAACTAATCAATAAACAGTTTCCAAAAAGCTTAGAACTAAACAAAATTTTCAATAGGAATATAATCAAACTGAGTTATAGCTGTACTAGTAATTTAGAAAATTTCATAAAGAAACTAAACGCCAGAAATTTAAATAGCATTATACAAAACAAGATCATTAATAAATTAGGAATGAAACAGCAGGAACAAAAATAAATGCTCACTTCAAGAACTTTGTAATACAAAAGAAGTCATTTACAAAGCAAATGTACATGACTTAAATGGTCAAAACAAAATATATTTGGGATAAATCAAAGACACTTTTAAGACCTGAAGACAACACATGGTAAAAACTTAGGTTGTGTAATAACTCGTTTACAAATGAAAAATATTCAAAAGTTCTACAATATAGTTGCAGTGAACAATTTTTAATACAACTGTGTACTGGTATAATTTTATTATGACCAAAAACTAAGTAATTATATATATATATGAATGAATGATAAGGTAAAGAAAGAATAAATAGGAAATGTTTATAAAACTAATGTGTTTTACTTCTATTAAAACTTCATCAGAGACTGAAATATGGTGTATGGAAGAAGAATGAAATTCTGGTATATCTTGCCTCCAAACAGATAGCAGCTTAGCACGTAAATACAACTCAGCTCATTTGCATAGGATATCACATTTATGTTGTTTGATTTTCATTGGTTAGTCATGTTTCATGTGCATTTAACTTGTTAACCAATGAAAATCGAACAAATTTTGTAGTTGAGTGAGTGTGTGTTTCATTGAATGTGACAGACAAGGAATATTTTTAAAATTTTTATTAGGTTTTTATAATGTTTTTACAACTGCCAAAAAAATAAAACCAGCCCATCGAATGCCAAATGTATGTCCGAAAGTATTGTTTATAGAGTTCAAATTTATTCAGAAGATGACGATGTTAAATTTTACTTTGGAAGCACTTCTAACAGGTGTAAGATAAAATTTAACAATCACGCCTTTAAACAACAGTAAGTACAGCAAAAGCAGTGCTTTATCCGTATATTATTGGAAATTAAAAAACATTAAAAAGAACCCAATTATTACCTGGAATATCATTGCTGAACCCAAATCTTACAATGAAAATGCGATAGATGTAACTTATGCCTTTTCAAAAAACTTGTCATCTTAAACCATATAAGTAATCTTAATCTACTTAACAAAAAAGTGATTTAATGACCGCATGCTACCATAGAAAAAAATACTTAATGAAATTCTTAGACCCTGATTGATATAGATTCCGCTATACATTTGCCTCTTTCTTTCTTCCTCACTCCCCTACTTTCCTCTTTCTTTCTTTCTTTCTTTCTTTCTTTCTTTCTTTCTTTCTTTCTTTCTTATATAATAACTTCCCTTTCTTAAATCTGTATTCCTTCTATATTGGCACTCTTGAGAATTTTCCATCTAAGTAAGTTACTTTCTCTTTAATATATATACCGTTCTTTAGATCAAAGTTTTGATTGAATTTATTTGTATGTGCGACTAATGTATTTGATAAATTGTTGTGTATAAGATCCTTTTTGTGGTTAGAGATATGTTTTTAAATTTTTTGCAAGTTTCCCCAATGTATTATGAAAAGCAGATATGACAGTTTATTTTATATATACCTGCTTTAGAATTATTATTGTTATGGGTATTTTTGGTTCTGATCATGTCCATACTACTTATGGATTGTGGTTATCATTGGATAAATTATTTTGGATTGTAGATGTTAAGTAGTTAGTAGGTAGTACTATAGGTCTGTTTTATTTAGTTTATAGCTTTTGTTATTAATAATGTCATTATCTTTTTTACAGTTGCATATTTTGTATGTCATTCTCTTAGCATTGATATACAGATATATTTCTAGTTATATCTGAAATTTTACACACACACACACACACACACACACACACACACACACACGCATGTGTGTGTGTTTTGTTAAAAAATGCCTAATCAATCCTTTGGTGTTTATCAAGCTCACCAATCACCAAGGGTCAGTATTGACCCCTTTCAAAACCCCAAAGATGGTGAAATTTTCTTTCTATTTTTTTACAATGATAGTAACTCTTTACAAAGCCCAAAAGCGACTCAAGGTAGGCGGATAAAGAGTAAAAGGCACCATCAGAAGTAAGATGGTAATTCCACCAAGACACAAGAAGCCACTAGAAATGGAAGAAGAGTAAAAAAAACTTTAAAAGAAACCAGAAATCTAATCCCACACAGCAAACAAGGGATAAACCTCTACTCTTGTTCAAAAGATTGGACAGGTGTGTGAACCAGGTGATAGGCAAAGCTATCTATTCCTTTTGTATATATAATGGTGATATGACCAATTGATTATTCTGCCAAGAAAAAAATACTTAGAAAACTGCTTTCACTTTTTCTATGCACAGAATCAACATCTGTAAGCGATGAGTTTATGCAAAACTCAAGATCAAATTATCTCCCTTGGGAACATATCCCATCATTCAAAATTGTTCTTGCAAAGCAGAGAAACTTTACTGTTTCTGATAAGACATATCTAAAGAAATTTAGGAATGGAAATGGCAACTTGCCAAAATATGTCTGCTTTCTCTCTAAGAAATTGTGTTCATTAGGGAAGACATTTTGGTATTTTTAACAGTCAGTGTCTAAATACAATCACGTTTTGGGAAGAAATATGAGCAATGTTCTGGGACCATTGGCAACTCATGCTAGTTGAAAGCCTGTTTTAAAAATAATAGTTATTTATTATTCATACCCATCACGCCACAGTTTCCATTCACCAAAACAGTACAAAAAAATACGTTAGCTCAAATCTCCTTCATCACTGAGATTGCAGTGGAAATCTTTCTGATACCAGCAGTTGGAGTTCAAATCAAGGTAAACACCATAATTTTTTTACCCTGAAATAAAATATTAGCAGGCAATTTCCACTTGAAAGAATAACACATTTCTCTTTACCATATTAGGGTCAGCTGAAATATTCATAACCTGACCAAGATATAAATGTCAGCAAACACACCAGTTGGTAGACTAAACGTGTACAAAAATTCAATAACTGGTTAACCAGCTGTTGTATTCCAGTACATTTGGATGTTTTTTAGTCAGCCTATGAACTTTTCAGCCAACTCTCATATTTTGATGTTTTATTCATTAGAATACTTTATATCTATTATTCAATATCTAACATTTTACTGTGGTATATATTATTTATCTTTTTGACATCATTTTCTCCCACAAGACAATGAAGTATGCACCAGCAGTTGGTCTATACAGTCTTCTCCTAAAATTAATAAAGCATTAGTTTACAAACAAATAAAAAACAAATGAACAAATGAATAATAGCAAGCAGATAATTACAAATTAACCAACAGACAATAACGTGCACACTATTTAGTAATCTTATTCCACCAAGGTTGTAACAAAATGTTTCTATACATGATTGTACATTTTCCTTACTTTATAATATGAGGGTCGACTGAAAAGTTCATAGGCTGACAAATATATAAATGTAAGTAGACACAGAAGTTGATAAACTATATAAAATTATATTAACATCAAAACATTAAGGTTGGTTAAAAAGTTCATAGGCTGACAAATATATAAATGTAAGTAGACACAGAAGTTGATAAACTATATAAAATTATATTAACATCAAAATATGGAGGTTGGTTAAAAAGTTCATAGGCTGACAAATATATAAATGTAAGTAGACACAGAAGTTGATAAACTATATAAAATTATATTAACATCAAAACATTAAGGTTGGCTAAAATGTTCAAAGGCTGGCAAAGATATAAATACAAAAAAGCACATCAGTTGGTAAACTACACAAAATTATATTAATGTTGAAATATATGGGTCTGCTGGTAAAGTTCATTTTCTGACATAGATATAAATGTAAGTGGATATTCAAGTTGTTAGACTAAATAAAATTCTATTAACGTAAAAATATGAGAGTTGGCTGAAATTTCATACACTGACCAAGATACAAATGTAAGTTGACACACCTTTTGTTAGACTATATAAAATTATATTCATGTTGAAATATGAGGGTTGGCTGAAAAGTTCGTAGACTGTCCAAGATATAAATGTAAGTAGACATACCAGTTAATAGACAAAAAGATATGTGAATGTACCAAATACACCCAATGGTCACTCATCAAATTTATAACCAGCTTTTACAAATATCACACTAATTAAAAAAAAAAAAGAACATAGTTTTTTCTGTCAAAAATAATTCGAGGGAATTCTAATAAGTATTTTGACAACTATAAACACATGTCAGAAACACTAGATTACATCACTAACCTTTATTCAATTCATTCTTAAAGAATCTAATGTAAGTTTATCTATCACAACCAGTGTTTATATCAAAACATCTTCAAATCAATGCGGACAACCACTGAATGAAAATAATGCCTACTGGACACACATGAAAACGTACAAATTAACATTATCATAAACAAACTAGAATTTTGATACACTTACATTTATAAAACAATATTTACGTTTTTCAGTTAGATTTGGAATCCATAAATTTGGTGGGGATTTGATTATTTTTGACAGAAAGAACTATGTCTTTCCTTTAGTTTGAAATGCTATAAATTATACTATCATTGCTTAACAAGTCAATTGAATGTGAAGCCTGATTAACAAAAGCACACAAAAATAAAAATAACAGAATTTATTTTTTCTTTTTATCTATATCTCATTCTCTGATGAAGCTTTAATGAAAGTGAATCGTGTTAGATTGATAAAAAATTTTGTATTTTTTCTTTATCTATGTATATATATAAATGGGTATGTCTGTGTGTGTGTGTGTGTGTGTGTGTGTGTGAGTGTGTGTGTGTGTGTGTGTGTTTCTGTGTTTCTGTGTTTCCATTCTAACGAACCGTACACCTCTGAAACCCTTGGTCTGATTTCAACCAAAATTGGATTACTTGTCGATCATGACATAAACCTTTCATGTACGCAAAAAAAAAATTGTTAATCAATTGACAGGGTGCGAAAGAAATCACCGAAACGCTTAGAATTTACAAACTCTTCTCCTCTGAGACACCTTATACGAACCCAACCAAAATCGGCTAACTTGTAGATCAAGATCCAAACCTTTAATGTACACAAAAAAAAAATTTGAATCAATGTACAGGATTCAACCAAAATCAACGACAAACATAATTTCAGGTAGTTCTTTGTGCACTTTTATGCATCTCTCCAAGACTCAAAATCGAGTCACTGGTAGATCAATGTCTGATGCCTTGATATGAAAATGAAAATTTCGATTGACACACAGGGAGCAGCAAAAATTAATAGAAAATGTTGCTTTTTGTGGTAGTTTATTCCAACAAAAATCAGGTCTTTTTTGTAACTTTTACCTTATCATATGCCATAACAATTTCACGTCTTTTACAAGGTGCCAACCCCTCCGATGTTGCAGGGATAGTGCATCTATTTCTGCGTCACAACGTCATTGAATCACATTGCAGACTTCCGTCAGCTCGTTCCCATTCTTCCAATTGTACATATATCATTCTCGTTTATGGGCAAAATTGATCAAGCATTAATCCCGTTTTACAAATTCAACAAAAACCAATACTTACTTTGCAGTTTTTTAACTTACGTGTCATGGCAACCTCATACTAGAGCTTTTTGAATAAGCACTTGACACAATTTCAACATAACCACTAAAAAAACTCTGAGCAACGATTGTCTATACAGCTAGTCTTATTATATATCTCTTTCTTCTTTTTCTCCATATCTCATTCTTTGATGAAGCTTTAATGAAATTAAATCGTGTAAGACTGATAAATGTTTCATATTTGTTGTTTATTCTATAATTCTGTTAGATTTCAACCCATATTTGATTCCAATTCAGCTATTTATATATACGGGGACAGTGGTGCATTGTCGGTAATCCTTTTAACGTTTATTTTGGCGGGAGTGGTTTGTTTATTTATTTGGATAAATTTATTTTACTTGTTTTTATATTTATATTTGTTTATTCTTCTCCATTTTCAATTTTTAATTTCTATATTTATTTGGATTTGTTATTTATTTAATTTAATTTTTATTTTATCTATTCTAATGGTTGTTGCGGGGGCATGGTTCGTTATTTTGTAATTATTTGCTTGGATTAAATTATCTTTTATTATTCTTTATTTATTCTATTCAGTTTTCAATTTTTAAGTAACATAGTAAAAATTTGTTTTCATGTCTACATTTTCAAATGAGTTCAAATCGTTTATTTATTAGGTTGTCTCAAAAGTTCGTAAACACTTGCGAAATGGATCTATCTGGTCCAGCACAATTGAGACAAGCGATGGGTTCAGAAAGGGCAAGAGACACCGTCGGTTCCAAAACAAGATCGATTCGGCAAGAAAGTCATGTTGTGCGTTTGATGGAACTTTGAAAGAATCGTGCATTTTGAGTTGGTTCCGAATGGTCGGGCCATCAGTGCCAAACTTTACTGTCAGCAACTTGAGCGGGTCTACGAAAAGTTGAAGCAAAAGTACCCGGCTCTGATCAACCGAAAGCGCGCTTTGATGCAGCAGGACAATACCAAGCCACACACTGCCAGGAAGACCAAAGACAAGTTTGAAGAGCTGGACGGTGTTGAGGTTCTGCCACATCCAGCCTACAGTCCTGACTGTGCTCCATCAAATTATGGCCTTTTCTGCTCAATGCAACACTTTCTGAAGGGCCGCTGATTTGACTCGTTTGATGAAGTCGAGGAAGCGTGTCAAGAATTCTTTGATTCGAAGCCGGCTGAATGGTACTTTGACCAGATCTGAAAGCTTGCAGATCGATGGCAGAATGTCTTGGAAAATGATGGTCTTTATTTTGAGCAATAATTTTTGTTGTTTTTTGCAAGTAAAATTTCAGTTTTTTGCAAGTGTTTTCTGGTAACCTTAGATTACTTGACAAGTAAAATTTCAATTTTTTGCAAGTGTTTACGAAATTTTGGGACAGCCTAATAGTAGTTTGTTTTGGGCTGGGGTGATAATAATAGCTATTTTTTCTTCTAAGCAAAGTCTGCAAGTTTTGGGATGGTTGTTTTGTTGATTGGTTGTTCTTTTCTGTATTTTCCATATTTTTGGTGTGATTTGTGTTTGTTTTTAATTTCCCAGATATACATAGAAAGTATTGTGATGTTCATGTTTTTACTATTTGTGAATGATGTTTTGTGTACATAGTTTCTTTGTTTTCGGGGTCCTTCTGTTACTTCTATGTATACTTTTTTCTCATTATCTGGTGATTTTACCGTCGCTTGGGATATTACATTGTTTTGTAAACAAATACCGTTTAAGGGACATTCATTCTTTACTCTGCAGTTGCATGTGGGTTTAATTTGTTCGAGTTGTCTCTCTCTCTCTCTCTCTCTCTCTCTCTCTCACTCTCTCTCTCTCTCTCTCTCTCTCTCTCTCTCTCTCAATATATATATATAAGTAGGTATATCCACTCATTTTCGATATCTAAATTTTAAATTAAATTTTTTAAAATAAAAAAATATTCTTACAACTTTTATTTTAGTTTTAATTGAAAGCTAAATGATTAAATTTACTATTTCCAGTAAGCAAAATACTCTGGTGTATTTCAAACAGAAATTATATTGATTGGAATCTAAAATTTTCAATTTTTTTTTTAATTTTTCAATTTTTTGGCCATTTTTAAGCAATTGATACATTTGTAAACAAAAGTTAATTCTCTGTTTTAAAAATCTTGCAAAAAGTAAAATATACATCTGTGACACATTATTTTTAGAAAAGTATCAAATTTCATTTTAAATTAATCTGATTTACACAAGTATTACTAATTTATAGTGTGAAATTTAGAATAAAACTATTTCTTAATCACAGAGTTGAACTTTTTGACCTGTCTGCTGCATATCAAACATGTTGATAGGTTTTCAGATTATCACACAGACGAAATGTTGCTAGCCTCTCACTACTCTATTGCTATTACTATGACAAATGTTCAGATGAGATACATTCAGTGGCAATTGTGAAACTCTGAAAATGAGGAAGGCCATTTAAGGGCCAAGATTTTTCTGAGGAGGAGGGGGGCAAAGTTAATCAGCATCTTCATTTTCATACTACACTACTATTGTATACACAATTTAGGAATGAGTTTGAGTATATTACTTCATTAAATTAAACAGAATATTTTTTCATTCATAATAGTGGAGTTTTAATCTATTCTTTCCCTTTTTTTCACTCTCAAGCTGTTGGAACACAAGAGAGGTTAATTTCAAAATAAAATCAAAGGGTTAATACTAATGCCAATAAAAGCAGAACACTGTGATTTGTCTGCCCTGATTTCTGTATGTGTCCTTAAAAAGTTAAATGAAAAAGCAAACACAGAGGAAAAAGTGCTTAAGACCAAATCTTATCAAAATCAAACTGATCAGTTTCATAAATTTTGAGAGGCTTATAAAAGTGGAAGGGGTCAACTGAGGAACCAGCCAAAAATTTGGGAGGGCTTTGGCCCCTTCTGGTCCCACCATAGAATTGCCACTAGGTACATTCCTTAGTCTCACCTGTTCAGACCTTCACAGCTAGGACCCACAATGCTGCTTTCACTGTGGCAAATCATCTTCATTCCCTTTCTTGGACAGCTTCTTCTGAGAAATGTTACTTTATGGAACAAACACCTGATAGGATGATTCCCTTACAACTACCAGTTTGGTCTTGTTGGGACTTCAAAACAATACACAAAAATAAATAAATAGAAATACATTTTCAAATTCCCTTGACGACTACAATTTCATTTAAACTAAAATTAGAGACGTAAAAGAAAACTTGGCATCACATGCTCACATAGACAACATCTGAATCTTGGTGTCACATGCTCACATAGACAACATCTGAATCTCTTCAACCAACAGGAACACAACAAAAAATATTAAATTTTGGCTTTCATTTTATGCCTACCTTTATGCAATAAAAAAACTGACCAAAAGTCACACCAACACCTCACAGTGAATGGACACAAGAGTATCCACAGGAGCACATATGGTGCATTCACTTACTCATATCATATGAAAGAAAACCTTCTCATTTGGGCATTAATGCCATGCTGAAAGATAAAATACTTACCTGAACATCCAACTACATTGATCGCAAAAAGAGAAATTTCCAGAGTGAGTTACTTCTATCCCTAAATATGTACACATACACTCATACACTCATATATATATATATATATACACTCATACACTATATATATATATATATATATATATATATACACTCATACACTCTATATATATATATATATATATATATATATACACTCATACACTATATATATATATATACACTCATACACTATATATATATATATATATATATATACACTCATACACTATATATATATATATATACTCATACACTATATATATATATACACTTATACACTATATATATATATATACACTCATACACTATATATATATATATATATATACATTCATACATTATATATATATATATATATATATACTCATACACTATATATATATATATATATATATATACACACAAATACAATATATATATATATATATATATATATATATATATGGTATATTTGGGCAGCAATCACTCTTTTATTCAGGTTTCATTGAAAATGACAGACAAGGTATTATCATTAATTTTTTTATATAATTTTTCATGTGTTCTTATGAATTTTTTGTTCAGAAATCAAATTATATAAGACTTATCTAAACGTTTTGTTTTTTCAAGAGCTTTCAGGTACACTTTTAGCCATTATCAAGGATGGATTTTGTTTTAATTGTAACTAAATAAGTGTAAAGCTTATGTTTGTAAAGTCATGTGTATGTTATGTTCTGAACATGGTAAGAACATTGTTATTGTGTTCATAATTGATATTATTAAGTGTAGAATTTCTCTTTTTTTATTAGTAATGCATATATATTTTGAGTTTCAGAAAAATCAGAAAAAAAATATATATATAGTCATCCACATACAGTGCAGTTTTGCTATTTCACAGCTCAGCAGTACGGCTAGACATCCAGTTGCTTCCAACCAGGATTAAAACTTGACCAATTTGACATCAGTCGAAGTTTCTACCCCTAAGCTGTTGGTGCACAGTCAAGAAAGGCAGATTTTAGGGTGTTATATACACAATGTAAACAAATACCAGTAGCCAAAAGTGTTTAATTCATTGCTGAAGAAGAATGTACGGTTCACACTCCACCCACGTCTATTGAACAGGTTAAGAGGCTTGTCCCTTGTTTCCTGTTTAGGATGTGGTTTCCGGCTTTCTCCTTTCTGATCTTTTCACTATTATGTAGCCCCCTGCACATCAGTGGCATTACCGCCTTGCTCGGGGTGATATGATTAAAAATATATATATATATATATATATATATATATATATTGGTTGAACATAAATGAACACAAGTTTTGAAACCGTTATCATGCAATGTAAGCAATTGTGAAAACAATTATATATATTTTAAATAAATGCCTATGAAATGGGTTTATAAAATTATAACAAATTTTCACTTGTTCCTCCATTTAGTTGTATAACCAAATTTGCATGTCTGATCAAATTATTGACTGGTTATCCATAACTTGAAGTGTGCACTCAACTTCTAAAGACTGTCTCTCACTTGAAGGAACATTATGTCATGGCTTTGTGGTTTCAAAGTTTTTCTATCAGATGAGTAATAGTTGATAGAGCAAAAGGATCCTGTTTTAAATTGTCCTGTATTTTATAAGCACTCATCATTGCTGTTGCACTCTCATGATTAGCATATATAGCTTCACAAGATAAGCTTTGACATATTTTCCAGAGATTGATTTGTCAAAACAAACCCCAGTTTATATACATGCAATGCGTTGCAAATAATTAATGCTATTACCTGAGTGGTTAATTTTAAAAAAACATTAAAACTAACATGCATTTATTTTCATCCTGTATATAGATTTTTCATGCCTACATATATTTCACACAAACTCGTACATCTGTATATATATGGGCATTTGTTTTCTTGAATTATTTCTCCAGACATTTTACAAATCTTATTTTCATCCTTGTAGGAACACATTTTTTTCTTTTACAGAATTTTTTTTTTGATCATGATTTCACCCCAAGCAAGGCAGTACAGCTATTAGTGTGCAGGGGGTTACAGTGAGAGAATATAGACTAAACAGATGCCTTCTTTTTCCTGTTTCCTTGATTTCAAATTAAAACTTTGAAAATTTCAAACACATGTCAGCAAAGTATTGATAATTATAGTTTAAATACATACAAAGAAAATGGCATTACATAAAACAGACACCAGGATGTAGACAAAAATTAATCTCAACTTTAAAGGAAGAATTTTAGGGTAATGGAATATGGCTTGAAGTTCGAATTCCAGTCAAACTCATTACATTTACTTATGTGCTAATACCCTTGTGAAAGGTATGAATCCTTCTCTTCTCTTCACAATTATGGGTAAATAGCAGGACTGACTGCGTTCTATAGTCTTGGGTGGATCCAGTATAGGAGAAGGACAATACTGAATTCAATCCAGCCTGCAGAACATTAGGCTCTGTCAGGCTATCTTGCCCAAGGCATACCATCTTGACTGCAGCTGCTGTGCAAAAGTCTATCAAGGTGGATGGTTACTGAATAAAGTTGTATGAACATATTTGGAAATATGGGAAAATAATGGATTATGGCTTGATTGAGAAATAAAAGAGCTGAGTTTGAATTCCAGTTGAGTTTATTACATTCACATACGTGCTAATACCCTTGGGAAAGGCATGAATCCATCTCTTATTTCTTTCTTATTATTATGTGTGCTTATTTGGAGGCACTGTAGAGTAATGGATAGCAGCTTGGATTGAGGAATTCCAGTCATTTATTACATTCATTTACATGCTAATACCCTTGGGAAAGGCATGAATCCATCTCTTATTTCTTTCTTATTATTATGTGTGCTTATTTGGAGGCACTGTAGAGTAATGGATAGCAGCTTGGATTGAGGAATTCCAGTCGAGTTTATTACATTCACTTATGTGCTAATACCCTTGGGAAAGGCATGAATCCATCTCTTATTTCTTTCTTATTATTATGTGTGCTTATTTGGAGGCACTGTAAAGTAATTGATAGCAGCTTAAATTGAGGAATTCCAGTTGAGTTTATTACATTCACTTACGTGCTAATACCCTTGGGAAAGGCATGAATCCATCTCTTCTCTTACCAATTATGGGTAAATAGTAGGAGAGATACCCTTCTATAGTCTTGGGTGGCAACTTGCTTGCTGTAAAAAGAAATGGCAACCTGTCAAAATATTCGGCCTTGTCAATCATAGCTTAAATGAGCCACTATCACCAAAGCTTGTATCCTGTATGACATTCAACTGACTGACTGAAACTGAATTATTATTTTCCTAAGTCATCGTGAAGTTGTGGTTAAGGAGATGCTGAAACCTTTTTTGACTTTCTATGAGTGTCCTGTGGGTTCAAATATGTTTCTAAACTGAAAAAATATTTATTGGTCATCAGAATGTCTCCCTAACCCTGCTTCTTCTATGCAATGAGGGGTTACTGCATTAAAGAGGAAGTTTCCAGACACCATAATTATACTTATTTTCTGTGGTTTTTTGGCAATAACCAAATGGCACTGTCTTGACTACATTAGCCAGTATTTATCTGTATTCTTACAATGGAATATACATCAGTATTTTTTTTTAAGTTGGGATGGCACACATGCTTAATTTCGAAAAACTTTTACTTCCAAAAATTATATGATAGACTGATTTGCTTTTTGCAGCTCATGAAAACACTTTACAGGTTATTCAAGGCCAGAACATATTTTTAGATTTTTTTCTCTAATCATTTTCCTCCAAGCAAGGAAATAAAGCCACTCAAATGCAAGAGTTACAGAGTGTTAAAGAAAAAAAAAACACCATTAAAAGGAGAGAATGATAAAATAGAAATAATTAACAATATATTAGATAATGATTGGCATTGCATATAAATTTTTGAAGATCAAATTTGACTGGAAATCAAGAAGCTGGAAATGGAGTTCCACAAGTGAGAGGTTCAAGGAAAGCAACTGGTTAGCATAGAACTTATGGCTATATCTAGCCATTTCAACTAAAATCATGAGACCTTGATGCTATAGTCAGTCAGTTAAATACCACATGTAATACACACTTGGATGCTCATGTCTCTTTTGATCCATAACTAACTAATCAGGATATTTTCCTGCAGTAGGTTGCCATTTCTTTCAGATGAACTAAATCTGTTCTGCTATTCAACCCATAGCTGGAGGGAGAACACATGGATTAATATCATTGTAACTGATTAATACGGCATAAGTGATTTCATGCACAAATACCCTTGGGAAAGGTATTAATCCATCACTTCTCCCTCCAGCTATGAGTTGAATAACAGAACAAATTAGGTTCTGAGTTTGAGTTTGATTTTTGTTTAATGGCATATTAACCTCTGTGGGTTATTTAATGCCAAGAAGGTGGGGTTTTAAAGGATTTTTTTAATGTTCAGTTATCATTAAAAGGTTAATTTAGTCAGATTTTAATGAAATTTTTTTTTATTTTAGAAAACTGAAAATGTCTTCTAGTTTTGTATTCAAAAATGTTTTGCTGAGAATATTTTTTTTTCCTTAAAAAATGTGTTATGGTAATAATGTTTTCTTCAAAAATGTATATTTTTCTATAAAAGTCTATTTTTATGTATATATTTTTATAAAAATGTATTTTCATACTTTCATAGTGTTTTGATCCCAGTTTGGGGGTTAATTATTTGCCCATAGCTGGGACCCTAATGGGTGCTACCACTTTGAGTTAGAGTGGACCTGGGAACAACAGCAATTAAGAGGTGTTTCCATGCTCCTCACAACTTCCCAGTCAGAGACCTTGCTGCCGGATGCAGTTTACCGTCATGCCCAGGACTTAGGTACTGAAGACTTGATTGACAGCCAATCTAGTACTGTGCTTAAATTCGTAAAGTATAGTTACTATAGAGGAAAATCCATCGGAACAATTGCTGTAGTTTACCCACTTTGACAACGATGAAGATTCAGCTGCAACCAAAATTTTGAGGATATTCTTCTCACTGATAAATGATTGAACATAAGCTTGACTTAAAGTGACTTGCTTTTTTTGCTGGCAAGATGAGAGCATAAAATCAACAGACAGCAGCAGATATATATATATATATAAATAAAAATATACAACATATCTTTGTTCATTTCTTCTTCAGTGACATTGGCTGTGGAATAAAAGGTGGTCGGGTGAGAGGGTCAGCACGCACGCATCGAGGCAACAGCCAGAGGCCACACTCATCCATTGTTCTGTGTTCTCAACTCTGACTGCTGTCTGCAAATTGATAAAATTCCCAGCTGCTGCTGTCTGACTTCACTTACATAGGCAACTTCCTTGACATCTGCTATCCAAGGTGTGTCGCATGCATATCTCAAGTACTGACTTCTTTGAATTCTGTCATTAGAACAAAATCTAACCTGCATTTGGCACTCTCTGACCTTGCAAAATAACATCCATTTTTTTAATCAAATCTTGCAACAACAATGTGTTGTGACATAGCTTAAAAACATGACATACAGTTCACAATATATAAAAAACTAATATCGAGTAGCGACAGTAGAGTCGGCAACTGACGGCTAGCACGGTCATTGTCTACTCAGCTCACTAGTTATTGCCACCACCCTACACGGATGTGTACTACTGTATCTACTGAGAATAAATGTATTACTTACTTATATCTGTATATTGTCATTCCTCCACGATATAACACAATGCGAATACGCTTCTAGGTGAAATTTTATACTTTAGAAACAAATATATAATATTGCCATGAAAGTATTCATAGAAAACACAGACAAAACTGACATTATGACAATGGGAAAATGAATGAAGCTGAGATGCCAGGTCAGGACCAATAACATTACAGATTCTTCTTGGATTTTATCAAGAATCTCTAAATATATAGCAGAAGCACTAGACTAGACGTCGAAGCAATATTCAAAGCATGGAGAAATGGTAGACTTATAAATAAATAAGACAGGATGGGATAGATAGATAGATAGATAGATAGATAGATAGATAGATAGATAGATAGATATTAACAGACTGAAATAGATAGATAGATAGATAGATAGATAGATAGATAGATAGATAGATATGAACAGGATGAAGTAGATATGCAGATTTGAACAGACTGAGGTACATATAAAAATATGAACAGGCTGAGGTAGATATAAAGATATAAACAGACTGAGGTAGGTCTACAGATATGAACAGACAGGTAGATATACTGATATGAACAGACTGAAACAGCAAGAAAAAGCAAGGATGTATTTAAATATGTTTAAAGACAAAGACATGTCTCTCAGAACAGACACATATAAAAGCAAACACAGAGACCGAAATGGACCTCTGAAAAAAATGTTTGTGCAAAGCATAAATAAATCTCTGTCCATCCCGCTATTTCTAGGATTAATAAATAGGAAGCATTAATCTCAGAATGTGCCTCATGTTTCTCAACTGTATTTATTTGGATAGTTTCTGCCTGTAATGCTTTGTTATACAAGAGTTACTTCCCTTATGGAAGGTGGTGGTTCCTTTATTATAATTACCAATTCTTAAAAGACCTTTCTGAGGTGAAGAGATGAAAAATAACGTCCTCAGTTTTATTATATGGGCCCAAAAGTTCAAAGGCAGATGTTGATGTAAAAAATGGGGTTGAAGTTTGATAGATACAAACAGAATAGGATAAGCAGATGCAAACAAAATGGAGTGGAGAGATAGATATGAACAGAGTAGGATAGATACAGGGTGTGATAGATCAATTGCTGTTTAACTTACACAAAAATGAAAATAACACTGACATCTCATTTTAACAGATATATTTGCCAAAAATTACAACAAAAATATCTTAATATTAATACTAAAAAGTAAATTTATTCAATAAAATTGCCATTGGTTTCAACCACAGCCTCCAGACGACTTTGGAATCTCTTGTAACTCTTCTGGACGGTCTCGTTGTTTAAATTGGTGAATGCTGCCATAATCCCTTGCCTTTGGTGCTACAAGGAATTTTGTTCATCTCCTGCTCAGCTGTGCTTCACACATAATAATCAAGAGAGATGCAGTCTGGGGAGTTAGGTTGCCAGATGTGATGCGGTCAGAAATTGTCTTACAGATATTACTGAGTTCGCCTACTTGTGTGGCATGGTGCAGAATCCTGTTGCCAGACATAGAGTCTTCCAGAAGCCAGCTTTTTGAAACAGAACAGCTCTACTTTCTCAAGGCACTTAAGTCTTAGACCATGTTGAGAAGATGAATGGAGCCATCACTAGTGATCCCGCCAAACACCTTTGTAATCACCATTAGACTCACTGAACTCTTTCCGAATCCTCTTGACTTCTCAGATTTACACCCAAACTCACTGAAATATTCATATTGGAGATTCTGGGGAAAATGCCGAGCAGTACAGCATGCTGTTTCCAAATTTCTGGTGGAGTGAATTAGGTGCTCTTTTTCTTACAGATGGTGCCCAATATACTGTACAGTTGGCAAATTAAAAACAAACAATGCACATGTGTGAAATTAAAAACATAAAATGACAATAATTTATGCATTGCACCATGTAGATATGAAAAATTGGGATAAATATGAACAGAATGGCTTGATTATAACTCTCCACAACTTCCTCTCTTTT
Source organism: Ascarosepion bandense (assembly GCA_037127315.1). Lineage (NCBI taxonomy): Eukaryota > Metazoa > Mollusca > Cephalopoda > Sepiida > Sepiidae > Ascarosepion > Ascarosepion bandense. The sequence continues at coordinate 2,969,875 of JBBBDQ010001215.1, forward strand.
GTAGTCTTTAGTAAAATTTTTCTTTCTGCTATATCTCCTAATGCCTGTTCTGCCAACTTTTTACCCAATCTTGAGGAGTGTGAATCATTTGACAGGTAGATAAGTTCTCCTATCATTTGGTTCACACTCTTCCTCAGACTTTTGAACAGGAGTAGAGGTTTGTTCTTTGCTTTCTATTTGGGAAGGGTTTCTGATTCCTTCTAAGGTTTACTTCAAATCTACATTTCTAATATCTTTATCTAAAACTCTTTATAGGATAAAAATCCTAATTAGTCACATAGGTTGCTTTACACTATAGTCAAAAAAGGAAACATAGGTATGTTTGGTTTATACTTGAGTCAAAAGAATAGATATTGGTTAGATATCCACATAGAAGGTGGCCGTTTGTAGGACTGTAGGTGTGTGCGATCAAAATATTTTAAGCCAACAAAACAGTTAATTATTCATTTCCAATTTGGTCTTTTATGGTTTTTATAAATAAATGGTTGTTTTGCTGATGGCTTTTCTAATTAAACTGTTTGGTTATTCAAATAAAGCTCTTTTCTGCCAAGAAAGTGAGAACCACTTTGGTATTTAGACTTCAAAGTTTTCACTCTTCTTCTTTTTGTGCTATGTCCCTTCAGAACGTAGGAGATCATGGACTTCCACTTGGTTCTGTCTCTTGTCGCTCTCAGTAATTTTTTTTCTTGTTACTTCTTCCAAACCCTGCTATGTAATCCATTTGTTCAAGACCATGAATCTAGAATATAAATGGATAGAAACTATCATGGTCACCAAGTGGGGGATCAGTTTATATATTGAATATAATAGAGAATTGATCCCCCACTTTATAATTTCTTGTTTGTTTATCAAATTCTGATTAGGTATGAATCCACCTCTTCTCATTACTGATTAGCTACGCAGTCATGTCTTTTAGTTTTATTTCTTCTTCTTCATGTGCCGTGTTCCTTCAGAACGTAGGCAATCATGGACTTCCACTTGGTTCCGTCTCTTATCGCTCTCAACATTTTTCCTCTTGGTATCTCCCACAAACCTCACTCCGCCATCCATTTACTCAAGCCTATCAAATATCTCATGCTGCTTTCCCCTGTCTCTCTTTCCCTCTATCCATCCTGAGAGTATTAGATTCTCTAGGTCCTCTTTCCTCAATACGTGTCCCAGGAACCTCAACATTCTCTTCCTGAGTTTAAATATGAGTTTTCTTCTTGTTTGCATCCTCTTCAACACCTCATCATTGCTCACGTGTTCAGTCCATGGTATTCTCAGCATCCTTCTATAGAACCACATTTCTGCTGCCTCAAACCTCTCCTTCCTTGAGGAGATCATCTAACATTTTCTGTCATACAGAAGAACAGATATCACATAGCAGTTCATCACTTTTTTTCCAATGAGATTTTCCTGTTTCTCATTACTCTGGTTAGCTTTTGAAATGTGTCCTTGGCCATGCCAATGCATCTTCGGATTTCAATGTCGCACTTTCAATCCTCTGTCAGAACACTTCCCAGTCATTTAAATTTCTTTACTTGCTTTATTTTAGTTTCTTTAATCTGTAGCCCACACATTGGGCTCTCCTTTTTGCTGATGACCATACATTCAGTTTTCTTGAAGTTTATGCCTAGTCCTACCTTGTCGCTTCCTTTTGCTACCTTCTGTAGGAGGTCCTGCATTTTCCTTTCTGTTTCTGCTATCAGCACTATGTTATCCGCATATCTTAGATTGTGGAAATTGTGGCCGCCAGTGATAAATCCTAGCAAGGATTTTATTTCTCTCAAAATTTGTTTTGCTGTATAAGTTGAATATGTCGTATGAGAAAACACATCCTTGTCTTACACCCTTTTCTATATTTGTATACTTGCTTAATTAATTTCCTATCTTTACGCAAGTGGTTTGCTACCAATATAGGTTCTTGATTATCTTAATGTCTTTTCCAAAATCTCAAGGTTGTTAAGCATCTCAAAGAAGTCTTTGTGGTGTACTTTGTCAAATGTGTTTTTGTAGTCTATAAAGTACAGATGAAGATCCTTCTGCAATTTTTACTGATCCTTCAGATAGCATTCTGATCCTGAATATCGCATTCTTTGTTCCGGTATCTTTAACAAAACCACACTATTCTTGTTGTATCTCTGGACCATTTCTGCTGTGCACTCTGTTCATCAGAATCTGGTGTTTTGTTATTGTTGTTATTGAGGAAGTTAGTAGGAAAGGAAGACACAAACATGGGACTTGTAACAACAAGATATATTGAAAAACAAGAATACAGAAGAGTAAGTCTGAGTGGAAACCTCCTCTCAGCTGTGACAAATAGTCTATATATGTCTACTCCCTGGCGTCTGTCCTGCGTCTGCACATACAGAGCCTAGCTGGTATTTGTAATGAACGGAACAGTCCATTATAGAGGGGTTCTACCCCAACAGTTATGTGGCTCATTAAGCTGATTGTTTGATAGAGTTTGCATTCCTTTGCACCTGTCTTCTTAAGTAATGCTATGAAAATCAATCTGTTTAGCTCCTCTGGTATATTGCCACTGTTGTAGTTTTAATTCATTAGTTCTGTGATTCTGTCTATGCCAAAGCTGTCTGAGGACATCAGCATCTCTATTACAATACTGTCGGGTCCTGCTGCCTTGCTTCTGTTCAATTTGGTCAGTGGCAATTCTACTTTGGTTTTCAATATTTCTGGTCCGTCCATATTTCTGTGTTTTGTTAATTGCTCTCTCTCTCTTTTCTCTTGGAAGAGATTTCTGATACATTCGCCCCATCTTTGAAATATTTTTTCTTTTCCTACTATGAGTGTTCCATCCTTTGCTTTTATACATCCTGTTGCAGAGCAGGTCTTTTCTCCTGTTAGTTACTATATTTTTGTATGCATATCTTCTTTATTTGTTGTACCCAGCCTCTCTATTTTGGTGCATTTGTTGTTGAGCCATTTTTCTTTAGCCTGTCTGCATTTGCTCCTTATTTCCTTGTGAAGTGTCCTGATTCTGTTCCATAATTTGGTATTTTTTTCTGTCTCGTTTGCATCATGTCAAGAATCTCTTCAGCGATCTACTCATTAGTGAACATAAATGCTTGGAATGCTCTTAAAAACTTTGACTAAAATTATTATTATATAAAATTTACTATATCAGGATCAAATTGAGTATATTACAATATTAAACTAGGTATTTCCACTTTTTTGTTAAAAAGCAGCTTAGCATGATAAAAAAAAACCCCAAAATTAATAAAAACAAAGTTTTATCATCAAAATGTTTATGTTGTTATTAAGAAGAAAGACTAAATTATTTCTAATTATTTTTCAAGCCTTTCTAGCATATTCTAAATTTTGGTTAAAAATCTTGTTTGCTTTGCATCAGTGTGGGACCAGAGTTTACTATGGGAATTTTACTGCCTTTGTTTCTGGTGAAAAACACATGAATTTAGAAATTCTTGTAAAATTCAAATAATCGTTGGATTTTAATGAAATTTTTAGGACTTATTCACAAATGAATGAATTTATTTATGAAATCATTATTTTTCATAAAATCTTGGTAATATATATACATTAATCTAATTTCAGGAAATTTCTAGAAATTAAATTCTTTCTGCAAACTTTGTTTTATTAGCTAAATGTAGGACTTCTTGGAAAATATAAATCTTTTTTTTTTTCAAACAATTGCTGCTTTCCCAAATATTTGCTCTGAATAGTAAAATAAAAAATTCAATAAAACTATGACATTATTTAATTCAGTCAATTAAGTGCCATACATGATACACACTTGGGTGATCATGTCTCTTTAGAGACATGACTGACTGGGAAGAAGATTATCCCGCAGTAGGTTGCCATTACTTTCTGCGGTAGATTGGTTGCCAGCCAAGGCTATAGAACCCCATCTGTCCTGTTAGTTAACCCATAACTGAAGGGAAGTGACGGATTAGTACCTTTCCCAAGGATATTTGCGCGTAAGTGAATGCAAGGAATTCAACTGGAATTCGAACTCGGCTCTCTGATTTTTCATTTCAAGCCGATATCCACTGCACCACAACGCACATCCATCACAACCCACATTATTTAACTAGATAAACTTCTAATTCCTTTTATAAGTAATATATATCAAGGACATTATTTTAGTTGTTGCTGTTGAAAATGATATGGTTTTTGTTATTTGGTAATAAATAATAGAATTGATTTATGTTTACACTGTTGCTTAGGTACCTCCAACGATTCACTAAAAAATCAGCATACATGAAAAACTTAATAAAACACAGTTTTATCATCAAAACTTTTAGCAAAAAAGTGGAAGTACCTATATTAACCTAATTTTGTATGCTATTACATTTGTAATTAGAAAATTGCCCACTTGTAATCGTAGCCACAGCAATGCGTCCATTACCAAGCAATTATTGTCAAAGAAATTGGGATTGGTACACTGAGTTCAAATTCCAGCAGAAGTCATTGCATTCACTTTCACACAAATACCTTTGAGAAAGGCATAAATCCATCTCCCCTAATTATGGGTCAAACAGAAAGGCAAACATTGGTTGCCAAACAATCTAGAAGAAAAATTTGACAAATAAAGGAGGCTAAAAGGTCACAATATACTACAACATTCAGAATCAATCAGAATAATTGGGAGATTGATGCTTGTGACCGATTGAAATGGAGGAAATGGCAGACCTGAAGAAGACTACCACCACCTTTAAATTTGTTGTTTTTCATTTTTTTTTACTTTTTTTCAGCGCAGTCTTATCGGTTATTATATAAGGTTTTTGATTATCAAAAAAATTTGAAAAAAATTTCAATATTTAAACAATTTTAGTGGGGGCTCACTTTCTCATACAACGTTATAATCAATCGATCCTCCATTTTAGAACCACTCATATTGGGGTCGCTTTGTTTTGGTTTTTTTGGGACGAGTTGTTGCTCTTGTTTTTGTCTTTTTCAAGTTTTCTTTAGTTCTTATGATGGTATCTTCCTTGGAAACTCCAAGAATGGATTTATTCAAAAATTTCGCAAATGATTCTTTAGTTGAATTTGTGCAAGCAAAAAAGTTAATTGCACAGGATCGATTTACTATAAGGCTGTATGAAAAACTGATCCCCCCACCACTAAAATTGTTTAAATGCTGAAATTTTTACAATTTTTTTGTCAATCGGAAAGTTTAGGGTTTAATCGATAAGATTGCACTGAAAAGGGTAAAAAAAATTGATAATCAACCAATTTATAGGTGGTGCTAATGCCGTACTGATGAGTGGTTCCAAAATGGAGGATCGGTTTACTATAACGTTGTATGAAAAACTGAGCACCCCCTAAAATTGTTGAAATATTGAAATTTTTACAAATTTTTTTTTCAATCGGAAAGTTTAGGGTGTAATCGATAAGATTGCACTAAAAAAAGTAAAAAAAGAAAAACAACAAATTTAAAGGTGGTGGTAGTCTCCTTCAGGCCCGCTGAGGAAACATTTATGAGGGAGCAGAGCTTTCTGGAAGTTAGACGGGCAGTTGCTCTCAAAAATTACCTTAGTATGTTAACTGGAGCAAGGAAAGTTTTGTATATTTTAATACTTCCAAAACATCTATTTTTTAATCATCATAAAGAACCTTTTTTGTTAACCACCATTGTGTCATTGTGGTCTTACATTTTCCACCAACATGTAGTGGAGTGTTTATATTGAATCAGTTGTTAAGTCTACTGATAGAATAGTTGATTTTCTGTGTTGTGCCAAACAATTTTTCTCGTCTATGCATTGAATATTACTGCCATATTTAGGCTTGTGCTTTGGCTATACATCTAAAGATTCTTGATAAAATTCAAAGAAGAATCTGCAATGTAATCAGTCCTGACCTGACATCTCTACTTCTTCCATTTTCTGACCACCATGATATAGCTTCCCTCTGTCTTTTCTATAAATATTTACATAGCAGGTGTACTAATAAGCTTTCCCCCTTAGTAATACAACTGTATGAATTTAAACATACTAGTATACTGTTGTTTTTATTTACTGAGATTTTTTTTTTATTAAATCACAAGTGATACATATTTTATGCATAAAACACTCACTTGACTGGAACATTGTGAATTCCCTGAAGTCCTTCCTCACAATTTTTTTGTCCTCCAGTCAAGTCGGTAATTTTATCATTGATTGTATTTACACATAATCCATTCGATAATTAAAGACGATAGTCTTTATGTTAGACATTTTTAAATCGAGTCATAAAGTTTATTTTAGATATTTTTGCAGCCTTCAAGATTTACTATAATTTTTTATTTTTTTAGCATTTTGCTAATAATAACCAATTGTAAATAATGAAAAATCTGTTCTGACCTTGTCAAGAACAGTGTAAAATTGTATATATTAATTTAATTTTCTTTTTTTTATCATTGTTGATTCAATTAAATTTTTAATACAGTTGTAAATAATGAATGCATTTTCACCTCCCTCAAGATTAGGGTAATCCTTCATATTTTTTATTACTTTTTTTCAGGTGTGGAGCGGGGAGTCACATTGAAAGTTACTTTATAGATAGATAGTTGAAGGGGAGAGGGAATGAAAAATAAGGAAGTATAAAAATAAATACACAGGTGACAGATTCTATCTTTTCCGCCTTGTGGTGTTCTTTTGACCAATCAGAATAGCTAAGTGTTGTCATCTGATTAGCAGTTGAATAGGAGGTGGACAATTCAGGGTTTCTGTAGCCGAAAGCTTCTTTCTCCAGGGACTTGTTGGGTCGAGGCTTTCTTCTTCTTCTTCTTTAGGGTAGCGGCTCTGGTCAACCAGCAAGGGTTTCTCAAACGCAGCAACAATTCAATATGAAGTCGAATATTTAAGGGACTCCGGAAGCCACAAGTAGGTGATTTGATTTGGGTAATGAGATAACCAAGGATTAGCTAGGTGAGTGTAGTTTCTTTACACTGCAAAAAATACTTCAAGAATTATACCCTGTTAATATGGTGATAAAAAGGGATTCCTGAAGCTATAATTAGGTGATTCGATTTGGTTAATGGGATCACCAATGATTAGCCAGGCAAGTGTAGTTTCTCTACACTACAAAAAATACTTCAACAACTATATCCCGTTAATATGGGGATAAAAAAGGATTCCTGAAGCCATAAATTAGGTGATTTGATTTGGTTAATAGGATAACCAATGATTAGCCAGGCGAGTGTAGGTTCTTTAGACTGTAAAAAATACTTCAACAATTATATCCCTTTAATATGGGGGTAAAGGGGTACTCCTGAAGCCAAAAATTAGGCAATTCGATTTGGTTAATGGGATAACCAACAATTAGCCAGATGAGTGTAGGTTCTCTACACCGCAAAAAATACTTCAACAATTATATCCCATTATTAAGGGGATAAAACACACACACTTTGGCTGTTCGAAGATGAGTGACAGCTAATAACCCTCCTAAATATAGGGGAAACCCCAAAGCTGGTTTCATATCATGTGGTCACACCACAGCAAAAAGTCTGATCTCCCTCCTGCCTGAGACCAGTGCTGCTACTGCTACTATTCTCAGCCGGCCAGTGCAAGTCCCTTGGGGAAAACCTTCCTTTTCCTTCATCAAGTTATGTGTCTTGTGGTTGGTCAGCAGTGAGGGTACACTGAAAACGGCTCTGCCATTGGCCTACAACGCCTGCAGCTTCCCAAAAGGGGACGACCAAATGAAACCAAGAATCAGTGCAAATTTAGAAAGTACCACCTGAAATAAATCTCCCTTCTAACTAAAATAATTCTTACAGATGATGGCAAAATTTCGAGTTAAAAAATAACATCCAGCCAGTGTTTAAGAAAAAGCAAAATGTGCTTCTCACCTCTTTACCAAAAATAAATGGAGAATTCGACAGACTAGAAAGAACCGGTGTTTTATTGAAAGTTGTTTGCAGTAAATGGGCTTTACCGACTGTCTATGTGAAGAAATCAAACAAGATCCAGGTTTGCATCAATATTTTGACGCGGCTTAATGCGGCATTCAAAGAATATTATGATTCTTTACCTTCGCCGATTAAAGAAAATGATGGACTTCATTGTCGTAAATACAAAAAGAAAAAATATTAAGACTCCTGCGGTATATATATATATATATATATATATATATATATAAGTAGCAGATCTGAGAGAGAGAAAGAGAGAGAAAGAGAGAGTCTATTCCAGCATAACTCTGACAGCTGCACTAATAATTGCTCATTGATATATATTTGTACTTCTGTCATTGTAATATATTTGTTTAGTACTATTCTGTCTTTATTTCTGGCTCTAACAGACCACAATAACTTGGTGACAAGGTCACAACAATATCAAAGTAAGCTGTGTGTACATTAAAAAGGTGTGGCCAAAAAAATAAAGTGAAGAAGGAAAAAAAAGCATCACTCTTCTAGGTACCTCTGTAGCAAGAAATTAATTAAAATCAACTCTCTTCTTCACTTTTACAAAAATTCACGACAATGTGTGAAATCCTGGTTTTCTCAAATAGAAAAAAGTTTGATGATGTGCTTAAGGAAAACCAGATTTCGCAAGTAGGTGTTAAAATGATTTTTGACCAATGGGATCGACTTGTAAGGACTTAGTGATCCAGTGCCAATTCAAAAGAACATATAAATGATTTGCAGCTTCAGAGACTGAGAGATGGGAGCAGCGAAAGAGAGAAACACATCTAAAATGCAACCAACTTTAAATGACCCAGAGATAAGGTCAGGTCGCACCTTGTTCTCTTTCTCCTTATCTCTTTCGAACAATTACTACTACAAACATTTTGTACAACTCTATCCTTAACCTTAATAATGTTTCTAATTGAACATTGACTTCTACAACTCATGTTAGTCTTCCATTTAATAAAATTCTATTTTAAAATGCAAAATGTATATTTTATTATTCTACTCTTCTACACTAATCCAAACATTCCAACTGACAACCAACCTTCTGATGATGAAAAGCCTTCTGATGATTATAACTCTGCATAAATCCTGTAAGCTGTAGGGAGTTCGGTTATGTCTGACACAAGGCCGAATTAAAGAAACATTAACCAGCTCCCTACGTTACACTGGTGACTCCCAACGTTCAAGAAACACGCACCCCCACGCTACACCTCCACTAAATTGCTGAAAAACCAGCACAGTATGAATAAAAATGGCTGCAGCTAGACTTAATAATTAAAAATAAACTTTTTCTGTCAAAATATTTGTTATTATTAAGAGGAAAGATCAATGTATTTTTTAATTATTTAAAAAAAAATTTTCATAAAAATCTTGTTCTGATTTTAGTTAGAGGTTAACCAAATAGTTACGAGAGTTTATGATGGAAAACATAATATTGCATAATTCACTTTTTTTCCGGTGACAAACGAATTAATTTAGAAATGTTTCTTTTTTTTTAAATCTGTTACTCTCACACCACATAGATTCATGAAATTTTAAGAAATTAAATTTTGTTGGGAAAATTGGTTTTATTAGTTAAACGCAGGACTCATTGGGGAATGTAAAATCTTCTATTATTTTTTTAAACATTTTGCCTTTATTTCCTGCTTACAATAGTAAAATAAAAAAGCCAATAAAACTATGATATTTAATTTGATAATCATTTGTTTTAATAAATAATATATATTCAAAAAAATTATAGTCTGAAGAAAAAATTTTTTTCGATTAATAATAAAATTTTTAAAAAATTGTTTCATGTTTTTTAAATCATAATAATTTATTAAAATTGAAAATTAAAAAGTTTAATACAAATCGTCATGCCTTCGTATTTTTAAAATAATTAATTTTTTTTTTGTGTTTATTTGAAGTTTTTTTTTGTATGGTAATTTCTATGTGTATATTAAAAGTTTATGTGTTTCAGGGTTTCTTTCCCTTATGGGAAAAAAAATTTGTAAAGTTATGTCACTTGTGATCGTTATACACTTGTCTTATCTTGCATCTGTCAATACATTTCAAATATGGTGAAAAAGTTAAATAAAACTATTTAACTGTGTTTAAGAAATAGTTTTATTCTAAATTTCTTGCTATAAATAAGTAATACTTTCTTCAAATCAGATTAATTTAATGTTAAATTTACTGTTTTTTTTTAAAATAATGTGTCACAAATGTCTATTTTATTTTTACAAGATTTTTAAAACTGAGAATTAAATTTTGTTTCCTAATGTGTCGATCATTTAAAAATGGCCGAAAAACTGAAAGATTAAAAAAAAATTAAGAAATTTTAGATTCCAATCAATATAATTTCTGTTTCAAATACACCAGAGTATTTTGCTTACTGGAAATAAAAAATTTAATCATTTAGCCTTCAATTAAAACTAAAATAAAAGTTTCAAGAAAACCTTTCTTTATTTTCAAAAATCCAATTGAAAAGTTAGTTATCGAAAATGAGTGGGGTACCTACTTCTACACATGTGGAGAACGACATTTTTATAATATATGTTCATTCAAGAATAAGGAATGTTTTTATTGCAAAAGAAAAGGGAATAAAAATGTCACTGAAAGACAAAAATAAAAAAAAGTGAGTAATCGCATTGAAGTAACTAACGCAAATGAATCTTTCGGTCGGAATGCAAGAAAATGTGTGAAAGTAAAAATCCTGAACAAAAAGATCAAATTGCATTTGGATAGTGGATATTCATACCTATGGACAGTAATGGGTATTTCCCAATCTTTATATAATATGTTGGACTCTATTGGGAGGGTAGTGTTTTCTTACTGCCTAGCAGTTCTCTACTAGTAGTGATTATTTATTTTACACAGATTGCGAGTCTCTTTTTTTTTTTTCTTGCAAGATTATAATTTAGTGATACAAGTTTTACTAATTAACCCATAGCTGGTAGGAGAAAAGGTAATTGCACATCAGTGAATATAATGAATCAGACTAGAACTGGAATTCTCTGATTAACAATTCTGAGCCATTATCTATTAAACCATCCACATATCCAAGCTTACAGCACCAGACATCCCCAGTCGATCACCCATATCTCATGTCAAAATCATTCCAGATTCCAGATCAACTCCAGAAATCTCTGGTAAGACTTTATTTACTATAATTTGGCCACATAAGACAATATGCCCAACATTGCTGTGTCATCATTATGTTGCGTATATAGTTATATAACCAAGTCTACTTTGTGCTAGATGGCTATAATTGTTTATAAGAGAAAATGGTTTGATAAAATAAAAAAACACATTTTAAAATCTATCAAAACTTCATTTTCATCATGATCATTCATTAGAAACAGCAGAATTTAAAAATTTATATTGGAACGTCAGATGTTAAAAAAGAAAACCAATCCGTAAAAATTTCTTTGCATCCAGACTACATTTTGATATTGTGATTGTACCAAGCATACACTTTGCATCCAGAGTACATTTGGATATTATGATTGTGTCCAGAGTACATTTTGATATTGCAATGGTATCCACTCAACATTTTGATATCAAAATTGTATCCTCTTTGCATAACCAGAAATATTTGGGTCTGAAAAGTTGTTAACCTAGTATAAAACATTGTGCTGTTAACCATTCGTAAGGGAAAATCTTTTTGGCAAAAGCCACCATATTTTTAAATCTATCAAATAGTCATTTCTCAACTTTCAAGTTTAAAATTTTTTTCACCATGTAAAATGGCAACAACCATTTTTATTGATGAAGAAGAGCCTTGTGAATATATTTGTGAAAAGCTTAGATTTATCATTTACTGGAAAAGAATGTGGTTATATTTGAAGATTTATTGGATAACGGACAAATACACCAAGTACGCCACAAGCAGAATGATCACTTCTTGAAAGCAAAAGGACTTAATTGCAATTTCAGTTGTTAAAATAAAGGAAACAGATCCTGACAATATTTTAGAGATTTCTGAATCTATTTAAAGTGCAGAAATATTTTTTTAAATTATCTATCACAAAAGTAGATTTTTCTAAATAAACATTTTGACATTTTTGTTTTACTTTTACTTAAAACAATTTTCTTTAGTATTGTTTATTTTCTATTCATGCTATTTAAAATCATATTCATATTTAAGAAAAATTAAAATAAAAAAAAGTTTAAAATATGTTTCACTGATTGATGCCCCCACCACCAAATTGAAGTTATCTGCTTTGAGAAAATGGCAACTGAACTGATGCTGTTAATGGAGGGAAGTATTCTTGCAAAATGGTCGTTCCTCAAGCAATAATTTTGTTTTAGACTCTCAAATTATCACACAATATCGAGTATTGAACGAACGCATAAATATTACTACAATTTTGAATCAAGAAATATTCTAATATGACTTCATTTGTAAAAGAACATAAAAAATTGTTGCTTTCAAAATTACAGCAAATAAAAGTGGAGTGCTGATCACATGACACATCTTCAGTATTTAGGACAGTATCATTACCCAACATGAATTAGTTGGAAAATAACATTCAATTTAAATCCTACAATCATGAAATTCTAAAAAAAAATTAAATAAAGAAACAATTTACAGAAATGTTTTAAGAATTCATTGTTAATTACATTTTTGGCAGTATGCCTTTCAGTTTCAGAATTAAAAGGGTACCAAGTGCCATAACCATTTCCACAGACTGGTTTTATATTTTTACTCAACATTATCTTGTAAATTTATAGAAATTTGTGTAATTCTATATTTAGTTGGTTTAACCCATTGACATTCAACACACTTAAACCCACTTTGTAAATATCGACTCTTGACGTTTCAGTGTTAATGTGAATACCTGTGTTATTTACAATGAGTTGTGGTGAAATGGATATCAACTCGAAATGAGAAATTGTAGAGCTGAGTTTGAATTCCAGTTGAATTCATTGATGTGCAAATACCCTTAGGAAAGGTATGAATTCATCTTTTCTCCTTCCAGCTATGGGCTGAATACAGGATAGAGTGGGTTCTACAGCCTTGGTTGGCAATCAGTCTACTCTCCAAAAATCTTCTGCTTAGTCAGTCATGTCTCAAAAGAGACATGATCACCCAAGTGTGTATCCTATATGGCACTTAACTGACAGGTGGATCAAGAGTCAATATTTAGGGGATAGATTTTGAAGGGTTGAATGCTGAAGTGATAATATGGCATCTAGGTAGAAACTATATGTATGCTCCGGCCTTCTTCGAATTTCGAACTGAACTCTTGATTTCAATCATTCAATGTTACTTCTGATAGCCATCTCCATTATTTGTTCACCACTTCTGTAGCTTGGTATTGAACTCACAACTCTTTGAGTGAAGTTACTGAAACTAACCAACATCTATATCCACTGAGCCATGTATCTTTGAGTAAACCAGTGAATGAATTTCTAGGATTTATAAACCTAATGTCTCAGAAAGCATTTTTTTTTACATATTGCAATCTTTTGATGCTAATGATTTTCTTTTACATATTTTTACTAGAGCTCATATTGCAATCTTTTTACGCTGATGATTTTCTCTAACACTCCGTATTACTGGTTTGCATATTGTATTCATTTTTATGCTTTGCCGGCTTAGTAGATTTTTCTGACCTAGCATATGTGCGGGTTCCTTAAGTTTATATAGTTTCCACTAGTGTTCTCTATCAATGATTTCAACTTCATCTCATATGGGGCGGTGATCCCCTTTCTCCCTTCATATGTAGACAGCTACACCTGATTTTTCTATCTCTCCTCGTTTTGAGGCCTTGCAATGTTCTTGTAGGCTTACCTTAAGGAGGTAGCCCATTTCTCCTTTATATTTCTTTCCACAGCTACATGGAATGACGTACACACAGTCGTTAGTCATGTTCTCCTCTATGGGAGGTCTTACTCAGGAGAAGTATCTCCGAAGTGTAGAACCACTTTTGAAGGTAATCCTGATGTTATATGGACCCCATACCCTTTGTATTTTCTCCGATAACCCCTTCATATAGGGTAGACAGACAAAAAGCTATTTTCTGAGAGTTCTTATTCTCATGTACCTCCCCTTCCATACTCGATAGATATGTTGTCATGTACACTGGGCTGTTGTTACATTGTAGGGTACTGCTTATACTGACCATTTCTTGTTCATATGTCTCTGGGTTGCTGCTTATGAGTTTTTGCAGGCAGCGGAAAATCCCTTTCTTTTACATTGTATGGGCGGTGGAAATTGAAGTTGAGGTATTGACTGGTGAATTGGGAATTGGCAATTGGTGTTGCATTTAAATTTTTGAAGATAGTAGATGACAAGGAAGTGAGAAATAAAACGAAAGTGGCACAGAAGTGTGAGTAAAGAAACTATTAAAATAAAACTTATGATAGTATATAACTAGTTCTACAGTAAATTAATGAGACCTAATTGCCAATCCAGTAGCATGCTCAAATTCATGCAGTTGAAGTAGCAAGGAGGAAAGCTCATCAGAAAAATTGTCATGAAAATATTTAGAAATGAAAAATGTAGAAAAGTGGGAAACCATGTCATGTTTGTGAGAAAGTGACTGAAGTCAAGATGCCAGGTGAGGGTCAATTATAGTACAGACCCTTCTTTAAACTCTGTCAAGAATCTTGAGATATATAGTACAAACACAAGATATGGCAGAAATAGTCAATACACTAATGAATGGTAGATTTATAAATGTGCAAGATGGATTCTGACATGAAAATGAAAAATTGTCTGGCATGATAAAATGAAACAACTTTGCTGGTTGTCATCTTCTATGTGGTATGTCTGTTCAGGAAGTTGGTGATCATGGCTCTTCACAATTTTTTTGTCCTTTGTAGCTATTTGTAATGTTTGTGTTTTTACCATCTCTCTCAAACCATGTTCTGCCATTCAGGAGATCGCCAGCTAGGTTACTTGCTGCTTTTCTCTTTTTTTAACTTCAATATGTCTGGTGAGTATCAAATTTTCCAAGCCCTCTTTCCACATTATGTGCTCCAGAAATTTCAGTTGTCTTTTTCTGGTGTTAAGCATAAATATCCTTTTTGTTCCATTTTCTCTAGAACTTTGCAGTTTCCCACATATTCAGTCCATGGTATCCTCAACATTCTTCTGTAGAACCACATTTATGTTGCTTCAAGTCTCATCATCATCTTTGAAAAGTTTGCCCAGCATTCACTGCTATATAGGAATGATTCTACATAACAGTTCAGTACTCTTTTCTTTGTTTCTAATGATATTTTTCTATTGCTTAATACTTTGCTTAGCTTTTGGAAAGATACTTTTACTATGCCAATATGCCTACAGATTTCTGTGTTCCACAAACTTGTTGCACCTGTTTGATTTCAGTATTTCCAATCTATAATCTGTATGTTGGGCTGTTCCTATTGCTAACAACTATGTGTTCAGACTTCTTGCAGTTGATGTTTACTTTCCTTTTGCTTCCCTTCATAGAAGTTGACCTCGCAAGTAATTTAATATGATCACTCCATTTCATGTCAGAGGAAAACATAAAACCAAGAAGATGCAATGAGTTGTTTACCTGGGGGTTAGCATCAGCCATGCTGATGACAGTCAGAAAAGGTTTTTTATGGTCATTAAATAAAAGCAGTTGTTTTAAAGGTGTTAAAATTTACAAGCCATTTCTTGCCCCAGTTAACCACTGGCTAAAGATCCTTTTTGAGAACAGTTGCTATTTATATTTTGTCGAATTTTTTCAGACTTGCTACTTGTAAGCTTTATCTTGTATCCATTAATTTAATTTTTACTTTGCTGATTACTTTCTTTATGATGATGATGGTGTTTTTTTTTCTAATCATATCACCCTAAGCAAGGCAGTCCACTGCCACTATAGCACAGGGGGCTACATAAAGCGATTGGGTATAGGAAATGTCAGAGGGAGGGCGATAGACGAGTTAGGAGGTAAGCGTTGGAGGGAATGGGTGTGAGTTAGTGTGTTAGGAGGTGTTGATGACTAAATTCACAGCCAACATGCAGGTTTATGACTAGAATGTTTCAGTTTTGCCAAAATGTCCTCCTTTCATTCATTCCATATTGCTGTTTGGCTTTGCAAGAATTAGTTGGGGAGAAAGAAAATCAGAGCAAAAGAAATTGCTGATAGCTTGATTTTGTTTGTTTGTTTCGAGGTTTAATGACCTATCAATCCTTATGGGATCACTTAAGGTCATAACCAATGATTTTGGATAAGGTTATTTATTTTTACAACATTTTTCTTTTCGAGTATCAAGATTCATTGGGATTTGTTTTTAAGAGCAAGGTCCCCAAATTTTACTCTTGTTATTTAACTGGAGGGAAGGGACTGATTAATACCTTTTCCAAGGGTACCAGTGCTTAAGTGAATGCAGGGTATTCAACTGGAATTTAAACTTGGCTCACTGATTTCTCTTTCCGAGCCGATATCCACTGCACCACAACGCACATCCGTCACTATACGCTTACAGCACCTGGTATTCCCAAGCGGTCACCCATCTAAGTACTGACCAGGCTCAACGTTGCTTAACTTCGGTGATCGAGTGAGAACCGGTGTATTCAACGTGATATGGCTGTAAGCACGCACATCCGTCACTAAATGCTTACAGCACCTGGTATTCCCAAGCGGTCACCCATCTAAGTACTGACCAAGCTCAACGTTGCTTAACTTCGGTGATCGAGTGAGAAACGGTGTATTCAACGTGATATGGCCGTAAGCACGCACATCTAAACGCTTACAGCACCTGGTATTCCCAAGCGGTCACCCATCTAAGTACTGACCAGGCTCAACGTTGCTTAACTTTGGTGATCGAGTGAGAACCGGTGTATTCAACGTGATATGGCCGTAAGCACGCACATCTGTCACTAAATGCTTACAGCACCTGGTATTCCCAAGCGGTCACCCATCTAAGTACTGACCAGGGTCAACATTGCTTAACTTCAGTGATCGAGTGAGAACCGGTGTATTCAATGTGATAGGCGGTAAGCCCCTGATAGCTTGAAGTTGTTTAAGTTGGACAAGTTGGCAGGAAGTGACCAACCCACTTGACTTCATGACCTTCCTCTGTGGTACATATGGAATGAGACGTGCAATATTCAGCTAGAAAACTAGTGGTAACTATAATTTCAAGCGGAGCCTTTTGTAGCATGTCCATATTTAGCCCTCCTCACCTGCTGGTTCAATCGATGAGATCTGTTTAATCATCATCTGCTTGTTCCACTGTTTGAGGTTGGTTGCACTGAGTCTGGATTCACTTTGACATTGCTGCCAATAGTAGGCCAACCAGAAGTTTAGAACTTTTGACAGCATCACTCTCAGAGTCATTCAATCATGCAAGACCCTCCACCATGACAAGGAGGGACCATTAGAGGCCATGCTACTAAGACAGGAGTAAATAGTTGTGTCATCAACATGAATACCTAGTTGGAAGCTAATGATGATGAAACCAACTAAAAATTGGATTAAACCAACTAGATTTAGTATTAGCTCCCTGGTGCCCCCTCTACACAAATTGACTTGAGTTACAAGACTGGCAACTAGGTCCCAACCTTTTACAGTCAAAACAATCAAATGTAGCTGTCACTTCTACTCTAACAGCTTCTTTTCTCACACTTTCTGCCTGTGGAACTCCCTTCCGTTTACTTGCTTCCCTGATAGCTACAATCTCCAAGAGTTTAAATGCAATGTCAATTGTCATCTCTTATCTCCTTGACTCTCTTCCTTTCCCCGACACTTCCTGCATCTTGTTCTTCTCCCTTTTTGCTTTACTCTCATGTAACTCTCTTCACCCCAGAATTCCCATCCTTTTCTTATCTATTCTTCAACACACCCTGTAACCTGTTCCTCTTCACTCTCCTCTTATGTAGCCCCCCCCCCCCACTACAGCACACCAGTGGCAATACTGCCTTGATTAGGATGAAATGATTATTTAAAAAAAAATGTAAAGTATCTGTATAGAAGTTGGTTTTTTGTTTAGTGGCATATCAAAATAATAGTTTTAGTGATACAAGTCTTACTAATTAACCCATAGGAGGGAGAAGATGTGGATTCATACATATCCCAAGGGTACTTGCACGTAAGTGAATATAACAAACCCAACTGAATTGGAACTTGACTCTTGAATTAACAATTTTGAGCCATTATCCATTACACCACTTGCACATCCAAGCTTACGGCACCAGATATTCCCAAGCAGTCACCCAAGTACTGACCAGGCTCAACGTTGTTTAACTTTGGTGATCGTATGGAAACAAGTGTCCAACATGAAGTAGCCACAAGTCTTGTATAGAGGATTCAGATAACTAAATATAGTTGGCATGATCCTGTATCTGATGTTCTCTTTTTTAATGTATATTTCAATAAAACTATATTTTGTTTAAGCCTATGTTTAGTTTGGTTAATCCTTTATTATTAAAGATTATAATGGGAACAGTTATCTACTACCGACCAATCAGAAGTCAGCATTTGTTGGTGCCAAAAGCCCCAATTTTAAATTCAAACTCATTGCTCTACTGAAGCTGACCAAAAAGAAAATGTTCACTTGGCAAGACCCATCTGTTGAACATCTTGAATCCAGTTAAACATACTCTTCCTTAAGTTTGGGTCTGCAAGCTCAACTGAAATTGTCTATTTTTCTTGCTGATTATAAATCAATTAATGACTAACATGTTTGTCCTTTTGTTTGTTAAATTTCTTCCTCTTGTTTAAATCAATTCATTTATACATGAAAATATAACATCAGTTTGCTTAATTCTTTGTAATTCCTTTAATCCTGTGTCTATTTGTTTAATCTGATATTTAGTTTGCTTAATCCTTTATGTAATTCCTTTAATCCTATGTCTATTTGTTTAATCTGATATTTAGTTTGCTTAATCCTTTATGTAATTCCTTTAATCCTATGTTTATTTGTTTAATCTGATATTTAGTTTGCTTAATCCTTTATGTAATTCCTTTAATCCTATGTCTATTTGTTTAATCTGATATTTAGTTTACTTAATCCTTTATGTAATTCCTTTAATCCTATGTCTATTTGTTTAATCTGATATTTAGTTTACTTAATCCTTTATGTAATTCCTTTAATCCTATGTCTATTTGTTTAATCTGATATTTAGTTTACTTAATCCTTTATGTAATTCCTTTAATCCTATGTCTATTTGTTTAATCTGATATTTAGTTTACTTAATCCTTTATGTAATTCCTTTAATCCTATGTTTATTTGTTTAATCTGATATTTAGTTTACTTAATCCTTTATGTAATTCCTTTAATCCTATGTCTATTTGTTTAATCTGATATTTAGTTTACTTAATCCTTTATGTAATTCCTTTAATCCTATGTCTATTTGTTTAATCTGATATTTAGTTTACTTAATCCTTTATGTAATTCCTTTAATCCTATGTTTATTTGTTTAATCTGATATTTAGTTTGCTTAATCCTTTATGTAATTCCTTTAATCCTATGTTTATTTGTTTAATCTGATATTTAGTTTGCTTAATCCTTTATGTAATTCCTTTAATCCTATGTCTATTTGTTTAATCTGATATTTAGTTTACTTAATCCTTTATGTAATTCCTTTAATCCTATGTCTATTTGTTTAATCTGATATTTAGTTGACTTAATCCTTTATGTAATTCCTTTAATCTTATGTCTATGTTTAATCTAATATTTAGTTTGTCCAATCCTTTATCTAGTTTGCTTTGTATAATTTCTTTAATCTGATATCGAGTTTGTCTAATCCTATATATGAATTTTCAATGCAGCTGCTAACCATTAACATTAATTACACATCCAATATATATGAAGTAAATTATAATATTGAATCAGAAAAGATCAAGTTGCTTACTGAGGAAAAAAAAAGACATTGAATTTGTTCGATTGATAAAGATTATAAGAAGTAAAAAGATCTGATAGACTTGCCTAGTGATTTATGACCAATACAAATTACTGGAAAGCTGTTAATGTGCTAAATATATTTTGGTACTGATCAGTCAGGAAACATATACAAAGTGCTCGCATATCAATAATCTCTTTGTGCATTATCCAATGGCTTTAAGGCAGCATTTTCCAAACATTTTTTTTTTTACTGCAACCCACATTTTTCATTTTCTTCTTCTTCATGTGCTGTGCCCCTTCAGGACATAGGCAATCATGGACTTCCACTTGGCTCTGTCTCTTGTTACTCTCAGTAATTTTATCTCTCCCAAGCTCTGCTCCGTCAACCATTTGCTCAGACCTAACAAGTATGTCTTGCGCTGTTTTCCCTGTCTTTTCTTCCATTTATCCAACCTGTGAGTATCAAATTCTCCAAGCCCTTCTTCCTCATTACGTGTCCCAGGAAACTCATTTGTCTCTTCCTGATATTCATTATCAGTTTTCTTCTTGTTTGCATCCTTTCTAACACCTCATCGTTGTACACAGGCTCTGTCCGTGGCATCCTTCTGTAAAACCACATTTCTGCTGCCTGAAGCCTCTCCTTCATCCTTGATGAGATCATCTAACATTTACTTCCATACAGAAGGACAGATATCACATAGCAATCCAGCACTCTTTTCTTTGTTTCTAATTAGATTTTCCTGTCTTTCAATACCAACCAAGCTTCTGAAATGCTTCTTTGGTCATGCCAATGCATTTTTCATCCTGTCAAAACACTTCCAAAGAATTTGAATTTTTTTACTTGTTTAGGTGAAGTAAATCAAAGACAAACTGTTCAATATGTTCATTTATTTACCATTGACAATTTATATGCATATTTCTTATGATTAACAAGTATTGGAATTGTATGTATCTATTTTTATGAATATAAAATTATTACTTAAAAGAAAACAAATTTAAAGAAAATGTCATCTGATTCAGTCAGTTAAGTGCCATATGTGATACACGCTTGGGTGATCATGTCTTGAGACATGACTGACTGGGCAGAAGATTATCCCGCAGAAGGTTACCATTACTTTCTGCAGTAGACTAGTTGCCAGCCAAGGCTATAGAACTGAATCTGTCCTGATATTTAACCCATAACTGGAGGGAAGAGACAGATTAATACCTTTCACAAGGGTATTTGTGCGTATGTGAATGCAAAGAATTCAACTGAAATTCGAACTCAGCACCCTGATTTCTAGTTCTGAGTCGATATCCACTGCTCCACATCATCTTATTAGACATCTTAAAAGATGTCAACATTTGCTATACTAAGGTTATCATATTTAACAATATTCATGGAAGTTGCATTTTCAGATGAATCTGTTAATGGTCCTCCTGTTCCTTCTTTTTTTCGAACGATATCATGATCTATTATTAGGGGTGTTTCTGAATTCTTCAAATAGCACAAATTATAAGGATTATAGCTACAAGTTCAAAAAGCAAAACTAACCCATTCTTAAATTTAGCCAAGACAACAGCTAGCTCACTGATAATTCCACAATTTTAAATGATCACAACACATCGTCTTACTAGCACAGAAAGAATGTATTGGTACTCAACTTTGACATTAAGTCTGGAAATTCACATTTAGCCCTGTTTTCAGAATTAACTGAATTATTCAACAATCCTAACAGCTTTCACTGGCCATGAAGATGAATGTACTGCACACCTTCATGGCTAAGTTTTGGCATGAAGTCTCTTTGTTCAAGATGACTGACCCCACTCAGTCAACAATAAATTTGACAAACAAGATACATAAACTCAATGAAAACAGATTATACATATTTGGAGTAGATAGACTAAACTGTCGCCCGGTTCACACTCCACCCACGTCTATTGAACAAGTGAAGAGGCTCATCCCTTGTTTCCTGTTTAGGATGTGGTTTCCGGTTTTCTCTTTTCTAATCTTTTCACTCTCATATAGCCCCCTGCACATCAGTGGCATTTTCGCCTTGCTTGGGGTGATATGATTAAAAAAAAAAATATATATATATATATATATATATATATATATATATATATAAGTCATCCATATACAAGCCTGTTTCACTGTATCACAGCCACAGCTCACTCATCAGTGTGGCTAGGCACATCCACTTGCTTCTGGCCAGGATCAAAACTTGAAGGATTTGGTGTCAGTTGGAGTCGCTACCCACTAAGCCATAGGGACATGGAATCAGAGAAGGGAAATTTTAAGCAGTCTATACAAACACCAGTCACCGAAAGAACTCAATTCATTTCTGAAAAGTCATGCATATATCACAGAAATGGAAGCTGTTTTTAAAATGTTCTTTACTAGAGAGCTTAATCATAATGAGAGCATAATATATTAGGCACCCATATACAAGCCTGTTTCACTGTATCACAGTTCATCAGTATATATCACGGTTTCTGCTCTGATGAGCTTAGCTTTCTGGTGTCCCCACTGCATGTATTTAGTTGAGCTATTAGACTAGTGGCTAGGTCCCACCCTTTTACAGTGAAACTAATCAAATGTAACTGCAACTTCTACTCTATCAGCTTCTTTGCTTGCACTTCCCACCTGTGGAATCCCTTTCCATATACTTGCTTCACTGGCAGCTACAATCTCCAAGAATTTAAATGCAAAGTCAATTACCATCTCTTATCGCCTTGACTCATATCCTTTCCCTAACAAACCTCGTATCATGTTCTTCCATTCCACTCTACTCTCATGCAGCCCTCTTCACACCTGTATTCTCATCCTTTTCTTACTCATTCTTTGACTCCCCTGTAACTTGTTCTTCTTTCTCATCAATCACCTCTCATGTAACCCCCTGCGCACCAGTGGTAGTTCTGCTTTGCTTAAGGTGAAATGATTTAAAATTATATATATATATATATATATATATATATATAGTGTATTGAGGCAGCAAATAATTTTCTAAATATATACTGTTAAATATAAGAGACAATGAATGTCCATTATGTTTATGAGCCATTCTAAACATCGTATTCTGGCTTTAATTTCAGTTGAAAATAAAGACAAAAATTCTCCAACATTTGAATAATTTTTATTAATTTGATTCTAAGCTTTCGGCTCACATAAGCTATCTTCAGAGAGGTTATTAAGACAGTAACACAATAACATCCAACATCACTGACGATTTTATTTTGTGTTGACATAAAACTCCACCAGGCAACAGCAATAGTTACAAAAAATAACAAACGCAGTTCGCAAATTTGCAATGTGGTTCTATGACGTCACACTGCATGATAGCGTGAAATGACAACAGAACCATGTATTCAAATGCAATGTAATGTGTTATGACCAGATTTAAACATGATTTTATTAAGTGTGGGTTGTTTGGATTTAATGTAGATGGCCTCCAATATCTGAAGGTTCTTTTTACTGTGTGTATGAGTGAGGATTATTGTATTGTTGACTAAAATCTGTCTGATATTACCTACATGGCTATTGTTTTCTAAGAAATGTTGTTTAATTGTACTCGGATCAGAAAGGTGACAGGTAAGTCTATGGGAGAGCGTGGTTGTAGTAAAACCAATATATGTAGTGGGTTTATTATTAGTACCAGAGATACAATCTCTGAACGGGCATGTAAATTGATACACTACATAATAGACGTTCATTGTCTCTTATATTCAACAGTATATGTTTAGAGAATATATATATATATATATATATATATATATATATTACTAATAAATGAAATTTACAACATCATTAGTAGTGATTAACGTTGTGTTGAATAGGCATGCTTCCGGATTTCATATTAATGTCGATATCACCAGAGTTCTATCCTTGGACCTACATTGTTTCATATCTTCAATGACATTCCTGATGTCATCAGTTCCCAACTAGGTATTTATGCTGATGATACACCCATTTATCCCTGTCTTAAAAGGAAGTCCGACATGTCTAAAGAAGTAAGATTGTCAGCTGCTCCCGAAAACAACACTGTTTATATGTTGACTATTGTCCTCAAAATTGTTGTTGTGCCCTCCAGACTTCATCAGGTGAATATCAATCAGGGTAACCTAGAGGATATTCTGAACTAGAGCCATTATTTAATCTTAGCTATTTCTCCCCAACTCTGTTGCTTCATATCTTCAATGACCTTCCCAATGTCATCAGTTCTCAACTAGGTATTTATGTGGATGATACACCCATTCACTCCTGCCTTAATTGGAAGTTTGATAGGGCCAACAAAATAAAACTAGCAGCTACTCTTGAAAGTGACCTTCAATCAGTTGTTAACTGGGGTAACAAATTGTTTACACTAATTGATTAAAAGCATTAAAAATGTAATTGTATAATGAAATCAGAAAACAAGTTGAACATCTTACAAAAACATGTATCAACAAAGTCGAAAATAATTGTTACTTCATCAATGGCCCTTCACAATGTCATTAGTTGTCAACTAGGTTTTAATGCTGATGACACATCCATTTATTCCTGTCTTAATTACACACAAATACCCTTGGGAAAGGTATTAACCCATTTCTTCCCTCCAGTTATAACAAAACAGATTGGATTCTATAGCCTGGGCTGGCAACTAGTCTACCACAGAAAGCAATAGAAACTTACTGTGAGATAATCTTCAACCTAGTCAGTCATGTCACTTTCGAGACATGATTGCCCAAGCGTATTTCACGTATGGCACTTAACTGAGTGAATAAGAAATCCAACAGTGTAAACTGGGAGCAGCTCTTGAAAATGACCTCCAATCAATTATTAATAGCAAGGAAGGTCTTGTAAATTTTAACATTTTCTAAATGAAACTACTGTCTTTTAATCACCATAGAGAACTGTTAGGGTGCCACCCCTGTCAGTCTATTGACTAATGGACTATTCCTGACGTCACGTCCGGTTACCAGGTTCTGTCTTCCGGGCAGTCAGATCCAGAGACTGAGAGAGTAAAGGTCGTAACCTGATTTGTCCTGTAGCTGAGTGGAGATATGACTCAGATTTAACAACTATTTGTATTTTGTTAATACATCATTTTATTTCACTGTTCTCAAGTCTTCTCGTTATTTATTTCAACAATAACTCAACAATAAGAACTTTTTTTTTCCCTTCCATCAGCATGACAACACAAGGTCTGTTGTTGGTCCCACTGACACAAAGTAGGAAGATTTTATCGAATGAATTGCAAGGTCTGCTGCTAGGAAAATAGATTTACTGTGTTTTGCTAGACAATTTTTTCTCACCTGAATTTATCTCCAGGAGATTGATATTTTTTTTTTTTTAGTCATTTCACCCCGAGCAAGGCAGAAACGCCACTGATGTGCAGGGGGCTACATAAATGTAAAAAGATTAATTAGAAAAGAGTGAGGAGTACAAACTAGTTAGAAAGGAACAATAGAAAGCTGAGAAAGCAGATGCGATGTCAGATACATAGGTGGAGAGAAAGGGAAGGTTATACGGGGGTGGGGAGAGAGCTAGAGTCCAGTGGTTAGTAGATGAGTATTGACTTTGCATTTAAATTTCTGGAGGTTGTAGCCGTCAGGAAAGCAAGAATACGGGAACAAGTTCCACAAGCGGGAAGTGCGAGAGAAGAAGCTGCAGGAGTAGAATTGTTGTCTGCATTTGGCTAACCTGACTATGAATGGGTGGGACCCAGTTGCCAGTCTGGTTGCACAAGTAAACACCTGTTGAGGAGGCATCAGTGACTTAAGTTCGTCTGAGCAGAAGCCATGAAAGTATTTATAGAACAGACAAAGGGAGGCCACATTTCGACGATGGGGAAGTGGCTGCAGTCGAGCCGCCAGATCAGTACCTGTCACATTACAGACTCTCCTTTGGAGCCTGTCAAGAACACTGAGGAGAACGGCAGGGGCACCTGACCATAAATGGCAGCAGTACTACTACATTTGAATGATAACTAACATTTTTAGGCATTTAAAAAAAACATGCCTGGCAGCATACACAATTCCGGAAAATCCTTGTTGAAAACACAACTATACTGAAAACAATAAACAAAAATTAAAGATACTCGAAACTATATACATAAAACAGTTGAAACCTAACCTGAACAAAATAAACTACGAAATCTCCACAAATATTCTTTAATGCCTATTTCGCGTGGTCATGTGTGAGGATGTGCGTTGTGGTACAGTGGATATCGGCTCGGAACGAGAAACCGGGGAGCCGAGTTTGAATTCCAGTTGAATCCACTGCATTCACTTACGCACAAATACCCTTGGGAAAGGTATTAATCCATCTCTTCCCTCCAGTTATGGGTTAAATAGCAGGACAGATTGGGTTCTATAGCCTTGGTCGGCAACCAGTCTACCGCAGAAAGCAATGGTAACCTGCTGCGGGATAATCTTCTGCCCAGTCAGTCATGTTTAATATATTGTAATATAATTGTCATCTTTGATAATGGCTTATGTAAACCAAAAGCTCAGATAGGATTAAAAAATATGTATCAATATTGTGATTTTTTTCTTCTTTCAATGATAATGCTATTAAGCTTATTAAACGATATGAAAAGAACTTACATAAAATAAATAGACAAGACTTGTCTATATCATTTAATGAAACATGCATCAATGAAACAATGTTGCCTAAATACACACAATATATATATATATATATATATATATATATATATATACACACACACACACACACAAAATGGTCTTTGTTATAATAGAGAGGGTATATATATATATATATATATATTCTTCACTCCATGATAACATAATTATTGTAAAAACATAAAATAATATGGCAAACTCAAGGCAAGAGCTTTCTTTCATAACTGGTAGTAAAGAGAATTAACATAGCCGATGCTGCCTCATTGCTCTTGCTCTCTCTCTCTCTCTCTCCATGCGCATGATAGGGGGGAAATATATATCTTAGAAGTAGTACAAATTAATAGGTTGGCAGTCCACTGTTTGTAGTGATTTATTTTATCAAGAGTGCTTGATACTTAGTAGAGCATTATATATAGTAATATTTTTATCAAGTTTATAATGAAAACATATTTTATAATGCAAGAGCTGTTGTGTTTTGGTATTATCTTAGCACCTTGTTAGGCAAAGAAAAATAAATTATAATAAAAATATTACCATTATATATAATCATATAATTATGAATTAAAAGTACATTGTGACACAGAAATTTCTATGTTTCGAGATAAAATCTCGACATCAGGCAATGTTGGATGTCAGCTGTGAAAATGATTTACATTTAAAATACAAAAAATCATTTTGATGAGATTCTATCTCGAAACAGAAATTTCTGTGACACAATGTATTTTTAATTCATAAATATATGATTATATTAGGCTCTACACTATTTATTGTATTGAACACTGTTTATAAAAAAATAAATGCCAGGGAACTCAAAATCACAAAATCTTTGGTCCTCTTTACCTGGATAGACACACACACACACAAAAGAAAATAAATACCTAACGATCTTTATTATAATACACAAGATTACAGTTAGTCTCATTTAATGTATTGTTTTTTAATATTGACGTTTGTCTCTTTTTGGTTCACATAATCTTTTATTTAAAATTCTTGAGGTTTCTCCAATAACGAGACTGGCCACTATTTTGACATTAAAAAATTCACTAGAATGAAAATGTTTAGAAAGTGCTTTAACCACTAGTTTATCTACAGTAAATTTGTGTCCAGGTTCTTACGTTTCACAATACGAGATATTTAATAACAAAGATGCTGGAAACAATCAGGAAAAGAATCTAAATTAAATTGGTTAGATTATATATCGAAAACATAAAAAAAATATATCGAAAACATATAAAAAAAATTAAAATTAAAAAATTCCTAGTGGCTCTTCTTTATGCAAATGTGTAGTTGTATCAATAAAAACAAACCTATTTCAATGAGATCCGAAAAGACGAAATGTGCCACACAAAAACATTTCTTCTTTGTCATACGATCTTTCCTTGAAAATTTTCTTGATATATAAAAGTTATATACTGTTATCTCATATGGAAAAAAAATTTATTATTCTATTCCAAGCCTCAGAAGTAACTCTGTATAAAATGAAGCGCCATGTGAACCTCAAATATGTAAGCAAAAATGCATGAAAGACTAAACCTAATACCAAAATATAAGCAATGATTGTTAGTCTTCAAATGACTTTCATTTTATACAATTTATCTGATCTTGTTTCAAATAAGATGTCAAATGAAGTAAACACTAAATAATAAATTGTTATTACATCTTGTCCATTGTGCTCTCTGACCTTCATTAGGTATACATCGCTTAGGGTAACCTACAGAGAAATCCATTTCTTTAATTTACGGCAATAGATTTTTCTCATTCCACTGCCTATGTCCAGGAATATCTCTTCTAGTTCTTATTTTTAATACTGCTCAGTACTGTTTCTGCTGTGTCAAAAATATTTGTTGGTATGATAATTTTTGGGTAGTATAAAATTTTTGACAATGAAGCATATTTTCACTTAGTAATGCAGGTGTCTGAAATTTTAATTAATATGTTTTGTAGAAAAATGTCAACTAGGTGTGGATGAGAAAAATGTTCGGATTTGGGATTTTTATTTTATCTACTGAGGTCAAATGTCAGCTCATGCCCCAGATAAGTTTGTACCAAAAGACAGCTGTTGGTGGGGCAGAAGTGACATTATAAATTTTTGGCAGTAATTTTTAGTTTGATTTTAAGTCTGTTCTCAATTGTCGAAGGATATGTTAAGTAAAATCAATTGCCTAAAAAAAAAGCCTCCATCTTGAACCATGGAAATGTCACTACTTTGTTTGAGATGTCTTTGTATAGAAAATAAAAATAAATTATTTTTATATTTTATTTACATTTGGGTTAAGTCCATTGTTTTTCGACAGAGGCATTTGTTGTAGTTTATTGTTGATGTGATGAGAAAAAAAAAAGAAAACAAAAAAAGACAATGAAGAAAAAAATTATTGTTGCTGACATTTAAAAAAAAGAAAAAAAGAGA
Source organism: Ascarosepion bandense (assembly GCA_037127315.1). NCBI lineage: Eukaryota > Metazoa > Mollusca > Cephalopoda > Sepiida > Sepiidae > Ascarosepion > Ascarosepion bandense. The sequence goes on from JBBBDQ010001215.1 coordinate 2,998,533, forward strand.
AGATAATGAGGTGTTTATAAGAAACTGATTTACACGAAGGTCGGGTGGAGTGGTCCTCAACAAAAATGAAAATGAAATATAATTTAATTGCTGATCTAGAGGTTTTAATCACTGCCAAAAGTGTTGAAGTTTAATTGCGGCCCAGAAGTTTTGGCAGTTGTTGTTGTCACAGTGATAGTGAGAAACGCTGAAAGGGTAGCCGTCTTTGTCACTGTTGTTTCAGATATAATTTCTGTCGCAGTGAAAGATACCAAAGATGTGCAGAATTAATTGTTGTCATAATCATGGTTAACAAGTGGTTACAGCTTTCGTCGCTTTTACCAGCACCTTTTGATCCAGCAGCATTGTGTCCGAGAAGAATTGTTTGCATCGGAAAAGAGACTATATAACATTCACATGTTTTGGTGTGCAGTGCCTTGTGTTTTCTTTAAATAAAAAAAAAGAAAAAATAAGAAAAGAGAGAGAGAGAGAGAAAAAAAAAGGAAACAGTTGATATGAACTTTGATTGTCACGGAACAGAAAGAAAAAAATTACCTAGACAATCATGACACAGACATCAAGTAAGGTAGGTGATAAATTTTTTGTTTACCTGTGGGTACTCTGCTGTTATTTTTTCATTGCACGAAGAGTTGCCGGTTCCACCAAAAAACTAACATGGAACAGCAAACTTTTGCAGAGTCTGACCGTGGAGTTAGAGATAGTGGGGTTTTGGTTTGTTTTCTTTCTGGGGGAAAGTTATGAGAGTTATCAGGGTATGCAGAAACAGAGATGAAAAAAAAAAAAAAAGAAAGCATCACAAACAGTTGATGGGGGAGTAGAGAAAATAGTCAGAGAAAGGAAGAGATAAGTTGTAAAACATGGATGCATTTTTTTTTTGGTCTCTTCTGGTCGTAAGTTTGATTTTGGCCCTGACCAATTTTTGGCAGGTGAAAGCCTTTATTGGTAATACCTCCTATCACTGCTTTGAGAAAAATGTAAAGAAAGCCACGATAGTTTGGGGTTTAATAAGGAACACAATAGTTAATGTACAGTCTAGAAAGATTTTATGAGAGATACAGAAGGAAAAGACAAAGTTACACGTGCATTAGAAGATTTCTAGTGGATTAAGATGTTGTAGAAGTGAACAGTGCTTGAAAAAGGGGATTGGATTAGCTTTCTTATGGCATTGTGGGAGTAAGCAATTCTTTGGGAAAGCATTTAGTAGAGAAATCCGGCACGCATTTAGATTAGGTTGGTTGGGGGTTTAAAGCTATGAGAGTGGTGAGCTAGTTCTTCAATCAAGAACATGTGCCAACATCATCAGATACAGTAGACCTTTGATGGTTTTCTTTTTTTTTCCTCTCTCGTTTGGTTATTATGTTGACCATGGCAGACTTGTTGGAGATGATATGCAATGTGCAAATTAGATTTCTATGCCGAATCATTGTATGTATTAGGATTTAAGAAATTCTATGTGTAATGGAAGCTTGAGCAGTGGGGTCACATATGTATGTAAAGGTCAGTTACCTGGTGTCAATTTTAAATTGAGATACAGCTACTGTCTACAACAGTCGTGCACCAGAGCATCTGTAGGTGTAGTAAAGATTTCAGAATAGAAGAGAAGGAACAGAAGTGAAAAGAAATAGTGAACAGTATGAAAACATTTTTTTTTGATGTGTGTTCTCCAAAAAGAAATAAAAATGAACTTTCTGATTTGTTCTTCAAAGAGAAGGAAAAAATGAACTTTCTGGTAAACTGTGTTAAACTTTCTGATGTGCTCTTCAGAAAAAGAAAAAAAGAAACAAACTTTTCGAACATTGTAGAAATTTTCTTAATGTATGTGTTCCTAAAAAAAAACCAAAAAAAACTTTGCAGATTTTATAAACTTTTGCTGACGCTTTTAAAGAGAAAAAAGAGTGAAAAAACAGAAAAAAAAAAATTGTGACAAGAAAAAAAGAAAAAGAAAAGAAAAACTTTTTATAAAAATTAGGTGCTCTTTATTTTTCTCTTCCAGTGCATTGTGCGTTAAAATTTCTTTTTTTAGTTTAAGATTTTTCTTTATGGTATTATGAAGGAGTTGGGCGTTGCTACAAAGTTGACAACTGATTTACTAGAAGAAAAAGTAAAATGAAAAGTGGCAAAGCATAACTGAAGTAAATCAGTCCTTTAGTGGCCAGTATGTAGGCTGTGTTTGGCACTCAAACGAAGAAAAAAAGGAAAAAGAAACAAAACAAAATGAACCAACTGATAAAGATAAAAGGTTCGCTGTTGCAAGAGAATGCTATGGGGTCAGTTGTTGGGAATTATGAGTTCAAGATATGTAGAAAATTTTGAAAACTGATAGAGGTATGTGAAAATACAAATTCTTTTTAGTGAGGGTCAAGCTCACTGCTTAGTTTTAATAGTTCTGGCATTAAACATTACTCCAAGTCAGCCAATGTGTTTCAGTATGTGTAGATGAGTGACCTACTCAGTGGAAGTTAAGAAAAAAGAAGGAAAAGAAAACATCTTTTTATGTAAATATTTGATGATTTGATATTTTTTTGTATTATGCTATTTTATGTAAATTGTTGTACAGTGACGTGGGTATGGTGGGGAGGTTTTAAACATGAGAAAAAAGGCACTTAAAATGTTCACAGTTGAACATTTTGAAAGAATAAGGGAAACGGATCATTAAATATTCATTGGTAAGATATTTTTGAGTAGTATGAAATTTTTCACAATGAAGTGCATTTGCGATTAGTAATGCAGGTGTTTGAAATTTGAATAAAATATATTTTTGTTGAAAAATGTCAACTAGGTAGTAATTTTTAGTTTGATTTTAAGAGTCTGTTCTCAATCGTCAAAGGGTATGGTTGAGTAAAATTGGATCTCTCTGATGTGGGGGTGCTGACAACTCAGATCAAAAAACCTCCTCCTCACTCCACGGCAATGTCACTACTTTGTTTGAGATGTCGTCTTTATATGAAAAAGAAAATATTTTTTTATATTTTATTTACATTTGGGTCCAGTTCATTGTTTTTTCAACAGAGGCATTTGTTGCAGTTTATTGCTTATGTGATGAGAAAGAAGACGAAAAAAAAAACAATGAAGAAAAAGATTATTGTTACTGACATTTTAAAAAGATGAAGTGTTTATGAGTAATTGATTTAGGTGAAGGTCAGGTTGAGCAGTCCCCAATGAAAATGAAATATAACTTTATTGTTGCCCCAGAAATTTAATCATGGCTGAATACATTGAAATTTAGTTGTTGTCCAGAAGTTTTGACAGTTGTCATTGTTGTCACAGTGATAGTGAGAAACCTGGAATGGGTAGCAGTCTTCATCCCAGTTGTTCCAAATATAATTTCCGTAGCAGTGAGAGATGCCAAATTTGTGCAGAATTGTTGTCATAATTGTGGTTACAACATTCATCACTTTTACCAGCATCTTTTGATCCAGCAACATTGAACCCAGCCTTGTATTTGAGAAGAATTGTTTCTATTGGAAAAGAGACTATATAACAGCCAGCTCTGGAATTGAACTCACAATTACTATGCCTCCAAATTCATGAACCAACGCTTTAATCCACTAGGCTATTATATTGTGACATAGTTATGTGTTCAATTCCTGAGGTGAGCAGTGTATAATTAGACTTAGTGGAAATGGATGAGCAATAACTGAGCAGTAGTGAAAATAAGAACTAGATATTTCCCACATAGTGGAATGAGAACAGTCTACCCTGTAGATTAAATAAAGGCTTCAGTTCAGAATTCCCTGGAATGATGAACAGCAGATGAAGGCTGGAGAGCATAAAGACCAAAACATGATAACATCAAAGATGCAGACAACAGTCCAAATGTAAATATTATTTCCACTATAATGATAACTCTTCATTCCAGAAATTCAGACATTTTGATGTATTTTGCAAAAAATATGAAGTTCTGTGAATTTTAAGAGAACATTTTATTTTTACAAAATATTTTGCATGTTGGGGAAAAAAAAAAAAAAAAAAAATCCCGTTTCATTTGACATTTATTTATCGGATATCATGCAGCAAAAATGCGTTATGCTATTTTCAACTTTTTCATTAATAAACAAAAACTATCCCATAATAGTCTGTGCATTTTGTCTATGAAATGTGTAAGCAAAATGTTTTTTTGTTTTTTTCTCGAAAGACTGAGGGTTCTTACTTGTTGAATGTCCACAAGGGAATGCACCCCCTCATAATTTAGTTGTAATTTGAAGTTGAATGAATTCAACTTCATATCTTACTATCAAGGACGATTATACTATTTTCTACATAGAAAAAAAAAGATGAAATAAGAGATGGATTCTCAAAGTTCTTTTACAAAACATGTGTTCTTAATCTGAGGAGGGGAAGTATTAATGTAAGCAGAAGAATAATGAAACAATTTAACATGAAAAAAGATTTTTTTATTATGTAATTAAAAAAAAACATATGGCATTTTACATTTTTGATGAGTGACTCAAGATGTCTTTCAGCACCTTTTTCAGAGAGACAATCAAAAATGATTTTACAAATGATGAAAACATTCTCTTATCAACACATATTTAAATACAGATGAATTTTTCTTTTGCTCTAAAATGATTTCATGAGGATTTGTAGCAATTCCAATTTTTCCAAGTTGGTTAACTGAAACAATATCTTTCTTGTACAAGAGAAACCAAAATCTATTTTTAACATTTGCTGCAATAATAATTATTACTTGGCATATTGTTAAATTTCATGAAATATAAATTTCATTTTTTGCTAAAATTTATGTAAATATCATTATTTCTAGGTCACAAATTTGTAATCTCTCATAAATGGCCAACTGCCAAAGCAATTACTTTGTAAACTGTTTTTACCTTTGTAATTGACTAACATATTTATAGAGTTTAGTCTTAAAGTCAGCCATTCTAGTGAGTAACCTGCAATGGTCTGCACTTCGGTTTTCAACAGGTTTTATCATATTTACTGTTTCTGACAAATACAATTTTTGAATGAGAATTTTAAAATTTCTTTACATGTGGGGGGAGATGCAACTCACCCTCTGAAAGAACAAATATTTTCCCTCTTTCACCAACAAATTACAAACACATAACATATTAATAATTATATATATATAACACACACACTCAGAAAAGAAAACTCAGCACATAATTAAAGTAATTATAAACCCTGATATATTTTGAAGGCGGATTAGTGTCTATCTCCTAACCCACTAGTTGAAATAAATCAAAATTTATAATAGCTTTAAATGTGTCGAGTTTTCTTTTCTGTATATCATATTGCTCTGGATAATATTCAGAGAGCTCTTTATTTTATCTATTTAATATTAATTAGATATATTTTGGAATTATCCTTTGTTTTACAGACTTGACATTGTGTGTGTGTGTGTGTGTGTGTGTGTGTGTATATATATATATATATATATATATTTACAATGGACTAAGGAAAAAAAACAAATAGGAAACAATATCTCAATCTAACAGTTTTATTGAAGCTTCTTCAGAGACTGAAAAAAAAAAAAAAAAAAAAGCACACAGACAGTCTACTGGTATGTTGTGATTTGGGATTAGTTCTTATTGGTTAGGACTATTATTCTTATTATTCACTTTACCATTCAAAATATTCTACACACATACATTTAAAAATTATCTATTGCTTTAATACATGTGACACATACCTAACCGATAAGAACTAATCCCAAATCACAACATACCAGTATACTGTCTTCTTGTAAAAATTTTTGATTCTCATCATTAACCTGATCTCTGAAGAAGCTTTAATAAAATAATTAATGTTAGATTGAAATAAATTTCTTATTTGTTCTTTTTCCTTTATTCTAACATCTTGTCGGAATACAATCCGTATAGTCAACTAGTTTGACAGTTACTAGATTTGAAAATTCGAATCTAGAAATGGTCAGTTCATAATATGCACCTGATGATTGCATAGGGCATGAAACTCCAAGTTGTGCTTTAGATGTAGGATAATATGTATATTTATTAATATATACTTAATAGATTTGTTATATTACATTAAACACTGTTTTATTAACACCAGAAAAATATTCATATCTGCTTGTGTATCTGAGTGTGTGTGTGTGCATATATATATATATATATATATATAATGCTACTATGCTTATTGTCAAAACACCTTTAACAACAAAATGATGTTCCTTTAGTGCATAATGTCCTGATTTTTATACACAGTGAAATAAAATTAACGAATATATAAGTATAATTATTTCACAAGGTGTCAGTTTTATATTTAGTATATGAATATACACCAAATATATAAACAAATATTAAGCTTAAGTTTGAAATCTAATCCGCTCTTGAAGCCAGGCTATTAAAATATCTAAAAATCTGTAACAATATAGAATCAAAATTTTATATCCGAGATTCAAAGTCTAATTATATATTTATCCATGTATTTGATGTGCATCCATTAAAAATACAACACTGAAAGATAATTAAACATATATATATATATATATTTACAGCAAATATCTGTTGTTTGATCTTTCACCTAAAAGAATATACATAATTTGTGGGTGTCTTACACACTTTGAATGAAGATGTGTTCTTGGTCTGTAGGCTAAGGTTTCTTTTTCTTCTGGAAAAAAAAAGTAAATAAATAAATCAAAGTAAAATTTGCAACAAAAAATGTAAAATTCAAACAAAATATTTTCAACAACTTGAAATAAACATTTTTAGCCTTTCTTTATTTTCCAGAAGATGTGATTTAATGCACTAGTAGTCACAAGAAGTAGCTGTATATATATATATATATATATATATATATATATATATATATATAATTGAAAAACAAAAATGGCATGTAGGTAAAATCACAAAATTATCAATGTCATTAACATTAAAAATGATACTGTTAGAGGGCTTGATGTAAATAATATTATCTATTTAAAGAGCCAAATATATATATATTTTTAAATAAAACTCTGAAAATTACATATCATATAGCTTCTTCAGCAACAAAATTAATTTATGATGTAAATACAGTACAAAATTCATATATCAAAAATTTACTCAAAAAGAAGTTTACATGAAAGAAAGGAAAAAATAAGATAAAGAAAGAATAATGGAAGGTGTGTTAAAAGAGAGAGCAGATTATGTTATAAGATTGTCGTCTAGACATTGATATGGAGGGTAGGGAAGAAGAGAAAAAGTAAAGAGAGATGGCAAAAAGGATTCAAGACACGATCATTAAAAATTACTTTTAGATTACATCTATGTTAAGAAATCAAGTTAAAAATTAAAAATGTGACAAAAAAGTAAGGGACAGGAAAATGGAAAGAAGGGAGAAAAGAAAACAATAGGGTAGACAGGGAAAGAGTTAAAGGAGAGATGGGGGGGGAGAGAAAGAAAAAAAAACGACGTCAGACAGCCATCGTAAGAAAGACTAGTAAAAGGAGAGTGGAAAGAAAGGGATAGATAGATGAAAAAGAAAAAGAAAGGAAATAAAAAGAGAAAAAAGATAACATGATGTAATATTCGGCTCTGACAAAAGTTTTATCAAAAAATATATCCATATAAAATAATAATGTCTTAAGGATAAAATTACTTTAAATTGTATTACTGGAATAAAAGGGGAGGAGCGGAAAAAGGAAATATTGTATTGGAGGAGGTCTAAACAGAGAATTTTGATAAAAAATATGTATACACACACACACACACACACACACACACACATTAAAAATTATTATAGTTTAGAACATGATAATAATTTGTACATGTTCTAAACTATAATTTTTAATAAATATTCATAGCTCTATTTTATATTGAGCACTGTTTTAAATGAATGTTTTGAACGTCGTTAATTTTTTTCTTATGTTCCTTTTGCACTTGGAGATATATATATATTGTGTCTATCTATATCTATATAGATATATCTTGTGTGTGCATATATATATATATATATGCACACACAAGAATTTGTGAAGAAAATATATGAATATGCAAAATAGAAGGGACAATACTTAAAATAGAAAGATTATTATACGGAATTTTTTATTTTTTATTAATCATTTCACCCCAAGCAAGGCATTCCACTGCCACTGTTGCGCATGGGGGTACAGAGGGGAAGGTAAAGAGAAGGAGTGGTTAGACATAGGGAATGTCAGGAGGAAGGTGATAGATGGGTAAGGATAGATACCGAGGATGAGGGTTGGGCAGATGGGAAGAGTGTTTGATAGAATGGGAGCAAGTTAGTGTGTTAGGAAGTGTCTATTGACCTTCCATTTAAACTCCTGGAGATTGTAGCTATTGAGGAAGCAATCATGTGGAAGGGAATTCTACAGTTGGGAAGTGCGAGGAAAGAAACTGTTGGAGTAGAAGTTGCGGTTGCATTTTATCGATTTCACTGTAAAAGGGTGGGACCTAGTTGCCAATCTAGTATGAATTCTGAAGATATAGATAATTGTAGTGTAGATCATAGATTTCCTTAAGTTATCTCACCATATCAATAAATTGATTATTGATATGAATGAAACACTAAAAGGATAGATAAAGTTTTCAAAAATTATACAAATATATACATACACATATGATCATCCACATATATGAATGCATAAATACACCTGCACCTAAGATATATATATATATATATATATATATATAAAAATCGAATTTACAGGGAAAAAATATAAATACAAATTTAAAATAAAGGGAATATACAAATATATAAACATAAGAGGTGAAAGGGAAAGGATATTAGAATTGGTAGAATAAGGAATTGGGAAAAAATGAAAATTTTGGGAAAGGGAAGTGTTCAGGGATTGGAAAATAAACTTGGAATTTATGATTAGTGGCTATCTAAATTAATGGAATATGTAAGGGTTAAAAAGTTAGATTTATATGGTTGTTTTAATTAATACTATAGTGATTAGGAAGAAGGAAGGAAAATTTCTATCAGACAGATTAATTTTGGATTACTTTTAGGAGAGTTTTTATATTATAATCTAAAATTTAAAAATTTTGATTTGTGGCGGCATTTGCTTATGAATTCCTTACATATAGTTAAAAGTAGATTTTGTTTAGGATATTTTATTATTTTAATTTTTTCAACTAAACATAAATTATATCCATCTTAAAATTTTTTGGAAGTGCAGGCTGACCCTATCAGTTTCCAATTTACCATAGGGTTTAGTCCCTCTTCTTTCATTTCCCAAAATTTTCAGGAAAGGGACGTTTGAAATTTTAGATTGGGGGTTAGAAAAGGAGTGTTTGTGAGTGTAACGTTGTTTAAGTTCACCTGTGTAAATATCAATATAAGTTTGTTAATTCTTCCTGTTGATATTTGGAGAGGTAACAACAGGAAGAATTACCAAACTTATATTGGTATTTCAATAGGTGAATTTAAACAACGTTACTATACCTACAAACACTCCTTTTCTACATTTATGGGTGTAAGTGCTCAATATCAGAGATAAAGTGTAAGTAAATTTAAAATTGGACAGTGATAATAGTTATGTTTTCAAATTTTAAACAACAATTACCGAATGACCTATAACTGTTAGGATAATACAATAGACCTTATTACCCAAATGCACCACTGAGTAGCATATTATAGATATTTGCACCAAAACACAACACAACACACATGGTTTGAAATTGTGACTATCACTGCTTAGTGTTGATCTCAACTATATATATATATATATATAGTGTGTGTCTTAAACCTCTCGGCCACAAATGACGATCAGTCTAAACAAGGACAAATTAACCCTATAACACAATTTTCGAATTCATCGTAATAACCATCTTTGCTCTGAAATGTATCGTAATGTCAACAAATGTAAATATATTTAGACTGATTGTCATTCGTGGTCCAGAGGTCTAAGATGCGCCAGATCACATGGTGGCTTCCCCTACATGGACATGAGTTGCAGGTTTGAATCCTGCCGAATGACACACGTTTTCGTAAAACAAAATTTATCGTAAATAATCAGGCCGGTAGAACTAAATATATATTACTGTTTGATTAAAAACAGAATATCTACTTAAATACACGTATCGATCAAAAATAATGTTCAAACAAATCATTTCAAATTGTCAGTTGTCTATAACCAAGTTTCGTTAATCTTTGGCAATTTGTGTAACATGTTTACATTTGTTGACATCATGACACATTTCAGAGCAGAGATGGTTACTACGATGAATTCGAAAATCGTGTTATAGGCTTAATTTGTCCTCGTTTAGACTGATCGTCATTCGTGATCGAGAGGTCTAAAATGCGCCAGATCACATGGTAGCCTCCCCTATGTGAATAGGGGTCGCAAGATAATATATATATATATATATATATATATATATATATATATATAATTACTTAGTTATTGGTCATAATAAAATTAGACCAGTGCACATTTGTATTAAAAAGTGTTCAAAACAATTATATTGTAGAACTTTTGAATATTTTCCATTTGTAAATGAGTTATTTTGCATAATAACTTGTTTACAAATGGAGTATATATATATATATATATATATATATATATATATATATATATATACAGAGTGAGAGAGAGAGAGATATTTGAGCAGCAATCTCTCTTTTATGCAAGTTTTATTTTACAATGACAGACAAGTTGTTTTTAATGTAATTTTTCATGTGATCCTATGTTTATTCTTTTGATGACATCAATTATATAAAAAATGTTCAAAATGTTTTGATGCTATTGAGTGTTGGATTTTTCTTTTTATCAATAAAGCCTCCATTTTGGGTGGGGGAGATTGTGTGTGTGTGTTAAATCGTAATGATGTTTAGTGCCAAAATTGCTGTTTTTTTTTTTGTTTTTTATATACTTTCATGATGAGCTCTTTGCTATGATATCTTGACTTTATGAATTTAAGCACAGCTGGCATTGAGATCTTACTAATTCACAGTGGAGCTGGTTAGATGTAACTGTATGTTCTATGTGAACAGTTTCTTATATCACACTTATCGCTTGTGGACCTCTCTTCCAGCTTCACGCTTTCCAACCAACTTTAATTTTCAAAAATTTAAATGCAATGTCAATTGCTTTCTACCAACCTCATGATTACTCTTTTTTTTTTCATCTCGCTCAATATTAATATTTCTGTTTTCTAATTCTTCCACACCCAGTAAACCCTTGTGTCTTAGTGGCTTTCTACTGTCCTCCTGATTACTCTTCTTTTGTTCTTGCTCCTTAGCAATATTTGTTTTCTAAATCTTAGTGGCTTTACTGCCTTGCTTGGAGTAAACTTTGAGTGAAAAAAAAGAGTTGTAACTCTAAAAAGGTTACTGCATGAATAATCACCAAAACAAAGGTTGGGAATAATAGTATATCAACAAATACAAGACTCACATTGTGTGAAGTAGGTGAATTGCTAGTCAGTATAATTACTCTTCTACTCCTAATAGTGTCCACATATTTAAGAGGATAGGAACATCCCATTACTGTAAATAGGTAGGTATCCAACAAAAAGAAAAATACAAAAATCTATATATTCTATAGCATTTGACTTTTCTATTTTTTCTTCTTTTTTTTATTGTTTATTTTTATGCCCTGTCTCTGTAGGCTATGATGACACCTTTCATTATCTATGAATTGCCATGAATTTTCATGAAATCAGAATTTTCCTTCTCATATGAGTTTAAAGTGCCCAATCCCTCCATCTATTTAACCCATAGCTAGGATGTGGGATAAGAGACAGATAAGCCTTTTCCAAGGGCATTTGTGAGAAAGTGAATGCCACGGAAAAACCTGGGATTTGTACTCAACCCACTTCATCCATTTTTTGAACCTATCTATTTAAACTTGCCTAGTCTCCATCTTTGTATTTAGGTATTTTAAATTGCTTTGTTGAATAATAAGAATTATTTAATATATTGCTGCCTACTCTCTTCATCATACAAGAAATATATCAAATGTATTTTGCAAGTTTTTTGGGGGGAGCGGGGGGTCCATATTGTTTGTAACTTTTTGAAAATACAAAGTTATCTCCCTTGCACTGGTTATGTTGAGAGCAAATTGCTTCAAGATGATTAGAAATCTGGAGGTGTGAAAAAGAATACAAGAATATAAGAAAAATAAAAATTAATATATTCAAAATCTCTCTATTAGTGATAAGAACTTAAAAAAATATGACACCATTTTTGTTGATATTGGTGTACGAATCTTTAATGTGCAACTGCAACTTAACAGTCAGTATTTACCTGTGCTTTTTTAACTTTCTTTTTCAAGGATTCAACATCAACGTCCGCGTCTACAAAAATAATTAGTAGCGATTAAAAAACCAAAATACAAAACAAGTTAAAAATGTTTTAGTTGCTGCAGTTGTCCCACAATTTAAAGAAAGACATGAATATATTTATTCAACATATGTTAAAATTTAAAATCTCTTTTGGTAAATGTAATAGACTTGAGAGAATGAAAATCAGAAATGGGCAACAGAAGAAAAAAAAAGTAAATTCCTAGAAAAGCTACTAAAGTAATCTATACGGAAAAGTTTATTTTATAATAAGTTCTTTAATAAAAAATGGTACTCTAATCGAAATGAGAAATTGGGGAGCCGAGTTCGAATTCCAATTGAATTCATTGCATTCACTTACACACAAATACCCTTAGGAAAGGTATTAATCCATCTTTTCCCTCAAATTATGGGTTAAATAATTGGACAGATTGGGTTCTATAGCCTTGGCTGGCAACCAGTCTACCGCAGAAAGCAATGGCAACCTACTGCGGGATAATCTTCTGCCCAGTTAGTCATGTCTTGAAAGAGACATGATCACCTAAAGCGTGTGTATCACATATGGCACTCGACTGACTGAATATAACAGATGAAAACAGGATTAAGGCTTCTACTGGTCATAAAGTGGGGGATCGGTTTTATATTGTTATGAAGTAATAAACTGATTCCCCAAAATTACTACTTAATAATATAATACATCTCTTCCCCCTCTAGCTATGAGTCAAATAATAGGACAGATTGGGTTCTATAGCCTTGGCTGGCAACCAGTCTACTGCGGGATAATCTTCTGCACAGCCAATCATGTCTTGAAAGAGACATGATCGCCCAATGCGTGTATCATGTATGGCACTTGACTGACTGGCTCACTTTAAAGAAAAACACATTCTTTGAGGGAGAAAGAAAATCATGATGAAAAGTGCAAGTTTTTACCTGTTTTCTGTACTTTTGTGGCTGGTGTAGACTCTTCCGGTGCAATAAAGGCCTGGCTTCTTTTCTCTTTCTGTCGGGCAGCAGCACTCTTTTGTTTATCCTGCAAGTATGGGGGGGGAAAAAACAGTTGAAAGAATTTTTCACGGAGTTATAAATGAATGGATTTTTTATACTAAAAATGAACTTTCTTATAAGCCTTTTTAATTGCATCAAAATGCAATTGCCTTATATATAGAAACAAGTGTAGGGTAAGTATGGATGAAATAAAATTCTGTATCCAAAGAAATACTATTCTTAAAAAAGTTCTCAATACAAAGTAGAGCAAATATTTATTTAGAATTTATAACATAAATTAAATATGCTATAATATCACTACAAAAGCAACCATTTTGTTTCAACACTTTGTTTCAAAATGAATATATATCTCCATTTTTGTTTTCCTCACCGGTACCATATCTCAGAGTTTCATGCACAACACCTTTTCAGTACATATTCAGCACTTGAAGATAGTACTGTGTATGACACTCCGAGTCACGATACTGATAAGATAAAAATTGTATATTTCTTAATATATACTTAATAGCTCTGTTATATTACATTGAACACTATTTTATTAACACCAGCAGCACTCAATGTGTCAGATTGTGCCAAGAAGAAAAGTTAGCCATTATATTGTTTCCAAAAAAATTAAATGTAAGATCAGAAATGTAATCAAACTTATAGATACATCTTAGCATCATACAAAACTGGATGAAAGAGTTTTAAGATCTTTAAATAACTCCTACCTAATTTTAAAAATTTTTGGTTGTTTAAAAATTTCAGTTGAGCGTTTGTAAAAAATCCCTGTTGTATGTTTGAAAAACATTGAAAAATCAGTTATTATAAATCGCCTGAAGATACTGAAAGGATAAAACCTAGGTTGTGGAAATAACTCATTTCCAAATGAAAAATATTTGAAAGCTCTACAAAATAAATGTATTGAGCCTCTTTTAATTATGACAAAAAAAACAAAAAACAAAAAAAACAAAATTTTATATTTAGTGGATACTCGTATTTGAATAGATACTGTTGTTTATAGAACAGTATATTTTTTGATTTTTGCCTACCAGCCTAAGTATTTGAAAAATCTTTTAAAAGAAAAATATGCGCTCTCCAACGGATAAGATTTTAAAGTAATATATATATATAACTTTAAAAACAAGGATTTTATCAACAGTCTCTAGAGCTCTTTCGTCCAACATCTCATCAGGAGAAAATCGTTGGGATCACAAATTAAACGAAAAAACAGGAATGAAAATGAAGATCAAAAAAATGAATTTTTGAATTAATTAACATGCACCTTCGAAAATACGAGTAGGCAAAATAGGTAGCATGTGTTGTCTTCCCTTCTACCAATATGGAATTGGCTATTGCTCAACACCTAGTAGAGAATATAGCCTGTGTTAAGTTGTACAAGGAAGAGTGGTTCAAAATTTTACATGTAACTGATTCCAATAATCAATTAAAGATTTTGAAATCAGTCTGCATATCTTTATGAAAGCCTTCTCTTTGCCAACAGAAGGATTTTGTTAAATCTCTTTATTTGTTGGGGGATATTTTATTTTAACTGTCCCTCAATAATTATTTACATGCAATTTCTCCTCATTATAAATATATATTTATACATATATTTATTTTAGTGTTCCCCCTTTTTTGCTCTTCATTTTCATTGCTGTTTTTTCATTTAATTTGTGATTCTAATGATTTTCTCCTGATGAGATGTTGGACGAAAGAGCTCTAGAGACTGTTCATAAATTCCTTGTTTTTAAAGTAGTGCACAAACTTTGTACCTTCAAATATATATATATATATATATATATATATATTTTTAATTCAGATACTTCAATCCAAGGGAAAAAAGCAGGAAGGTAAATTCCAAAAAACCCGATCCTAATTAATATTAAAAATTTATTTTAATATTAAAAAATGATACAGGAAGAGAGCTCCATGTAATAAAATATTACAGAGCAAATATATATATTAAAAAAGGATTAATTCAAAGATGTTGAATGGCCATTTCGATATGAAGATCCCCACGGGGGACGACACATCACCTCAGCAACAGAAAAAACCTTTCAGCTGAAAGGTTTTTTCTGTTGCGGAGGTGATGTGTCGTCCCCCGTGGGGATCTTCATATCGAAATGGCCATTCAACATCTTTGAATTAATCCTTTTTTAATATATATATATATATATATGTTATATATATATATATATATATATATGTTATGAGCTCAAGATACCCGAAATTGTGCAATATTCTGTAAAATTTTTCTAAAAGATTTTTGTATGAAAAAAGATTTTGTTTTAAAATGGAGGAAATTGGAAATATGAGAATAGGAATAGAAATCAATTTTGTGAAGAATTTTTGAGATATTACAAAAGCAAAAATCAATTCTATCAGAAAATTTGCATTTTTTTATTTGTACAAAGTCAAACATTTAAACTAACTTTTATAAACGTCTGGTCATGGATGAAACATTTTATTTTCATGGATGTAAACAGGAACAGTAAAAAACAGAAAAAGATTTTTTAAGAGGTTAAAAACCTTCAATTCTATCTGCTTCAACCAACATGAAACTGAATTGGCTTAAACATTTCATAGAAGATCAGAGATTCTGGATGTTTATTGACAGACTTCGAGACTTTTTCAAAGGTGACTGTGGTTTCAAGACTTAGATGATCAGTGGCTTTAGCCCAAGACAATTAGTTCTAGACACTCTCAGATGCTTAGCAGTTCATGATACATAATAAGTTATTGATAGTTTAATTGGATCATAGAGCAGACAAGAATCATTTGTTTGGAAATAAGATGCAATAACCTTTTTTGATATTATTCTAACCGTTGCCATTTTTGAACAGTGAAATAATTATAGACTATTCTTAAAAAAAAAATGCCATACCTTAATTTCTTGCATTTTCTTGGCTTTCTTCTCTCCTGCTTTTAAGAAATATTCACCAGTAGCCAATTCCTTGTCAATCTGCAAAAAGAGTAAGAAATATGTACAACTGCTTAAGCCAAAAATAGAAATTTGTAGATTGTGAAAGAATTCTTTTGCTTTTGATAAAAAGCTATATTTAGATGAAAAGAACATACATGCCTACATATAATCAACACCTTTTCTGCTTTTCTTCTATATTTAAGTAACACTTATTTCTTGAATTTTCCATGCTGGACTACTTTGAAACTTTTTGTTTGTAGCTTAGAAGAAAAATTTCTGTAGTCAATCAATATTTGAAATTATTACAGCACAAATCTTTTTGTCACAATTAATGCTGTTAGGTGTATGCATTGATACATTCTTTAACATTTTATATAAATTAATTTTAATGTTGACCCCCAACTAAAAAAAAAAAAAAAAAAAAAAAAAAAATTAAAAAATCTCTTAAGTTTATGAAATATTATTGTTAGTTTATTATTAATTTATTAACAATTTAAATTGCAAAACATTTTCAAGAAACGAAATATGTAAAAAACGATTGTGTGTGTTGTGGTGTAATGGATATTGGCTTGTAATAAGAAATTAGAAATCCGAGTTCAAATTCAAATCAAATTAGTTTTGTTCACTGATGCACAAATACCCTTGGGAAAGATATTAATCCATCTTTTTTCCCCTCCAGCTATGGGTTGAATAGTAGGACAGATTGGGCTCTATAGCTTTGGTTGGCAATAGGTGTACTACAGAAAGTAATGGCAATCTACTGCGGGAAAATCTTCTGTCCAGTCAGTCATGCCTCTTTCAAGATATGATCGCCAAGTGTGTAGCATTTATGGCAATTAACTGACTAAATTTTTTTTTTTTAATCATATCACCCCGAGCAAGGTGGTAATGCCACTGATGTGCAGGGGGCTACGTAATAGTGAGAAAATTGGAAACGAGAAAGCCGGAAACCACATCCTAAACAGGGAACAAGGGATGAGCCTCTAAACCTGTTCAATAGACGTGGGTGGAGTGTGAACCGGGCGATAGATAGATCTATCTTCTCCAATTGAAAAAAAACAAAAAAACATGGTAGTGAAAGTCCAGTCAAGAGATACATACAGATTATGATGAGTTTATAAGTTTTAAATTAGAGAACATTAATAATAAAAAAATAAAACAAATTTGTGTAAAAATTTAGTAGATATTAAGTTTATATTTAGATTACATTGCATAAACAAAACAAATGCCCTTTACTGTGTATTTTTTATCACTAAACTTTTTCGTGGATACTCATATTTAAGACAACATTCTATTTATTTATTAAACAGTCTATTTACTTTTCATCTACCACCCTAAATATTCAAGAAATCATATTAAAGAAAAACATGTGCACTCCAGTTGGATTCTATGAACCTGTGTTCTTGAAGGCAAACTTTTGTTAGATTCAACATGCTCTAGATCAACTAAGCTATGAAGAATTTTGCCGTTCAGGCAAGGCTACATAATGCCTTTAAGTAAAATTCTTCTCATCATAGACTCTTGAATTTTTCATATCTGCTCAGTTTCATATCCAAATATAAACAAAGCAATTTCTAAATTTCTTTATTAATTTGAAAGATTTTATCACTTAAATGTTATTTTTAGTGGATACTCGTATTTGAATAGATACTGTTGTTTATTGAACAGTATATTTATTTATTTTTGCCTACCAGCCTAAATATTTGAAAAACCTTTTAAAAGAAAAATATGTGCTCTCCGACGGATCAGATATGGGTGAAAAGCGGTGTAGGATCAAATTCTACTGGAAAGTATATTTTTCTTTTAAAAGATTTCTCGAATATTCCAGCTGGAGATGGAAATAATTAAATATACCATTTAAAAAATATGTCTATTCCAATATGAGCATACGCTAAAAAATAACGTTTAAAGTCATTAAATGTGTGTGTGTGTGTGTGTGTGGCCCTTAGGTGGAGGCCAGGTGAAGTGATACAAGGAGAAGATTAATGCCATTCTCAAGTAATGGAAAGGTAAGCCCCACCCCCAGGTGATCTAGAATCAAGCTTTCAACCCTGCAGTATGGTGTCAGAATTGCAGGCAAAGCACTGCAACCTTTGAAGTCACCTGCATCTTTACCTGTAAAGAGCACCATTGCAAAAGGTATGCATGCCTAGTGCATCCCTTCACCAACAGCCTGGTAATGGAATTCCCTATCTAGCATGGCGGGGAGAGGGGTGCTATGCTTCAGAATGAGTTCACAAATGAGTCATCAATGCAACAACAGAACCAACAACCCACAATGAATTCGCAAGAGAAATCTCAGCAAAGTACCAACAATGAACGAATAAGTGGGTGTGTATTGTTTTACCCCCACCTGGGCAGGAGTTACACCATTCTTACTTTTTAGGTTTGATAGAGTTCGAAATTGTTTTTATGATACTGTTGAGAAAAGACTTAACTTCCACTCTGCATCTTTTCCCTGAGATGCAACATTGCAAGCGTATGTCACCTCTATCACTATGTCTATGGCAAATGGTCAGATAAGTGCCATTCTTTAGTTTTGCCAGTTCAGACCTTTACAGCCAAGAATCTCCATGCTAACTACCATGGAACCGAATCACCCTCATTTCCCCAGTTCCAACTGTAAGGAGAAAGTTCCACTCAAAACTGCCACATTTTGGAACAGGCTCCTGTGTAGATGCTTCCCTGAACACTACAATCTTACTCTCTTCATGACAAGGATCAATCGATAACTATCCTTTTTATCCTCATTTTCTATAACTTCCTCTTACATTCATATTGCACACATCATTACCATTCTGCAAATCCCTACTTTGAGTGGCTCTTGAATCTTGTAATGAGTGAACTTTAGTAATAATGATAGTAATTAAAAACACACACAGATGCACCCAAACATGATTGTAATGCATGAGTTGAAAAAATGTTTGTCAAAATTTATTTATTACAATAAAGGTTGATTTAGTCAGGTTTTAATGAATTTTTTTCTGTTTTTATTCTTTTTTATTTTAGAAAACTGAAAATGTCTTCTAGTTTAGTCTTCAAAAATGTTTTGCTGAGAATATTTTTTTTTTCCTTCAAAAATGTGTTATGGTTCAATTATACACACACAATCATAGAAAATAATATTGAAGCATATGAGGACAATTGTTATGGAGCTCGCTTAACCCATCTCTGCATGACTGCAAACAAGTTAGTCATGAGTACAAAGCCGAATATATTAGACTATCATATTCTTGTACCATAATAAAGAGTTTGAACCTTTTTTTTATTATGGTACAAAAATATTACAGTTTAGACCCTTTTCAGATTGTTAGGTGTCATGCATAAATGGTTTTATTTGTTGTCTTTAATAACTAACAAGAAAAAGACTTAAAAGAAAGAAAACAGGAAAAAAAAAAGCATTGCAAAAAAGCATCCCATAAATACTTCATGGTGCTAAGTGCTGCTTAAGTTGTTTGAGTCTTGACTAAGATTTATTTTTGGAAGTCAAGGGAATTGGAACACAGAAAAAAAGAAAAAGAAAGAAAAATTCTTGAACTTGGGTTGTGAAGGTACATCAAATTGAAAGATTTGGAAGAGGAAGAAAATTTTAGAAATGAGGTTTACCTTGCTTTCGGGCATGGGAGGAGGGAAAGGCGTATATTCTTTCTTTGATTTCTTTGCAATCTTCTTTTTCTTGGCATGAGTCTTGGATTTGAATTTCGGCATAAATCGACTCCAGTCTTCATTCTTTAGCGATTCATCTTTGGCTAGTTCCCTTTTTATCATAAGAGTCTATAAAATGGAAAAGGTATTAGTAAGAAAAGAATAAAAAAATAAAAAAGAAAGCAAAAAAATATTAGTAAGTCAGTCATGATTATTAAGATGGTTTAGTCATTATGCAATATTAATTACTCTTGCTTAGACAAAACCCAATTTGAAAAGCCGTCTTTGCTAATGCTGATAATATTTAAAGTATAAATTACATAATCCACCAGCATGATGATTTTATTTTTTCTTTTTTTTTTACAGTTTATCAACCCTTTGTACTTAATTCAAAACTGTAACCTATCTTGGATTGTGAGAATAATTCTTTGTTTTACAGGTTAACATTGTATTAACAATTCTTTGAGAAGGACAATGATTTTTTTTTTCAGCTACTAAATGGGTGTGTATTGTTGTCACACCTGGGCAGGAGTTACACCATCCTCACTTTCCAGGTTTGTGAGAGTTCAAAATCGTTTATGTGATACTGTTGAGTGAGAGAAGACTTACTTTCACTCTGCATCTCCTTTTCCCTGAGATGCAACATCGCAAACATATTGCTACTCTGTCACCTCCATCACGATGTCTATGGCAAATGGTCAGATAAGTGACATTCTTTAGTTTTGCCAGTTCAGACCTTGTTTTGCCTGTTAAAACCCATAGTTGGGGGATGAGATGGATTCATATTTTTTTCTAAAGGTAGTTGCATGTAAGTGAATGTAATGAACCTAACTGGAATTTAAACTCAGCTTCCCAAGTTATCATTCTGAGCTGCCATCCATTACCCACACTGCACAGCCCAGAGAGGGAAAAGAATTTACACCATAAATGTTAATCTTTTAATATAATCCCTTCCGTTTTTGATGTAGATACTAATTTATATAAATCAAACATTATACACTGAAACTTTTAGATAAAATTTAAGCTTATAATTACTGTATTTTATGGCCCCATTACTTCACATTTTTAGAGTTTGAGTTTTGTTTAATGACATATCAACCTCTGTGGATTGTTTAATGCCAAAAAAAGGGGGTTAAAGGTATTTTTTATTGTTCAGTTATAGTGAGATGGTTGATTTAGTCAAATTTTAATTAAATTTTTTTGTTTATATTCTTTTTTTATTGAAGAAAACTGAAAAAGTCTTGTTTTGTCTTCAAAAATGTTTTGCTGAGAATATTTTTTTCCTTCAAAAATGTGTTATGGTAATAATTTTTTCTTCAAAAATGTATTATTGCTGGTAATATTTTTCCTTAAAATATATATATATATTTTTTATAAAAATCTAGTTTTATGTATATATTTCTATAAAAGTCTATTTTTATACTTTCGTAGTGTTTTGACCCCAGTTTGAGAGTTAACTATTTGCCCATAGCTGGGACCCTAACAAGTACTACTACTCTGGGTTAGGGTGGACCTGGGAACAGCAGTAATTAAGAGGTGGTTCCATGCTCCTCACAACCTCCCAATCAGAGGCCTTGCTGCTGGATGCAGTTTACCATCATGCCCAGAAGTGTCCAATTTTTAGAGAAAAAAATCATATCACCCCATGCAAAATAGAAGAGGCACTAAGACACAAGGGGTTAGTGAGTGTGAAAGAATAAGAAAAACATTATCAAGGATCGAAAACAACAAAAGGTTAATCAAGATAATAATAGATAACGATTGACATTGCATTTAAATTTTTAAAGATTAAATTTGTCTGGAAAGCATGGAACCTAAAAATAGTCCCACAAACAAGAAGTTCAAGAAAAGAATAGAATTATGCTTATATCTACCAGTTCATCTGTGAATTGATGAGACTCTGCTGCCAATCTAGTCAGTTGGTTAAGTGCCATATGTGATACATGCTTGGGCGATCATGTCTCGAAAGAGACATGACTGATTTGGCAGAAGATTATCCCACAGTAGGTTGCCATTTCCCAGGGGTATTTGTGTGTAAGTGAATGCGAGGAATTCAACTAGAATTCGAACTCAGCTCCCCAATTTGTCATTCCGAGTCGATATCCACTTCATTACAATGCACATCCTGTCAATCTAGAACTGTGCTTAAATTCATAAAGTCTAGGTACCACAGCGATGAGTTTATCTGAATAATTATTATGAAAATATTTACAAAAAAGGCACAGCAAAGTTTTTTGGCAGCAAGAAAGTAACTTAAGCTGAAATGCCAGGTTATGACCAATAGTATTGCTAATTCTTTGGATTTTATCAAGAATCTCTAGACATACAGCAGGAGCAGGAGACCAGATGTGGCAGCAATATTCAAAGCAAGGATAAATGGTAGACTTATAGAAATGTAAGATAGATTCAGGAGATAAAAATTGTTTAGCATGACTGTGAACCAACATTCTTAGCAGCTGACCTAGCAATGGATTTAATATAATCTTTCCACTTCATGTCAGCCAAGAACCTTAGCCTGAGAAGGCGCAATGAGTCTCTTCTGGAGGTTAGCATCAGCCATGCTGATGGAAGGCAGAAAGGGGTCTCTCAGATTATTAATAGAGAGCATTTTAGTTTTGGAGGTATTAAAATTAACGAGCCATTTCTTGCCCCAGTTAACAACAGATTGTAGGTCATTTCAGATCTACTATTGAGACATGAGCAAATGGTTGTGTCATCAGCTTAGATATCAAGTTGAGAACTGATGTCATCAGGAAGGTCATTGATGAAAATTAAGAACAAAGTAGGCCCAAGGAAAGAAACCTGGGGAGTACCTGCATTCGTACACAAAGATCTAGAAGACTGGCAATTCAACTTTCATTTCACAATTTGGTAAAAAAAGCAGAGTCAGTTAAAAAATTTGTTTGAAAATACCATATGAAGACTGGTATAACAATCAAAGACTTTTGAAATGTCCAAAAACCGCCTAAGCTTCACCATTCTTATTTTTATATATTTAGTTATATTTTGATGTGCGTTGTAGTGCATTGGATTACGGCTAGGAAGGAGAAATCGGGGAGCTGAGTTTGAATTCCAGCTGAATTCATTGCATTCGCTTAGGCGCAAATACCCTTGGGAAAGGTATTAATCCGTCCCTTCTCTCCAGTTATGAGTTAAATAACAGGACAGATTGGGTTCTATAGCCTTGGTTGGCAACCAGTCTACCGCAGAAAGCAATGGCAACATACTGTGGGATATTTTTCTGCTCAGTCAGTCATGTCTCGAAAGAGACATGATTGCCCAAGCGTGTATCACGTATGGCACTTAACTGACTGACTGAGTTATATTTTGAAATAAAGCTTGATTTTTGTAATGACAGTTATATTTATTTATATTTATCTATATGAACTAATGTCATGAAAGACTTCTTTTATGTTGGTTATTTGGTTGGCATATCAACCTCTACGAGTTAGATTCTCTCTAAGTACCACATGAGTTAAGCATTTACCTTTCTCTCAATTGTCTTGCAAATGCAACTTGTCACTGCAATAGGTCAGTAGTTTGTTGGGATTTTGTTAGGTTTAGGAATTGAAATGATGACACACTTAAGCCGCAATTTTTGGAAATTTGTTTGAACATCATGTTACTTGCTGCTTTTCTGTCTCTTTCCTTCTGACTTGTGCATATCATATACTTCAAGCCCACTTTCCTCATGTTCCAGGAACTTTAGCTGTCTTTTCCAGATGTTAAGTATTAGTTTTCTTTCATTTCTATCCTCTCCAAAACCCCATTGTTGCTCACATGCTATGTTCATGTTATCCAAAGCATCCTTCTGTAGAACTACATTATGATTGCTTCAAGTCTCTCCAATTTTGAGATTGTCCAGCATTCACTGGCATATTGAAGAACAGACATCACATAGCAATCCAGTACTCTTTGTTTCTAGTAAAATTTTCCTGTTTTTCAGTATTCTCCTCAGCTTCTGGAATGCATCCTTGGCTGTGCCAATTTGCCTTTGGCTCTCCGTATCGCACTTTCCGTCTTCTGTTAGAAAACTTCCCAGGTATTTAAATTTCTGTACCTGCTTGATTTTAGTATACCCTGCCTGTAGTTAGCAGTTTGGGCTCCTCTTTTTGCTGATGACCATGAATTTGGTTTTCTTGTAGTTTATTTGTAGTCCTTTCTTTTCACTTTCTTCAGCTATCTTCTGTAGAAGGTCTTGTAGTTTCCTTTCTGTGTCTGCTATCAGCACTGTATCATCTGCATATCTTATATTGTTCAGATTGTGGCTGCCAATGAGGAATCATAGAATGACTTCTTGAGCCCCCACAATAGTCTCAATGTACAATTTGAATAGATCTGGTGAAAAGACACATCCTTGTCTTACACCTCTTTCTATATCTGCTGAATTTGTTTTCTGTCCATATGCAGGTGATTTGCTACCAGTAGACGTTCTTGTTTCCAAATACATTTAGGCTGTTGAGCATTTCTATCAAGTCTTTGTGGTAGACTTTGTTGAATGCCTTTGTGTAGTCTATCAAACACAGGTACCTGTCCTTCATTTCTATTGCCTTTTCTGATAGCATTCTAAGCATAAATATTGCATTCCTTGTTCCAGTGTCCTTGACAAAACCATAGCGTTCTCGTCCTATCTCTGGCCTGATTCAGCTGCGTGTTTTATTTATCAGTTTTTGGATGATGAGTTTTATGTGGATCATTAAGCTGATTGTTTGGTAGAGTTCACATTCATTTGCACCTAGCTTTTTAGGCAGTGCTATAAAAATTGATCTGAGTAGGTCTTCCGGCATCTCACCACCATTATAGATTTTGTTTATTAGTTCTGTAATTCTCTCTATGCTGAATTTATCTAAGGCTGTCAGTATCTCTATTACAATGCCATCTGGTTCATCTATTTGCTTATATTCAGCTTGGCCACTACAGCTTCCACTTCAGATTTTAATATTTTCTGGTCCATCAGTATCTGCGTATTGTTGGTGGCTTTCTCTTCTGGTGGAAGGGATTGTTTATATATTCTTCCCATCGCTGGAGTTTTTCTACTTTATCTAATATGAGCGTTCCATCCTTGGATTTTAAACATCCTGTTGAGAAGCATGTCCTTTGTCCTATTACTTTCATTATTTCTTTATGCATGTCTTCTTTATTAGTCATGCTCAATCTCTCTATTTTTGCATATTAGTTGTTGAAAAGTCAGTCAGTTAAGAGCAATACGTGATACACTTTGGGTGATCATGTCTCAAAAGAGACATGACTGACTGGGCAGGAGATCATTTCGCAGTAAGTTGCCATTGCTTTCTGCGGTAAACTGGTTGCCAGCCAAAGCTATAGAACCCAATCTGTCCTATTATTTAACCCATAACTGGAGGGAAGAGATGGATTAATACCTTTCTCAAGGGCATTTGTGCGTAAGTGAATGCAAGGAATTCAACTAGAATTCGAACTTGGCACTCTGATTTGTCGTTCCAAGTCAATATCCACGGCACCACAACACACTTTGCCAAAATGTTGTCTCTATAATAACATCCATATCAAGCAAGATGAGAACAATAGTTTGAAATAATACAAATATAAATGATAATTTAATTTTGATCTTCTGGGATGAGGAGTTACAATAGAATTTCCTTACTTTATTTGAAATCTGACTTTGCAGAGTATATTAAAACACTGGTTAGTAAATTTAGTAGTATAAGCTGGGCATGGCTGGTATGGATATTCAGATTCAGTGGAAACAAGCAATAACTGAATTAGCCAAGATGTTATCCCTGGAAATGGACAATCTTTCTCACCTGAACCTATCACCAGGAGATTGGCTCATTGCACCTTCTCGAACTAACACTTTCCGCCGACAGGAAGTGGAGAGATAATATTGAATCAATTGCTAGTTCTGTTGTTAGGAAAGTTAGTTCACTTTGTCAAACTAGATAATTTTTCTTGCCAGAATATCTCTCATATATCACATTTAAATAAATAAGGAATAAAAAAAAACATTTAAAATGGGTTTGGTAAGATACCACACTTGAGAGAAACAGATTAATTAAATTTTTCCATTTAAAAAAAAAAAACAGACACTTACCTTAATGTTATAAATTGGGTGGATATTTTTCATTGTGTCAAGAACAATTTTTCGCACCTATAAAATCAAGAAAATTATATTAATAATTAAAAAAAATTAAAAAAAAAAACAAACAAATAATTGAGTAGAAATATACAAGATTTTGTAGGATTATTCAATACAAAGAGATACAAAACTGCAGCACAAAAAACTGGTGGAAATTAAAGGAAGATAAAACAGAAAGGGAATTGTTAATCATTGATCCATCACATCTTTTAGAGACAAAGATAAAAGAAAATGAAGAAAAAGAAACCAACCATGATCAATTGAAGTTAGAATTTGCAATGCTTTGGAAATTAAGAAAGATTACAATTACACTAGTTGTCATTGGTGCTCTTGGTATGTTGATTGACAGAGAGATAAAGACATGAAAAAAAAAAAAAAAAGCATTGATTAAAGAAAAGGAGAATATTAAGAATAATCCAGATGATGAACACTTGCAATCAGAGGAAAACTGCATGATACCTAATTCTGCTGGTTTTGGCCATTAATAATAATAGTAGTCAGTCAGTTAAGTGCTATACATGATACACACTTGGGCGATCATGTCTCGAAAGAGACATGACTGAGTAAGCAGAAGATTATCTCACAGTAGGTTGCCATTGCTTTCTGAGGTAGATTGGTTGCCAGTCAAGGCTATAGGACCCAATCTGTCCTGTTATTTAACCCATAACTGGAGAGAAGGGACGGATTAATAACTTTCCCAAGGGTATTTGCGCCTAAGTGAATGCATGGAATTCAACTGGAATTTGAACTTGGCTCCCAGATTTCTCGTTCTGAGCTGATATCCACTGCACTACAACACACTATCAAAGTACAAGGGCCTTGAAATCAAAATTTCAAAAATGTGGCATGTGAGAACACTAACAATTCCATTTGTTATTTGAGCCCTTGGTTTGATTGGAAAAGGTACCACTAGACTCATTGAAGGGATCCCTGGTAGCCCAATCCTTAAAGATGTACAAAAAAATTGTACTCACAAATACAGATCACACCTTATGAAGAGCTTCATCTATGTAAAATGTGTGTAATCTTGTTTTTATTTTATTTTTTAAATGCTCAATAGAAAATGTTGTGATCCTATTTCTGATCTGGGGGGGTCTGGTTGGAACCAGTAAAGAAATGTGCATACACCAGAAATAACAGCAATAATTTGATGGCATATCCACCTTTGTGGGTTATTTAATGCCAAAAAAGGTAGGGTTTTAATGTTCAGTTATAGTGAGAAGGTTGATTTAGTCAGATTCTGATGAATTTTTTTTTATTTTAGAAAACTGAAGATGTCTTCTAATTTTATATTCAGAAATATTTTGAGAATAATTTTTTTGCTCTCAAAAATGTGTTATGGTAATAATTTTTTCTTCAAAAATGTATTGTTGGCAATATTTTCCCTTCAAAAATGTATATTTTTCTATAAAAGTTTATTTTTATACTTTCATAGTGTTTTGACTCCAGTTTGAGGGTTAACTATTTGCCCATAGCTGGGACCCTAACAGGTGCTACCACTCCGGGTCAGGATGAACCTGGAAACAACAGCAATTAAGAGGTAGTTCTATGCTTCTCACAACCTCCTAATCAGAGGCTTTGCTGCCGGATGCAGTTTACCGTCATATCCAGGACACAATAATAAAAGAAGAAGAATTAATGCAAAAGAAAATGAAAAGCAGGAAAGGCATCAAGATTTGAATCATGAGATAGCATGTTTGTGGGTGGGGATTAAAAAAGCAGAAGTTGTTCCTGTTGCTGCAGGAAACAGTGACAAAATTCAAAAAATGACTAGATAAAATTGGAACTGTGAACAGGGATGCTTTGGAAGACAGGACTGCTTGGGACAGCAATAATTCTAAAAAAAAGGTTCCATCAATGTAAAGAGTTCAAGAAAAGATGGAACCCATGATTGTTAACTATGATCCATTCCTGGTTGTTAAATTGCAGCATAAGATTCACTCAAGATAAAGTTGAATAATAATATTATCCTCTCTATTATAATAAAGACTGTTGTATATAATTTCCCTCCCGTCACACGCTCATGAAGAGAGAAACAATACACGAGGCAGTACTAGCTCAGTTTATTCAAGAAACAATAGCAAGGCAGCATCGAAACAGTTGATTCTCTTCATGACCAGCAATGAATGCTTTTGCTGCGTGTTTGCTGTTTAACAGTGCCTTATTATTTGATTTTTTTGCAATAATTATGTCATCGAGTATTGAAGAATATATATATATTTCTTTCCTGTCATGCTCAGGAGTTTGGATTTTTTTTTCTTTTTATTGTGTTTTAATTTAAAATACTCAATATTAGGTACATCTATATATAAGATTATAATAATGTCATTGGTGCTCTTTGCACAATGATTGACAGAATAAAGACCTGGATAAAGAAAGTTTTGTTGCTGTGTGGAACTGTTGCAGAAACAAGAAGAATAATCCAACAAGTGATGAACAATATCTAGAGTTGCTGTTTGTGGTCCGTTCTCCATGAATTACCAAATATTAAGATCTTATCTGATCAAATACTACAGCTGTTACTATTAATAATTCATTATTCATTGAAATTTGAATTCACAAGGCTTTGGAAGTTGAAGATCACAATCTTACCAGTTGTCATTGGAGCTCTTTATACAGTTATTGATAGAACAGAGATATGAATAAAGAAAATTGCCTAGAACTGTTGCTGGAAATCTTTTATGAAAGCCAAGAATAATCTGAAAAGTGAAGAACACTTATGGTCAGAGGAAAATTGCATGATATGCAAGACTGTTGCTTGTGGTTCACTTTCCATACATTAATTACCAAATATTAAAATCTTATCAGAGAAAATACTACTATTACTACTACTACTACTAATAATAATAAATGATTAACCCTTAATTTATTGTAACTTGAACTGCGAAGTGGAACTGTTGCAGAAAGGAAGCCTTTTAGGAATGGGAAGGATAATTTGGTTGGTTGGTTGTTGGTTTGTTTAGCCAGCATATCGACCTTCTTTGGGTCATTTAATGATGAAAATCATTTTTATTCTAAGTTCAAACTTTTCCATTAGTTGAATTTTTCAGAATTGTGATCTGGTATTATATATTCAAGTATACTCTTGTTTCTCTCAAGAAGGAAAGAATGTTGTCCATGCGAGTATTCTCAAATATATCTTTCATATTGTTGGTTTTAAGTATCGCTTTCTAGCAGTAGCAAGGGTTCTACATTCCACAAGAATATGCTTGACTGTACAAGTTGTCTGGCATGTCAAACATTGTGGTGGCTGTTCTTGTTTGAATATAAAGGAGTGAGTGAGGCTTGTGTGGCTGATACATAATTTGGATATAACAACTTGTTCTTTCCTTGACTTTTTAGTAATTGGTCACCACTCTCCCAAAGTGGGCTTGATTTGAAGGAGTTTGTTTTTTGTGTTATTATTCCAGTGTTGTTGCCATTTTGCGGAAAAATAATTTGTTGATTTTACATTTCAGGTCGGTATAAGGGATGTTGATATTATCAGAACTCAGGTTTAAGGTCGATTTGGCTGCTGAGTCTGCTCTTTCATTACCTCTCACTCAGATATGACTTAGGATCCAACACATATTTCTTTATGGCTAGACAATGAGTCTAGTCTATTCAGCAGTTTGGTGATTAGTGGGTTCTCAAGCTTTTTATTACTGAGTGATGTTAAAACAGAGTGAGTCTGAAAATATTATGAATTTCTTATGTTTACTTTTCGATAGGATATTGAGAGCAAGGTCAATGGCACAGACTTCTGCAGTGAAAATGGAGCTTTCTTTTGGGAGAGCCTTTTTGTGGATTGTTTCATTTAGAACTGCTGCACACGCTGATCTATTGTGGTCCTTGGAGCCATCCGTAAAGATATGTAAATGTTTGGGGTCATCCAAGGATAATCTGGAAAGTGATAAACACTTAGAGGAAAATTGTATGATATCTCAAGCTGCTGCATGTGGGCATTAATTACGAGATATTAAGATCTTATCTAAGAAAATACTGATAGCAATAATAATAATAAATGGTTTGGTTTGTAAAATCTTTGAATTGCAATAAAACATTTCTTTTTGTATTAGTTGATAGTGCAATGTTAGTTCGTATATTTTATCATAAGTAAAATATTCATAAAGGAAAGAAAAGAATAGAAAAAAAAAAATCAAATGAGTTACTTCTCCCCATCTCAATGATAGCTGTTTCTTTAGGTCAGTCAGTCAGTCAGTTACGTGTGATACGTGATACATGCTGGGGTGATCATGTCTCAAAAGAGACATGACTGACTGGGCAGAAAATTATCCGGTAGTAGGTTGCCAAGCCAAAGCTATAGAACCCAATCTGTCCTGTTATTTAACCCATAGCTGGAGGAAAGAGACAGATTAATACCTTTACCAACGGTATTTGCGTGTAAGCGAATGCAAAGAATTTAACTGGAATTTGAACTCCGCTCCCCGATTTCTTGTTCTGAGCCGATATCCACTGCACCACAATGCATATCCTGGGTATCAAATACAAAATGCCAGCATGATTCATTAAAGTTCTTTATTCTCCCCTCCCCCCAAAAAAAAACTGACCCCAAGACCAAGACGGTGCTCTTTTAGCATGGCATACTTATTTTTCAATTAATTTTCTTTATGCTATGATTATTTTGTTTATTTAACTTATTTCAGGAGTTGAAAAATCCCTGCTGGTATGACTTCCCCAGTAGCATTAGTACTTTGTACAAAAAGAGTATTAATATGCTACTGAACATAAAATGGGGGTTCGGTTTTATATTGTTATTAAGTAATAAACAGATTCCCGAGAATTATTATAATAATTAGCAATATTTACTGATTGACACATAATAATCTTCAAATAGTAAGGACTTAGCAAGGCATGCCATCATTTTTAATGGCATGCATGAAATAATGAACATAAAGTGGTGCAACGGTTTTCTATTGCTATTAAGTAAGAAACTAATCCCCCTTACAATAATTATGAAAAAAGGGCTATGGTTATGTCACGTAACGCCATTTCCTCACCAAACTTAATGTTTGATGCTGTAAACTTGAATACGCATATAGTGATAATGGCTCAGAATTGTTAATTGGAGTGCCAAGTTCTAATTCCAGTTAGGTTTGTTATATTTACTTATGTGCAAATACTCTTGGAAAAGGCATGAATTCATCTCTTCTCCCCACAACTATGAGTTAATTAGCAAGACTTGTATCTTAAAAAGAAAATTCTTACAATCTAAAATATTTTCTGGCTTTAAAATAACTTTCAAAGGGTTGATAAGCCATAAAAAATTGAATCTAATATCAAAAATATATCTAAAGACTGATATGGGAAAATTTTCAAATAGTAAGGACTTAACAAGATATGGCATTGTTTTTGACGGCATTCATGAGCTAGTATGAAAATATTGCTGATATCAGTTTTCTTTTATTGTTATTAGGTAATAAACTGTAACCCCAAATAATTATATATTATTATTATAATTAGCAAAAATATATTTAGAGAATGACATGTGAAAATCTTCAAATAATATGGAATTAAGAAGACGAGCCATCATTTTTACCAGCGTGAGTCATCTAGCATTAAGATAAGACTACTGGACATAAAATGGGGAAACAATTTTTGAGGCCGGTCGATTTGGCAGGTGAGTTGTTACACATTCCGTAGCAGATTCTGACTTCCGTGGCCACCGCCCAGCTGTCTATATTGACCAAAATCCTTTTGGGGATCTCATGGGCATTGCGTTAAGCACCTTAGCTGAACATTTGGTTCATCCCACAGCGCCAGTTCTGCTTACCAAAAGTAGCCCACTTGGCACTTGCATTCATTTCCCCCTGTACGCCTCTAATTATTTGCTTTACTGGATGGAATTGTGACAATTGAATGCCAGCTATCCTGAGGGGAAACTTTGGAGGGAACCAGCTACTAGACAGCTTGATTGGTCTTTCACCTTTACACCTGTTTCTGACGATCGATTTGCACGTCAGAGACACTTTGGACTTTCACCAGTTTCCTCTGGCTTCATCCTGACTGGGCATGGATCACCTTTCGGGTCCCTGGGTCGGCTGAGTCGAACTTGGAGAAAAGGGTTACCAACCCGGGGGTGATGCACCCTTGCGCAGTGCCTAAACTTGACAACCTAAATCATGACTAGTTCAAGCCGCGGGATCTCACCAGTGGGTGATGGAAAGAAAGTTGTAGGCTGCACCTTGCTGTCAACGGCAACCCCCCCCCCCACCCGTTAGATTTTTTTTAAAAAGTATTATTAGTACAAGATTCTATAGGACATAAAGTGGGGGAGCAGTTTTCTATTGTAATAAAAAAAAAATGTATAGCTGACCACTTATAACCATGGATGCCTGTCTACTAGGGCGGCTAGCTAATCCCAATTGTAGACACCTGCTCAGTCATGTTTGTGTTTGTTCAACAGCCAAAGAACCCACCTGTGGTTTATACTGCAACAAAGCAGAGTGGACCATAGTTACAATTTCTGGAAGAGAGTGTGTGTTATCTAGCATGAACAACAATCTGAACAAGGCCAGGATGCTCAAACCCTTGGTCACAATGACTTGTGACTTAATGCTAGCAAAACCATCAACGGCTCTCAAAGGGTCTTGCCTACCCAATTTCATTCACAAGGCTTGGATCAAACCATGGTATGGTTTTTAGGCACTTTCCAAATTGCTGCATGCTGGGATCACTCCCCCCCAGCGATAACATCAAAAAGTCACCGTCCTGACAAATTGATCATGGTAAGATTTAAAAGGGGTGGGGGGTGGGATGGGGGGGGGGCTTATGGTCAAAAAGTGAACGTTTTAACCATGCACACAACAATAAACCAATCATTACTACATATAATAATTGAAAAATATATTTGAAGACTCACATGTGAAAATATTCTAATAATAATAGACTTGACAAAGTTTATAATTTGTTTCAGGACTCAAAAATTTTGGGAGGAATGTTTATTTTTTAATCATTTAAACTGGCTTGTTATTTTAGAAGTTGTAGCATTATTATTCCAGATGGTATTTGTATTTGGTACACAAGAGTACATTTAGTATATAAAATAAGCATATGTATCAATTTTGAAACATTGGTAGTAACAAATACAACCTTCGTTTCGTCATAGTAGTTATATTTAGTGCATGAAATTTGTCCTGAATTAGTTGTTAAATTTGTGAATAAAAAAAGAGAAGAAAACTATCAAAAGAATTTAACACTTGTACCTGAAAAAAAAAAAAAAAAAAAAAAAAAAAAAAAAGAAGAAAAGACAACAAACAAATCCCCTAAAAAAAAGTCTGTTAAAAGGATGGTTTTTCTCATGGCATTGCTACTACTGAATACTCTCTCAACAATGTTTTTTTTTATTTTTAAATGTAATGTCTAGAATTTTAACAAAAATAAAACACTATTTAGTAATTAAATTATTTATTTACAATGTTTTTATTTTATATTTACAATATCATAAAAATAAAAAGCTGTCACTTAAATGGGGAAAACCTACCACCCACCATTCTCTCTCCTCACTTTTTTCTCTTAGTTCAGTATTGATTAAAGGTTTTCTTATTAATTACTCAGTTTTACTTTGCTGACAATTATTTCTGAGAAAGTGTCGTCCAAAAGGTACCTAAAATTTTAAATGTTTTGATACCATTATATCTTATTTTATTAATAAATAATTATCCCCTTCATTAAAATTATCATAGCCTGGTGTGGCACTAAAAACATGGTTAAAAATAAAAACCATTTCCACTGTTAAATAATGTAAGGCTGATAGTGGGAGAACATTGTTTGATATATAGTGCCTCTCTTATTGGAAGATGCTTTTGATATTGTGATTTAAATAGTATTTTTAACCAAAATCTTTTCAAGGATTCTTGTAAATTATGGGATAATAAATGTTTTTTTTTATTGGACTGTTACATAGATGGGATGTAAGTTGTCTACCCAAAGAAGCAGTACTATGGCCAATATAGGTAATTCATTTTTGACAAGAAATGCAGTCTTGTACAGGGCATTGAAATTTATACACTATATTTAGTCATTGCTAGTTTAGATTTGATGGGGTTATTTTGATTAAAAACAAGTTTTGACGTCTTCCATTTTTGATAATATATTATAATTTTACATGTTCTTGAGGAATTATGGCAGAAATATGGTGTTTCATAATTTTTACAGAGCAAATTTGTTCTGTTTATAATTATTGTGCATTTAATAGCAGTAAAATATATTGATGTTTATTTAGTGTGTTATTTTTAATACTAGTGTTGTGTATTTTTTGTCAGAATTTTATTTGTTTATCAATGATGTAGTTGGGAAAACTATTGTTGACTAATATTTGTCTTATGTATTTTAGTTTGCTTAAAAATATTCTTTGGAGAAGGAATTTTGATGTGCTCTATTTAAGAAGTTTGTTATTACTGCTTTCTGTTGCAAACAACGCTCTGAATTGTTGATGCATTGTTTTTAATCGACTGTGAGCAAATGTGGCACCCACTTTGAACACAGTTTCTTCATTGACAAATGTTCATGCAAAATGGTGAATACATTGCCTTTTGATATGTTCAACTTCTCTGCTATCTCATGTAACTTCAATTTACAATCAGTCAAAATGAGTTTGTGAATTTTTTTTGGTGTTTTCCGGGACAACTGCTGATTTTGGGTGACCTGAGCATTCAGCATCATTTGTATCTGTATGACCACGTTTAAAGTCAGCATGCCACCTCCTAACTGTTGTTTCCGATGGAGTAGAGTCTGAATAATACTTATCAAGCTATTGCTTTGCTTGAACAGTATTTCTCCCCCCCACCAGAAGGTAATGCTTTATCAACACATGAAATTCAGATTTTTCCATTGTTTTGAAAATTTACAACAGTAGTTTCACTTAAATAACTGTAATTTGTAAACTAATAATTTGATTGGGTCCAAATTTTGTCACATGTCATTTGAAGATTAGTACTTCATAAAAATCATATGGTTTTTTTATTAGTGGCACCATCTATATGTCAGGCCCGGGACTTATTGAGTGATGTGTTACACACACACACACAAATTTTTTAACTCTTTTTTTTTAGCAATGTGTCAATTTATTCATTAGGTTTAGAGCCAGGTTGAGAAAACGTCTATAAACGATACATATTGGATATATGTAAAACTGAATTTATCAGATGACATGGGCCTAAGAAGTTTTTAAGACAAAGTCATATTTTAGTGCATCAGGGCTAAGTTTTTTTGATCAGCAGATCGAAAGAAACTTAGCCCTGATGAGTGAAGACACCATAACACTCCTCGAGGAAACTTTGAAGTTGGCATGAACCTGCTCAGTTAAGTGACAAACTTCTTTGCATTAATCATATATATGGCTGAAAGTGCTAAAACGCCAACATAGAGCATGTGAAAATATTACACACACATACGCACACACACACACACACATATATATATATATATTTATATAAGACCTGAAAGACTTATAACTGCATGAATGACACCCTTCTCAGATTCTAAAACTAAAAAAATAAAGGAAACAGGAAAAGAATTCTTTTCATTTTTTGGTTTTTATACAGACAAATGAGAATATTTCGAGATCCTAAGAAGAACAAGATATAATCAGAAATGGAAGAACAAAAATATATATATATATATATATATATATAAACTGAAGTCATAAGCAAAAAAAATACAAATGAGAAAATGAGAACCACCAAGCCGTTGTAGACATTGGGTGGGTGCTGAATTCTATAAATTCCACTTGGGTAATAGTTGGCAGTAGAAATTTGTCAGAATGTGGGCAGTAAGCATCTTTCACGGCAGGGTGGGGTGGGGGAATCAACAGCTGGAAGAGACAATAACAAAGCCAAAGTTACAACTGTGACGTAAGTGTGGATTTCACATCTCTGACCTTGGCACCATTCTTACCCAAAGCAACTATTTCCCTGGCTTCCTCTTTGATCCCCCCCTCACAAACACCTACCACAAAAACAAGCACCGTCGTCTTTTATATATCGATGCCTTAAAAAAAAAAAAAAAAAAGAAAGAAAAAAGGCTGCTGTAGACATTATGATTGAGGAATTTATATTTCTTTTTAGTGCTTCTATTATTCAAAATTCAGCTGATCTTCTTAGCAGTAAAAGGTGGCGTGCAATGTTGTACACATGAGAGGATTAGGTAGAGTCATACAGTCTGGCTTATTTACAGAAGGTTGGTTTTTCTTTGTGGTAAGGAAAGAGAGAGAGGTAAAGAAGATCTTTCATTCGTTTTTGTTCTGCAAAGCAAGTATTTGGCAGGGTAAACAGATGGGAATTGACTGCAAGGTACTTATTCTTTTGCAAGACTTAGATTTGGACGTTCTTTGGACGTCTCTCAAGAAAAGTGCTTATCATCATCCTGAGAACAGTTAGGTAATCAAGTACTTATTGTCCGAAGTTATATTTAGATTACATCAGCCTACTGGCTGTTGAAGTTGCACTCTTTGATGCAAGAGAGTGCATTAAAAGTACACATACACCATAAATAAAGTACAAATAAATGATTTAGAATGGGTTTTAAAATAAATTTACCTATACAATTGTCCAGAAGAAAATGGCGATTTACTGTATTGGTCAAGATGACCTTGCGCTGCATGGTGTTATATATCTTTGTGTATTTAGGCAGCAAATTCTCTTTTTGGCATGTCAGATTGAATAAATTGTAAACATTATGTCTGCTTATTTTTAATAAAATCTCTTCATACTCATGGCTAAACTTTTGTGTATTATAATTGAAAGATGTAAAAAATGCGCTGTGACTTTTACAGTTTATTTTATTATTCATTTCTCAGTGTTACCAAGGACTTTCAATCCCCTTCATAGATCATATTCA
This sequence comes from Ascarosepion bandense, assembly GCA_037127315.1. Lineage (NCBI taxonomy): Eukaryota > Metazoa > Mollusca > Cephalopoda > Sepiida > Sepiidae > Ascarosepion > Ascarosepion bandense. Next base: position 3,035,251 of record JBBBDQ010001215.1, read on the forward strand.
GGGTTGTAAGTTGTGGTAATAACTGCAAAATTGTGTTGATAAAAATTACTGTAAATTTTTCTTTTGCTTCAAATGCAATGGTTGAGAGTTATGCTTAGCGTTCATTAGAGCGTGAAAATTATCCACTATGGAATTTTTTCTTGTAACGTCATGGTTATGCACATATTAAAGCATTAAAAAAAAGTTCTTTTTACAAACATTTTAGAACATTACTACAGTATTCAGAGCTGATTCTATTAATTGGCAATTGTTTGTTTTCTTGGTGTAGGATAGTTGTGTTACCAATCATTATTTTTTATATTGTGAATGTAGACAGGAATGTTGTTGTAGGTGTCTAGAAATAGACGAATAGTCAGACGTGTATGTTGTGGCTGGTTAGGGTTAGGAAGAAAGACATGGAAAACAAGGTAGGTAGGTTTAACAAGTGTATTAGAATAACAGAACATATATATAAAATACGAGTGTTAGTAGTCAGCAGATAGAAGTGTACGCTCGAACTATATAGTTCGACTGCCTCTCCAGAAGTCACGCAGGTTAGTTTTTATTGACGGAGTCTATTCCTATAGATAAGGCATCATAACTGTAATGTAAGATGTCTTGTTAATGTAGTTGTTGTAAATCCAACATATATATTTGTTGTTTTTTTGTCAGAGATACATTCTCCCATAGGACATTTGAACTGATATCTAATGTTGGTTTTATGTAATACATCAGTTGGTGGAGAAGAGTTATTATGGATAATTAAATTAGTAGCGTTGTATTTTTATATTAATTTTATTTTTTATTTCTTTTATATTATTTTTATTATATTATTTTAGTAATATATCTCCCATGGATCCTAATAAAAAAATTAAAATTAATAATATAAAATTATAATGATCAACAACACAACTATCCTACACCAAGAAGACAACAAATGCAACCTACAGATCCTCGATGTAATATTCATTAAAAAACTTAAACTGTCAATTAATAGAATTAGCTATGATGTGGTACAGTGGATATCAGCTCGGAACAAGAAATCAGAGAGCCGCGTTCGAATTCCAGTTGAATCCATTGTATTCACTTACGCGCAAATACCCTTGGGAAAGGTATTAATCTGTCTCTTCCTTCCAGTTATGGGTTAAATAGCAGGACAGATTGGGTTCTATAGCCTTGGTCGGCAACCAGTCTACCGCAGAAAGCAATGGCAACCTACTGCGGGATAATCTTCTGCCCAGTCAGTCATGTCTCTTTTGAGACATGATCGCCCAAGCGTGTATCACGTATGGCACTTTAACTGACTGACTGTAGTAATGTTCTAAAATGTCTTAAAAAAATTTTTCAAACATGTTTAAAAAAAAAAAAAGATATTACACACACACACACACTTACGATTATGGATGTATGGGTATGTCTAAATAACAATCACATCACTACAAACATACATGGTCATTGCTACTTAAATTCTAACAACTGACACCCTACCAATCAAAAAATAATCAATAATATAGTAAGTGTTTGTGCATAAAGCATCTCAGTTCTGACACTGAGAATTACAAAACACATAGGGAATCTAATCAATCATTATCCCCTCAAAATAAAAAAAAAATCAGTCACTAAGAGTTTCAAACACAATAAGAGATCCTCTTCTAACCTACGAAACAACCAAGAAAAATTCCCAAATTTGCAGAGTTTTCAACTTGAATGACAACTTTCACAAACTCATAGTTTTCAAAATGATTTTCAGTACCTAAGGCTTGACTCCACAATCAGATAATTAATGAAATCCCACATAATACCAGGTGACAACCTCCAAATCTACAATAACATGTTATATCAGAGTTGTCTAAACTTTTTTCAAAAAGATCCAAATTTGATGAAGTGAATATGCGTGAAGGCCAACCATTTTCCTTGGCATTCTTAGAACTATTAAAATTAAATACAAATGAAAGCCTTATGAAAATTTATTTGCAAATAGCATATGTTTATTTTTTCACATGGATGGCAAATAAATTTAAAAAGGTCTTATCAAAATCACTCACCCTGCCAAATCTGAAGCCCATATAAGATAAAATAAAATATACCTGAGAAAAATGAACTTCCAGGAAGCTATAATATAACTGGTTAATCTTAAATATTGCATATTATTAGTAATTAATGTTGTTTGTCAACTTTTAAGTAATCTTTTAGTAAAATGTGAAATTGCATTTCTTAGAAAAATATGAGAAAAAAATATGAAGCTTATTAGCTTCATATTTTTTTCTCATATTTTTTAAGGTGAAGTAAAATATATCTGAGAAAAAAAGAACTTCCAGGAAGTTATATAATATATCTCAATTTAATCTGAAACATAATATATTATTGGTAATTAATGTTGTCAGTCAACTTTTAAGTTAAAAACATATGAATAGGATTATAACACCAACATTCATCTTAAGAAGTAGAAAAGATAAAGTGACACAAATCCAAGTGTCCAAATATATTTATCATTGATTTTGACCAACACAAAACAAATTTAATTTGCTAAGATTTTTTAATTTATTTATCTCGGATAACCAAAACAAATAACTTACCTGGACTTATATCAAGGGTGATATCTAGACCTGGACTGCAATATGTAGGCTAGGTCTGATTCAAAGGTAGTGATTTTAGAAAGTAACTGGGAAAGGGCAAAGTTAGGGTCACACAGTGCTGCTGCCATCTTTTGGTAAAACATGAAATTGCATTTCTTAGATGTGTACTTCATATAGTCTGATTGACAATACTGGTGGGCCTTAACTGATACATTCTATGATAGAGGATGGGGCCATAAAAATTTTACTGTGGGCCATAATTGCCCCTACACCCAGGTTAGACATTGCACATGCCTGCCTAACATCTAGATTACCCAAATCACCCACTCATCAGGATATCCTATTGAGTAATAAACCCTGATGCTTGTAAACATCAACAGTATTTTTACACCACCAGGCATACCTACAATAATCTGAACTCCTCTCTTGATTTATTATACTGCTAATAAATTTAATTTTTTTTGCAACAAATGCAGGAGATTATGTTGGTGAAACTGGTACAAAATTCTGTCAACCACAAGAAAAGACTAGAAATGACAATGCATGCTTGTCAACAAGAAAATCTATCTATCTATCTATATATATATATATAAATGGCAATCTGTGAGTGTGTGTGACTGTTCCCTATGCATGCCTACATTTTTTAAGCTACGCCATTCAAACTTTCTAGCGACACAAGGAAGCCAGGTTGACACATACTTTTTGAGTTTAAGTTCAGCAATTTTCCCTTTTGCACTTTTTGGCCAATGGAGCCAATTGTTTACATTTGCTCTGTAAAACATCTAAGATCTAAGATGGTTGCTAGATTGGTAAATTTTCGTTTTAGGACCAGAAGGCTAATATCCCTTCAATTTTTTCCAAAATAATCTTATTTCTGTGCAAATGTATATGCCGAACTCAAATCAACAATTAGATATTGAAGAAACCTACCTTTTTTGATGTTAATGACCAGAAAAATATCGAACTTCTTGCTCTTTTTGTCAGCCATTACCGGCTTAGTGAAAGTCATTCGCTGCTGAACGATTTTAGGCGTAAGGAGAAAATTTGGGCCTATTTACTTCCTTTACAGAAAAGTCTTTGCAGAAATTACTATGTGATTCTTTTTTTGAGTACTTAATTTCAGAAGAAAGTTGCGTGCATGAAAAGTTATTTGCATATATTTGCGTAGTAACTTTTATTCTGATGTTTTAAAAATTCATTTGGTCAACAAAAAAATGTGAATATTTTCCCTGTAATTTTGAAACAAAAGAAATATTTAAAAGAAAGTGTGTTTTTTTTTCAAACAAAATATGTGAAAAAAAGAAAAAGTGCCAATGGTTAATTCAGTTTAAGTCTTTTTTTTTTTTCAGATTTAATATTTCATACTTCAGAAAATAAAATTTAAAAAAATAAAGCTTTTTTTTCACTAAATATTTCATGCAGGAAATCAACTGTCTGTAATTTGTGTGGCATTAATGTAACTTTTTCCTCTAAAATTAAATGTCTACATTTTTAAATATTCTTCGAAAATTTCTGAAATTCATTTAGTCAACAAAAAATGTAAATATTTTCCCCCCGTAATTTTGAAACAAAAACAAACACAATGTCACACAAAACATCAACTCACGTTTCCTCAAAACAAAAGAAAAAAGATTTTTTTAATGAAATTTTTGAATAATTTTTAAATAATTTTTTATATAATTATTTTTTTATATAATTAAGTTTTAAAGTGAGGTGGTGACTACAAGCACTCGAAAATCGCAACACACTGCTTTAATCATCTCATTAAAACTGTTCTGAGTTGCACGGGCAATGTCGGGCTATGATGCTAGTATAAAGTAAAGGAAAGCAAGAGGAAAAGACTAGACATCAATTTAAAAAGACAATGTATTGTTGCCAGAAAAAAAAAAAGCCCAAGATGCAAACTATGGATTAGCAACACGAAAATCAAGCAAGACAAAAATTTAAATATATCAGAAGTATTTTAACAGAAGATGGAATATTGGACATTCAAATCTGATATTGAATTGGAATAGCAAAAGATGCCTTTCAAAAGGTAAGTAAAGTATTAAGAAACAGGAAAATTTCATTAGAAACAAAAGATGTCTGAAATGTAATATTGGATGTCCTATATGGCAGTGAATGGTGTTCAACCTCCTCACAGATGAAGAATAATAAAAATCTGTGTAATAAGGAAATTTGAAAGAAAAAAAAAAAGGGGCTTATACTTAGAACAAGAGATGGTTGAAATTTTTAGGGTACATAATGAGGAAAGAGAGCATGGAGAAGTTAACACTCACAGGATATATTGATGGCAGGAAAAACAGAGGCAAGAAATAAAAAACTTAACAATGGCTGTAAGCAAATGGAGATTAAATGACAGCAAAAAAGAACAAAGCATACTAAGAGCTACAAAGGAGAGGAAGTTGTGGAGAGCTATGACCGTCCATGTTTAGAAAGGGGACAACAGATAGACGAAAAAGAGAAGAGAAATTGTGGCTGAAAGGATAAAACAATACTTTCTAGTCACTACTGACTTCGAGAGGAACATATCACTCAAAAACTATGTGTATAAAATTAACAGAAAAAAAAAACACACACACATATATGTGCATATATCCAATTTGTGTTTCAAGCTGACAAAATAAAAAAAAAAGAAAAAATATCTTCGATATAAGAATGAATATTTTCAGTGAAATATATATAAGATATATATTTTTTAAGTTTGATTTTTTATAAACTTGTGTTAACGTAATATTTTTTTTAAATGAACATATGTAAACTTTAAGATAAAATTTATAAATATTCATTTCAGTCACATGCTTAGATAAACACAACAGCCTTCCTTTTCCTCTTCATTTTATAATTTCTTTTATCCCTTTTTTTTTCATTTTTATAAACATGTCCACTCAGAAAACTGTTTACAGCTAACAAGCTGTTTTTGTAGATCATTCCTACCAATGAGCAAACTTGATTCACACTGGGTGCCCTATGCATATAGTTTGATGCCAAAATGAACTAACACTTATCTCTATTAATGAGGGGGATGCTGAAAAGTTATTGGCCTGAATAAAAAAAAAAACTTGAGGTTTGGTTAGATCTTAAGAAGTAAGTCATTCCAAGAAGTTTTTTCATGTGTGTGTGTGTGTGTGTGAAAATGAGTGAGTAAGTGAGAGAATAAGAAAGATTTTGTTTTAAACCACCACCACCATTAAAAAAAATATGGTTGACCAAGGGTTTCTTGATCATGTTTTTAAGTTAAGCAACTTTTTGCAATTGTAATGACCAATGTACAGAGAGCATTAATAGTGAAACATACAAATAAATATACTCGTATCTTGTCTCTGAATTCTGGAGAATAACTACTCTCAGGATTCTTGTACGATCACTAGATTTAAGCTACATTAAGCCTGGTCAGTGTCTTGCGAATACCAGATGCTTGGATGTGTGGGGTTTTTATGATTCCACCTCTTCCCCTTCTAGCTATGGGTTAATTAGTAAAAACTTGTATTACTTAATCTTGATTATTCCAATTCTTACAATTTATATGACCTGCAAAGGGTTGATAAGCCATAGAAAATGGAACAACTAACCAACACTCTTCAGGAGATTTGATGAGTGGAGATATATATATATATATATATGTATATGTGTGTGTGTGCGTGAGTGTGTAAAATTCAGTTATAAATAAAATAAAAAATAATATAAATAAAGACAAAAGGAAAGGCATATTGTTCCCTAAAGAACTTTATCAAGGTAAACAGAAGTGAGAGAAAAATATTGTTAATAATCTTGGAATTATTTTGAACTTTTGTTCTCATCTTGATTGATATAGGTGTTATAACAGACACAACGTTTCGACCAAGTACCCTCTGGTCATCATCAGGTGTCCATAGTTTGGCTGATGTGAATAATCTCGTTGATTATTGCGAAATATCCTGTGAAATCAATTATTGTTCTTTCATGGTGGATTTGATTCGTCACTACCAGGTCCAAGGATCAAACTCATGACCACTAGGTGATACTAACACATGTATAACCAACTACTATATCCACTGCACCACCTTCCCTTTAGTGGTGTATTTTTGAAGCATGAAAGAACAATAATTGATTTCACAGGATATTTCGCAATAATCAACAAGGTAATCCACATCAGCCAATCTATGGAGACCTGATGATGAGCAGAAGGTACATGGTCAAAACATTGTGTATATTATAACACGTGTATCAACCAAGATGAGAACAAAAGTTTGAAATAATTCCATTATTGAAAATTACTCATCTCAAAAATAAATATAAAAATATTGTTAAGTTTCCAAATTTTAAATTTAAGATTACTCTAAAATGTACTTTATATTTCTTATGTGTATATTCTGATGTTTAAGAAGACACTAAAATCTTCTTTATATTTCTTATGTGTATATTCTGATGTTTAAGACACTAAAATCTTCTTTATATTTCTTATGTGTATATTCTGATGTTTAAGAAGACACTAAAATCTTCTTTATATTTCTTATGTGTATATTCTGATGTTTAAGAAGACACTAAAATCTTCTTTATATTTCTTATGTGTATATTCTGATGTTTAAGAAGACACTAAAATCTTCTTTATATTTCTTATGTGTATATTCTGATGTTTAAGAAGACACTAAAATCTTCTTTATATTTCTTATGTGTATATTCTGATGTTTAAGAAGACACTAAAATCTTCTTTATATTTCTTATGTGTATATTCTGATGTTTAAGAAGACACTAAAATCTTCTTTATATTTCTTATGTGTATATTCTGATGTTTAAGAAGACACTAAAATCTTCTTTATATTTCTCATGTGTATATTCTGATGTTTAAGAAGACACTAAAATCTTCTTTATATTTCTCATGTGTATATTCTGATGTTTAAGAAGACACTAAAATCTTTATATTTAAATAAATAAAAATTTAACAACATTTACTCACTTTCATTTATTAGGCAATAAGTTACATTACTAAATATCCTACATAGTTTAGCTTACCTTACACAGTTGCTTATAAGAATATTTTGGAGCATTCATAAATTTGAAAAATGAACTATTTTTCATTCACTTTTTTGTTTATAAATACAAGTTGTAAAATAAAATTTTTACATTTACTTTGATAAAATCCCTAAGGTAAAAAAAAAAAATTCCCTTTTGACATAAAAAGGTGTTTCTTGGCAGTGAATTTTGTTAAATTCAATTGAGGCTGTTTTATTTTTACATTTTATGATACTATTCAAATTTCTGAATGCATTGTATATTGGGATTAAAATTATGAATAAACCTTACAAAGTTCATGCATTTTCAGCTTATCTCAGTCATTATCAATATGTTAGGGTTGTCAGTCTGGTAGACTATAGTTACTGACTAAATTCTAGCTTTGCTGATGGCTGGAATTGGAGAAAGCATGTATTGAATATTTGCATGTGTTGTTATATTTGTATGCTTATAAAATATTTTGTAAACACTTCTATATGTTATCTTCTGTGGAGAAGATTTTTTTTGAGTTTGAGTTTGAGTTTTGTTTAATGGCATATCAACCCCTGTAGGTTATTTAATGCAAAAAAGGTAGGGTTTTAAGGTATATTTTTAATGTTTGGTTGTAGTGAGAAGGTTTAGTCAGATTTTAATTAAAATTTTTTGTTTTTATTCTTTTTTATTTTACAAAAACTGAAAATGTTTTCTAGTTTTGTCTTCAAAAATGTTTTGCTGAGAATATTTTTTTTCCTTTAAAAATGTGTTATGGCAATAATTTTTGCTTCAAAAATGTATTGCTGGTAATATTTTTCCTTTAAAAAGTATAATTTTCTATAAAAGTCAATTTTTATACTTTTTCAGAATGATTTTCTGAGTATGCTTAGAAATTTAATCTTGCAGACTGATTTGCTAGCAAAAGGAATTTAATTTATATTAAATGGTCCATTACTGTCCTCATGGACAAGAAATCATTTTATTTTATTGCTTAATGTGAATAACATCAAATTAAAACTGACAAATTGTTACATTTTATATATGTGTGTGTGTGTGTGTGTTTGATTGTGATAATGTTTAGTGCCAAGGTTGTTGTTTTTTTTCAGTGGTTATACTGATCAAATATACTTTGGCAAGCAGGTTCTTTATCATAAAGTGCTTGATATTGAGATGAAGATAGAGTGTTGATAAGTACAAAGAGTTTTGTCTCTTTAATTGAGCAGATTCATGCCACTTTACTTTGTATTATATATATATATATATATATATATATATATATACGAATTAATAAATATACATATGAGATTGCACTCAATATTTAGGTGGTAATAAAGCAGTGCTCAATCTAGTATGAACAGAGCTATTTTTACATATTATATATTAATAAATATACATATTGTCCTATGTTGATGTTTGACTGGGAGTTTCATCCATTAAGCAGTCATCAGGTACATTTTTCAAACTGACAGTTTAATAGATTTGAATTTAAGTTCACAGTAGATATCGACTCAGAACAAGAAATCGGAGAACCAAGTTCAAATTCCAGTTAAATTCCTTGCATTCACTTACACAAATACCCTTGAGAAAAGTATTAATCTAGCTCTTCTCTCCAGTTATGGGTTAAATAATAGGACATATTGGGATCTATAGCCTTGGTTGGCAACCAGTCTACCAGAGAAAGCAATGGCAACCTACTGCAGGATAATCTGCTGCCCAGTTAGTCATGTCTCTTTTGAGACATGATCGCTTAAAGCGAGTATCATGTACAGCACTTAACTGACTGATATTCATGGGAATTGATTAAAAATAGGTTTCTGCTTTTTAATAACGAGTAAAGATTTAAATATACTAAAACTAGTCTTAGTGTGTGTGAGAGAGAGAGAGAGAGAGAAAAAGAAAATAATTTTTAAGATATTCTATATTTATCACTGAAAACTGGTCAGTATCAGGCCTGACGATTGTGCTAAAGCATAAAACAAACTGTTACCATCCAGTGTCAATAACTATGTCTACTTTGTTTTTATATATAGAGATAGATCAGTAAATCTCTACTAAAATACAGTTATTAGCTGAAACATTCACTGTATAATTTTTGATCTGTGAGTAATAGAGAAGTATTGGATTAAGTGCATTGACAAAGAAGGAAATTATGTTGAAAAATAAAGATCTATAGTGTATAATATTTTATTTTTTCATCCTTTGATTACACCTCTTTCTCCAAAAAAGTTTTGTTGATGTCAACTGACAAAGTCTGCTGGTTAATTTTTAAATCTCTTAATTTTTGAATAAGATGTATATTGTAATCAAGATTATTGATAACATCTCCAAAGTTCATTTTTGTTAAAATATTTTTGATTGTCTCAGTCATTATCAAAAACTGAATATTTCCATTGTAGTAGACAAGCTTGACTATAATTTTCTTTTTTTTTTTTTTTTTGCCAAAGAAACATCATATTCAATGGTTAAATAGAACTACACTAAACCCACAAGTAAAACAAATAAAGCTATGAATACTCAAAAGTTTGCTACCAATGCTGGTATCCAAACTGTAAGCAGTATAAGATTATTGATTACCTCTTTGTTCGGTAATTTCAGAAAAAAATCAATCACATTTATTCTTAGCTTCTTCTCCCCAATCATCTGAATCTTCTCCAACGACAAATCAATCCATTTCGTCTGAAGTATCTTCTTTTCTGAACTGATTATTTTCTGGGAGATTGCAACAAGATTTGCTTTACACAAGGGTAAAAAATTGAATTTTAAATACCGTTTTCAAAAACCGGTAAGCAATACCATCACTGAGATACCAATAATGGCTTTTCTAAATTTTCTTAATTTACTCTTAACCATTAAACTGGAGACATCTTCAAATGAGATTTATTTTTGCAAAACATTCTTGATTGACTGATTTGTTTTTTTATGGCTTCTTAACCTTTTGTAGGTTATTTAAAGCCAGAAAATATCTTTAGATTGTAAGAAGTTTTGATTTACTGATACAAGTCCTAATAATTAAGTCATAGCCGGGAAAAGAACAGGTAGATTCATATCTTCCCCAAAGATTTTTGTATATAAGAGAATATAACTGTTGTATAGCTACCTACACATAGTAATAGGACGTTCCTATCCTCTTAAATACGTGGACACTATTGGCGTAGAGGAAAGTCATTATACTGACTAGCAGTTTCACTAACAGTATATCTACTTCACGCAACATGCGAATCTTGTACTTGTTGATATACTATTATTCCCAACCTCCGTTTTGCTGATTACTCACGCAGTAAGTAACCTTTTAGGGTTACAACAACAAACCCAACTGGAATTGGAAGTAGGCTCTCTCTTTTCAAGCTGTTATCCATTATAGCACCTGGTATTCCAAAGTGGTCATCCATTTAGATACTGTCCAGGCTTGATTTTGCTTACCATTGGTAAATCATATATATTACAACAACGGAATTTTGTAAAAAAAAAAAAAGTGGCAATGTGGAAATGCTGGGATTTCTATGGAAGTCTGAGTATTGGTGATAGACTTTTTATTTTTGAATTTGTGTATGTATTGATTTGTATATAAGTGATCATTTTTGTGTGTGTTAATATATTCATTATCAGTAGTAGAGGGTTTGTTTTTTGAACCTCAAACAAGAATTTTGAATACTAACCTCTAAAGCAGACAGGCTCTCTCCACTGGGAAGATTAAAATAAAAACACAATCTTCATCCTTCCATTATGCTACTTACTGATTTTGGGGGGGGGGGCATCAATAAGTATCATGATTCTTTATAATATGAATGTGATCTGAAATTCTGAGTGAACACTTTTTAGAATATCATGCAGGCAACTATTTAAAACTATTTATCTAGTTTGTACCAAATAGAAAAAAAAAAAATTATAGTTTACATCTTGTTTTGCACAAGGAAAAACAAAGTTCGAAAAAAACACATCTGCAGTGTCATAAAACAGAACTCAATAATTCCAAAGAACAATAACATTTGCTTTGCTCGGAGTGCTTAATTCTAAAAGAATAGAAACATTTGCTTTGCTCCAAGTGTTTAATTCCAAAGAATAGAAACATTTGCTTTGCTCCAAGTGTTTAATTCCAAAGAATAGAAACATTTGCATTGCTCCAAGTGTTTAATTCCAAAGAACTTCACATATTTTAAGGTTGAAATAGAAATGAAACCACAATATTCATCCCTGTAAGGAAATATATTACATAAATGTCATTTCCTTCAAATCCATATTTCAAATTTTCATATTATTTTAATATTCACTGATCAATCCTAAAAATGTTGCCATGTACAGTACTAGTTAAGTAGACTGGTCCACTCATATAAAATAAAAGAAATTTTCATGGTGAATAATTTTTGCAAATTAGCATTCCTTAGATCTTCCTCTACCCACAATATTTTTCATAATCAAAAAATATTATTGTTTTTTTGCTGATTTATAAGAAAGGCTTCCTTTTTCATAATATAAATACAGTTTGAAATTGGTCCTAACTTTTTACAGAGTTACCTAAAGTTAGATTTTTTATTTACAAATGTCAGGTTTTAAATTGCTACTATTGCTATTGCAATGATTAGTGATATTATATATGGTATATAAACTGATAGAGTAAAAAAAAAAAGGTTAGTTTGGGCCAATTTTAAATCCTGCAGATGTTAACAGTTTCAATATTTGGAAAAAAAAAAAAAGAAAAAAAAAAAGAAGAAAAATTACTAATTAATAGCCAATCAATCTAATAAAGTTATTTATTGCCATTTCTTCTTCAAAAATTCTAACACATTCTTTGTACATACAGGTTGTCATTCATTTAGACCTGAAAATGCAAATGAAATTTATTTGCCGTAGAAGCCTTTCATTTTGCTTATTATCTCAACTTTAGTGTGGATACCAATCGACATCCAACTAACATCCACCCACACACACTATATATATATATATATATATATATATATATTGTATATTTGGGCAGCAATCTCTCTTTCACGCAAGTTTCATGAAAAATGACAAACAAGGTGTGTAGGTTAAGTTCTTCTATGTAATTGTTCATCCTCAAAAATGGCTAAAAGTATAGTTTATGTCCTTAAGTAGCTTGTATGTCAAGGCACTTGCTTATGTACATGATTGTCTATATAAGCAAGCGCCTTGACATACAAGCTATTAGCTTGCCTGAAGAGCCCTGTTGGGTCAAAACCTGGGTAGCAAGTAAGTGGTGTGTTCTGTTCTTTAACATCTTTAATATATATGTATGTATCTGTGTGTGTGTTACAAACCCCTGAGTTACAGAGAAAAAAAACTTTTTTTTTTTAGAAGTATCCTAAAACCTAATAGTAGTACATCAGATAAAAAAAAAAGAACTGAAAAAGGTCAAAGAAATGGTTTGGTTTTAGCCGTATGCATGTGTGGTAGCAAATTAATAACTTTAGAGAACATGCTTTCTTCTTCTTGGATCACATGATAGAACAGTGATCTGACCAGATGTCTTCCAGACATACTGACACCCTTGAATTCAAGGTCAGTGACCTGCTTTTGCTCGCATGGCGATAACACTATATTTGAACGTACGACATCAAATGACAAGCTGTGGTGTGAAAGCAAGAACTACTTTCAATTCAGTTTCGCGTAAGACTTCGGCCTGGCTGGATGGTCTGTTATGGTTTGCTATAGTATGCTATAAATTCTGCATCAGGTTTTGGCCTGGCCAGATTGGTCTATTATGGTTTGCTATAGTCTTCTATAAGTTTCGCATCAGGCTTTGGTCTGGCCGGATTGGTCTGTTATGGTCTGCTATAGTCAGTTATAAGTTCTGTGTTAAGGCTTTCCCTAACCAGATTTAGCTGTTATGGCTTGCTATAGTCAGCTATAGGAAAAAGTTCACAGTCCAGATTTGTTTTGACCATTTAGACGTGATAGTTCAGCTACAAATATAATACAATAGAAACAGAACGAATTTATGAAGCGGTTGGAAGAAAGAATAATTTTAACACAACTCAACCCCTAGAAAAAGAAAAAGAAAAGGAGAGATAAACTTCAACATATCACAACCACTAGAAAAGGGAAAAGAAAAGAAATGATAAACTTCAATACAACTCAAACCCTAAAAAAGGGAGAAAGAAAAGATAATATCAACACATCTTGACCTCTAGAAAAGGGAAAAGAACAAGAAAAAGGAAACAACTACTTCAACGCATCTCAACTCCTAGAAAAGAGAAAAAGAACAAAAGAAAAATGGAAGATAAAATAAATCACGTCTTAACTCCTTAAACAAGAAATAAATAGAAAAAAATGTTCAAGCAATGAAAGCAAAGAGGAGGAAAAGTGAAGAAAAGATAAAAAATAATATTTACTCTATCAAAAGATAAGTTGCTCATTTGTGCTTTGATGCATTTTTTGCCATAATGTATCTAAACTTATTTATAAATGAAACTTTGTCTGTGTGTGTCTTTCCATTACCTATAGACTCCGAAACGGCTGAACCGATTTTCTTGAAAATTTGCACAGTTGTACTATAAGCATCTGCGAGTGTTCTTAGCTAGGTTTTGTGTCAAGGTATCCCCGATAAATATCGAAAATCGATTATCGAAAAAAATCGGGTCATAGAAGGAGTTGTCCAATTTTAATAAAATTTGATACACTCTTAGACAAAGACATAAGAAACAATATTCAGAAGGTTCAAGGTTGCAGTTCTTACAATAGTGCAGAAAATCGATATATATATATATATATATATATAAATAAATAAAAGGTAAGATGTTTGTGTGTGTGTCTGTTTATCTGCCTGTATGTCTGTATTTTTTTTCAGCCCTTTTATTTTAGTTTTTGCTTCGGGTTTGGCTCTAAGTAGATATAATTGTAGTTCTTAGTCTCAGCCATAATACCATTTACTCAGAGGACTTATTTAGCCTTCAAAATTCAGTTTACGACGAAAAAAAACTTATTTGATATCGATACCAGGAAATCAAAATTTGACTTACATCCATTCATTTTTCTTTCAGTCTACAGTTTTGCTTTAACTGGAAACAACTATTGCTTTTTAGTCTTTCGTGCCAACGTCCAAAGTGTCTGAGCTCCAGGGCCATGGATTAGTTTTCGAGCTTTCATTACACCCGAGCAACGCCGGGCTATACTGCTAGTATTAAATATTTATCGCATTTGTAAATGCTTGCTGGCTGTTTTCAAAACGTTTGATATAGTATTAACTTTACTTAATTAGAAATACCAAATAATAAAGCCTTTGGTGATTATGTCTCTTTGATTTATGATCGACTTGTTAGGAGAATTTCCACAGTAGGTTCCCATTACTTTCTTCGGTAGACTGGTCATCAACCAAGGCCTAGTCCATCCATCCTGCCATTTAACCCAAAGCTGGTGGAAGATATGGATTCATGCATCAGTGAATGTAATGAATTCAATCTCAGCTATCAGATTTATCATTCCAAATTGCTTTTCATCATACCACCTGCACATCCAAGCCTACAGCACATGGTATTCCCAGGTGGTCATCTATCTAGGTACTCACCAGGCTTGATGTTGCTTAACTTTGACATAAATATAACATTTGTCCAGGTTTTGAATATTGCTGCCAAATATAGTCTGGTACTCCTGCTGTATATTTAGAGATTCTTGATAGAATCCAAAGAAGAATCAGTAATATTATTAGTCATTCTCTGGCACCTTAACTTCAGTCACTTTCCCACAGCTGTAATATAGCTTTGATGGGTTTTTTCCTTCATGGTAATTATTCAGATGAATACTTTGTTCTGGTCCCTGGATGTCATGAATTTAAGTGCAATACAATCTCACTACCTCCCATTAGCATGGACCAGGCTTGCCTCCCAGAGAGTAAAACACTACGCCTCCTTGGTCTCACACTTTCAGCAGACCTCAAATGGTATGACTATATCGAATCCATTGCTAAATCCGCACTGTGTAGGGCCCGGAAGCTTTTTCCGTCTAAATCTATCCTGCACATATATAAATCTACCATCCGCCCGTGCATTGAATGCTGCTGCCATATCTGGTCGGGTGCCCTTGCTATTCTCCTCGGGCTTCTCGATAAGGTTCAGAGGAGGGTCTGTAATGTGATAGATACCGACTTGGCAGATTGCCTGCAGTCTCTCTCCCACCGGCGCGACGTGGCATCCCTGTGTCTCTTCTATAAATACTTTCACGGCTTCTGCTTCGATGAACTTAGATCACTGGTGCCCCCTAAATACGAATTTGCACGAGATACTAGATTAGCAACTAGATCCCACCCTTTTACAGTGAAACCGATAAAATGCAACCGCAACTTCTACAGTTTCTTTCCTCGCACTTCCCGACTGTGGAATTCCCTTCCACACGATTGCTTCCCCGATGGCTACAATCTCCAGGAGTTTAAATGTAAGGTCAATAGACACCTCCTAACGCACTAACCTGCTCCCATTCTATCAAACACTCTTCCCATCTGCCCAACCCTCATCCTCAGTATCCTTACTTATGTCACCTTCCTCCTGACATTCCCTATGTCTAACCACTCCTTCTCTTTACCTTCCCCTATGTAGCCCCATGCGCAATAGTGGCAGTGGAATGCCTTGCTTGGGGTGAAATGATTAAAAAAAAAAAAATTAAATACTAGATTGGCTGTAAAGTCTCACTGATTTACAGTCAAGTTGACTAAATTTGATCGTAAATTCTATGCTAACAGTTGTTTTCTCACACTTCCTGCTTGTGGAACTCTCTTCCAGCCAATTTTGGTCTTCAAAAACTTAAATGCTAGTGTTAATTGTTATACATTGTCTTCTTGATATTGCTCTTCTATTGTTCAAATGCAGACGACAATTCTACTCCTGCAGCTTCTTTTCTCGCACTTCCCGCCTGTGGAACTTGCTTCCATATTCTTGCTTTCCTGACAGCTACAACCTCCAGAAATTTAAATGCAATGTCAATACTCATGTCTTAACCACTTGACTCCAGTTCTTTCTACATCACCCTGTATATCTTCCTTTCTCTCCACCTTTGCAACTGTCATCACACCTGTATTCCCATCCTTAACTGGTTTGTCTTTCTCTTTACTCTCCTCCTATCTAAAGTTTTTACTCTTATGTAGCCCCCTTGCACATCAGTGTCTTTACCACCTTGCTCGGGGTGATACGATTAAAAAATAA
This sequence comes from Ascarosepion bandense, assembly GCA_037127315.1. Classification (NCBI taxonomy): domain Eukaryota; kingdom Metazoa; phylum Mollusca; class Cephalopoda; order Sepiida; family Sepiidae; genus Ascarosepion; species Ascarosepion bandense. The sequence goes on from JBBBDQ010001215.1 coordinate 3,051,917, forward strand.
ATTCCTGGTATTATAATATTTCACATTTTTTTTTTTTAATTCTTTGACACCCAGTAACCTGTTGTGCCATAGTGGCTTTACTGCCTTGCATGAGTCGTATGATTAAAAAAAAAAAAAATGGATGAGAACTGGTGTTTTAACTGATATATATAAATAAATAATTTTAACTTTATATAAAATACACACACATACTGGACTTTGTTATGACAGTTTATATCAGTGGAATGTTTAAAATTTAACACAGAAAAAAAAAAAAAAATGCACATCACAAACCCAGAATATATTTGTTTTTATTCTTTAAAAGACACAAATATTTTTACTCTTATTCTCAACATTTTTATTTTAATATTAATCTAATCAGTGCTTTGTAATTTATTTCTAGTTTTATGAATGGACCCCATTGTAAAGTGCTGTCGACAAAACCTCTTTTATTTTACCTATCAATGGAAGGTCCATAATCTTTCTATTGTTCGTGTGCCAACTCTGCTAGTCTCCACACCCAGCTATTATTGAATGTATTTTCATTTACCTTAGCCAGCTCTCATAGTTAAAAGCATGAAAATAAAACAAAAAAAAGAAACATCATCAAATAAGAGAGATGCAAAGACTTACATTGTGTTTTTTATTTGTTCATATTAATGCATATTCAAAAAGCCTTTTTCATAGGCTGTAAATATATTTGATCTTATGATGGGGGTGCTGAAAATTCCGGTTCTGACCCACTTCCCAAAATCTGATCAAACATTAGATATTTCTTTGAATTCTTTCTTGGCAAGGTTGAGAATTTTTTTTAGCACCATTGATGAATCTGTGTGTGTGTGTGTGTGTGTGTGTGTGTGTGTATGTATATATATATATATATATATATATATATTGTTACGGATATAGATAGCCACACCTACACACATATATTGAGATTGGTCTCCACAACAAAGAGATGGTCACATGGGAGCCTAGAGTCAGTTTTGGGATAGCAGGTCAAGGTTGGTTGACCCAGATGCCCTTAGTAACAAATGTCTAGATGGGAAATAGACAGAAGCTAAACATGAGGTTGTAAAACAGCAGGAGCTAGAATTCGCGCCAAAAGCAAAGTTTGGAAATCAGTTGCAGATCAAATCTTGAATTATCAAGTCACGATTGCTGGGTGCTGATAAATGATGAATGAAAAGGAAAACACATTTGAGATAATAGCGTAATTTGACCAATTCATCTTATGCAACTCTGAATATGAAAAAACGAACTTATTCGTTAAAACAAGAAGACGAGGCCAAATTGTTTTTTTCAAAGAAAGAAAGATATCGATGAAGAGATATTGAAGAGAAGAAACTGTAACGTTATTTGTATACTGATTTCTGTTTGTTAAAAGAAGAGAAAAAAAGCGAAGCCATGTTGTTTATCAAGAAAAGAAAGATAGCGACGCAGAGAAGTTAACATATGAAGAAAGAGATATTGAAGAGAAGAAACTGCAGAATTGTTCAAGTGTAGAAAATACGACACTTGTTTGAATAAAGGAATAAAGAAGAGTGTGGATATTTCAGAAAATTTGTATGCTGAAAGTAAAACAGTCAACTGAAAGAAAATAGAGACAGTCATAGCTACATATAATTCAAGTGGACTGCGTTTGAGTTCGAAGTTGTATAAAGAAAGAGGAGGAAGAGAGAATAAAAAAGACAGACAGTAAAATAAGAGAGAAGAAACTGATATAAAGATAAGTTATATTCTTAGACCCATGTTAGAACGCACATACACTTCCACGAATATTATGTTACCACATACATCATACATGTGCTTGTAAATTATATGGCTCTCCCCATTTTTATTTTGTGTTAATATCTTGCATTCGTATTCACCTGTATTCGTTCGTATTTGTTGATATGTGTTGTAAATTGTTATTTCAACTACGTTGGGTATCTGAATGTAAGTTTCGAGGTTCAGGTCATTGGACATCCCTATACATATTTAGATATTTTTTTTTATTTTAATATTTTGTTACATATTAAAATATATAAAAAATTGTCTTGTGTCATTGTTCATCCTTGAATTGTTGGTTAGCGCATGTGTTGATATTGAAGCAGACCTGGGAAGATTGCAATTCGATTATATCAATTGAATAGTAATCTCATTTTCTTATTTTTGTTTATCATTGTCCATTTGTCATGATCTAGGTGAGATAACCCATCTGTCCATAGATGTGTAAATGTAAATATTCCCGATTCAATCTTGATGGTTATCGTCGAGGCAGGCATATGACAAATATCATTCAGTAATGAATTAGAGCACTCTGGCTATTGGGCATGTATAATAATAATCAGTCAGTTAAGTGCCATACGTGATACATGCTTGGGCGATCATGTCTCGAAAGAGACATGACTGACTGAGCAAAAGATTATCCCGCAGTAGGTTGCCATTGCTTTCTGTGGTAGACTGGTTGCCGACCAAGGCTATAGAACCCAATCTGTCCTATTATTTAACCCATAACTGGAAGGAAGAGATGGATTAATACCTTTCCCAAGGGTATTTGCACGTAAGTGAATACAATGGATTCAACTGGAATTCGAACTCGGCTCCCCGGTTTCTCGTTCCGAGCCGATATCCACTGTACCACAACGCACATCCATAATAATAATATACAACCTAAAAAAATCTGCCTTCTACCAAGGTAGAATCGCTGACTGACGCCAATTTGATCGAGTTTCAATCCTGGGTTAAAAGCAATCAGAGTCTAACCGTACTGATGAGCTGTGATACAGTCAAACAGATCTGTCTGTGAATGACTGGATATAGATATATATATATATTTAAATGTATAAGAACAAAAAAAAATAATTTCAACGTTCAAAACATTAATTTAAAACAGTGTTCAATATGAAAATAGAGCAACGAATATTTATATTAATTATTACTTTAAAACATGTACAAACTACTACAAAACTGTACATTTTGTTTCAACATTGAAAGAACAATGTCTCATCAGGTAGTTAATAATGATGGTAATAAATGTTTTATTGAAAAAAAATTTGAAAGGAAACACCATTTCCTTTTATTTTGGGAATATTTTTTGTCTACAAGGTAAAAACATAGGAAAAGGGGGGAAAAGAAAAAGTGAAAATAAGATGAGAAATCAAGAAAAGGAAAAAAAAGATGAAAGGGAAAATAAAAGGAAATAGAAAGTAAAGAGGAAAATAAGTGAGAAAGTATTGAGAGGAAAGAGCCAATGAAAATGTCTAAGAGAGAGAAATTTTAAATAATTTTGGCCGGAAGTGAATTGTAGACAGATATTGATATCGGTTACATGGTGTTTGGGCTCAAAACATTTGGCATTTAAAATATATATATATATATATAGGGTAAAGTGTTTCATATTTTCTTCCCTCTGTCTCTTCTGCAAATACTTTCATGAGTTCTGCTCCTCCGACGAGTTTAACTCACTGGTGCTCCCTCTGCATGAATTTACTCAAGCTACTAGACTGGCAACTAGGTCCCACTCTTTTACAGTGAAACCAATCAAATGTAACCATAACTTCTACTCTATCAGCTTCTGTTCTCACAGTTCCCACCTGTGGAACTCCTTTCTGTATACTTGCTTCACTAATAGTTACAATCTCCAAAAATTTAAACGTAATGCCAATTGCCATCTCTTGTCTCCTTGACTTGCATCCTTTCCCTGACAACCCTTTTTTTAAGTTGTTCTCCCTTCCCATTTTCCTCTCACACAGCTCTCTTCACATCAGTCTTCTCATCCTTCTTTCACTCATTCTCTGACACCCCTGTAACCCATTTCTCTTTCTCTTATGTAAACCTTTATGCACCAGTGGCAGTGCTGCCTTGCTTGGGGTGAAATCAGCTAGTTATACTACTATGGTTTTGACCTTTTTGATATTGTTTGAAAAAAAAAAAAAATAGGTTGAAACTTTGGAAGCATAACTGGCTGATCTCCCCTAACGAAATATCTAAATGTTCTACATTTTGAATCTTTATCTTCCTTCAAATATGTATTGAGCACTTTCTAATACAGCTGTTTACTGGTCTAATTCAAATCTGACCTATACATATATATATATATATATATATATATATATATATATAAAAATCAAAATAATAACTAAATAGACTCTGTAAGTATGTAGGCCGTAAATTATAAACCTTCAAAAAAACCACTAACAAACAGAACCTAATTCCGTTACCATCCGGTGCACCGAGGCGTCGGATAAATGGGGAGAAAAAAAAGAAATCCGCGGAACAAGAACAAAACATTCAATACTCCGCAGTAAAGAAAAAAAAACCCCAAATGGAACCAACCACAAGAAAAAGTGCTCGATACAAAGTACAAAAAAAGATATACAAAAGTAGAGCAAAGACACACAAAAAATTCTAAAGTGAGCCAAAACCTACCATGGTTTCACACTACGGATCGTCAGGGCAAAGGCTAAAACACTAAAGATCAAACCAAATAAATAGATATACACTAAGATAGGGAGGAACCATACCAAAAACAAAAGGGGGGGTGTAAACAAAAAAAGCAAAACACACGAAATAGATAAATAAAATTTTTTTTATTTATCTAGGTTTTGGCTCGCTTTAGATTTTTTTGTGTGTGTATATATATATATATATAACACAGAACAAGTATAGGTCAGATTTGAATTAGACCAGTATATATATATATATATATATATATGTCATGGTCATTCGCAAACAAATCTGTTCCGTTGTATCACAGCTCATCAGTACAGTTAGACATCTGAATGCTTCGAACCAGGATTGAAACTGGACCGAATTGACATCAGTCAGCGATTCTACCTCTGAGCTATGGGTACTCGGTAGAGGAAGGTGGACTTTAGCATGTTATACACAATGTAAATACACGCCAGCAGCCGAGAGTGTTCAAATTCATTACTGAATGAACGATGCGTAGATGAATGAGTAGCTACTGTTTTTGAAGTGTCTACCATTCCTCCATAGTGCTCAATCGGGGTGTGAGAGCGTAAATTGCTCTTTCTAGATAAACTTGCACTTTACTGCATAGGAAGGTGTTTACTGCTTCGTCTTTTTCTTTTCATTGTTAGGGATTTTTTTCTTTGTTTAAAGTCTTCTTGCAAGTTGTCCGTTGTTTTTTTTCTTTAGCAATGTATTGATTTGTTTGTTAATAAGTTTTGTCTATCGAATTTTACATTAATTTTTTTAAATTCAAAAATAAATAAAATTTTGGTAAATTTATTGATTATATGAAACAACAAATTTGGAAACCTGAAAAAGTTTCAGAATTGGATAGACGACAGAATTTGTCAATATTATTCAAACAAACAGGTTTTTAAAAATTTTTGCTGGCAAAATACAAATATATATACATATATATTCAAATGAATAAGAGCGAAGAATAAAATAGCAATGTTCAAAACATTAATTTCAAACATTTCTCAATATAAAAATAGAGCAATGAATATTTATTATTATGTTAGAATATGTGGATGACTATAAACTACTACAAAATTGTACATTTTGTTTCAACACTGAAAGAACGATGTCTCATCAGGTAGTTAACAATGATGGAAACATATGTCATTATTTTAAAAAATTTCTTTGATTATATGAAAACAACACCTTTTATTTTTGGAAAAAAAATTTTTTTCTCTCCATAAAAAAAGTAAAAAGATATTAAAAAAAAAAAAAAAAAAAAAAAAAAGAAGAATGAAAAAGGGAAGAAAATAAGATGAGAAATCAAGGAAAGGAAAAGAAAGAGGAAAAGGAAAAAATACAGAAGAAATAGAAAGGGAAGAGAAAAATAAGTGAGAAAATGTAGAGAGGGAAGAACCAATGGAAACAGCTAAGAGAGAAATTTTAAATTTGGAGTGGAAATGGATTATTAGTAGTACAGCATGCTATTTCCAAATTTCTGGCAAAGTGAATTGTGTCATGGGGCTCTATTTCTCACATATGGTGCCCAACTGACCCTACTATACTGTATAATCAATAAGATCAAAAACAAACAACTTATGGCGACAATTTACCAATCGCACCTTTCATATTTGAGTCTGTAAACATTTGCTTGGTTCGGGGATAAATAAATATCGATAAGTCTATATGCATTTATTTAATTCAGTGATAGGTAAATGTCGGTTTTTTATATCTGAATCTGTAAGCATTTAATTGATTCAGGGATCTTTAAAAATTAGTTGTTTATATTTGTAAGTATTTACTACGTAGGTGGAGCCCCCTTAGGGAGGAAGGGGTCTTCTCAGCTAAGAACGCTGCCAGCCTAAAGATCACACTGACAGGACAAATACAAAGAGATTTAAATGTTCTAACAATGTCGGATATGTTAATGACGCTTCTTCAAATTACAATTAAAATCTTTCTAAAAATAAGCAGCTTGATACTGCAAGACAGAAAAAAAAATAATCTTGAAACCATTCCAACATATTCCTGAATTTCTGACAGAAATGTCATCACGATCACCACCACTATCAAGCTGTAGTTAATTGCTGTCTTAGACCAAAGTACAGCATTTAAGCCCAAATCATGAAAGACTGGAATCAGGGTTGGCTATCTGAATATGATTCATACATTAAGGTGTGTGCCTCACTGTCATCTTGATAACACTTCATTCAAGAAAGATGCCAACTACAAGTTTGGGATAGAAAAATTTAAATACCTGGAAAGTGTTCTAACAGAATATGGAAAGTGTGACAGTAGAATATTGAGAGCCAGAAAGATTTCATTGGAAACAAAGAAAAGAGTACTGAACTGTTATATGATATCTGTCCTCCTGTATAGCAGGGAATACTGGACAATCTCCTCAAGGATGAAGGAGAGACTCGAAGCAATAGAAATGTGGTGCTACAGAAGAATTCAGTCTAACTTAATGTTGAAGGGATTTCAAAGTTGTTTAGAAGCAACTCTTTTTCTACATTGTTACGAAGTAAAAGTTGAATACAGTTTTAATACAGGAAGGCAGAAGTAAAAACTTTTTTTTTTTTAAACAGTAAGGACGTGTGTTGTGGTGCAGTGGATATCGACTCAGAATGAAAAGTCAGGGAGCCGAGTTCAAATTCCAGTTGCATTCACTTGCACACAAATACCCTTGAGAAAGGTATTAATCCATCTCTTCCCTCCAGTTATGGGTTGAATAACAGGACAGATTGGGTTCTACAGCCTTGGCTGGTAACCAGTCTACTGGAGAAAGCAATGGCAACCTACTGCAGGATAATCTTCTGCCCAGTCAGTCATGTCTCTTTTGAGACATGATTGCCCAAAGCGTGTATCACGGATGGCAATTAACTGAATGTTCGCCCTGCACAAGGCCTGGTGGGTGGGTTACTCAAATAGAGTGGTTATATTAAGTAGTAGTCTATATAGATAGAAAAGGAAGATAACACAAAACTTGAGCAGTTTAAGATTGTTGTAGTGGCTGAGGGGAAACTTCCTCTTAGGAGTTTGCTCCACAGGGGAGTAGTCTGTGAAAGGAATTTGTTTGGATGGAACGTGGAGGGAATGCGGGTGATTTGCCATAATGTAAGCGTCATAGATATAAAATCAATCTGCAGTCATTCAAGGGCATAGGAATTGTTAGATTTCAAAGGAAGGTGTAATTCTTTCACACTCAGTAACCCCATGCGTATTGGTAGCATTATTGCCTTGAGTGGGGTGACTTTTTTTTGGTTGATTTGTTTCTTTATGGCTTATCAACCCATTGCAGAAGCCAGAAAATATTTTTAAATTATAAGAAGTTTCTGGAGATATTGCATTCACTTACATGCAAATACCCTTGGGAAAGGTATTAATCCGTCTCTTCCCTCCAGTTATGGGTTAAAAAAACATGACAGATTGGGTTCTATAGCCTTGACCGGCAACCAGTCTACCGCAGAAAGCAATGGCAACCTACTGCAGGATAATCTTCTGCCCAGTCAGTCAGTCTCTTTCGAGACATGATCGCCCAAGCGTGTATCATGTATGGCACTTAACTGACTGACTAACTGATACAAGCCCTACTAATTAACCCATAGCTGGGGGAGAAAAGAGAATTCATACCTTAAGGATATTTGCATATAAGTTCATATAACAAACCTGACTGGAATTGGAACTTG